>CM076579.1:614461581-614839180 GCA_034641835.2 Pinus albicaulis
TTGTTACATCACTTATTTCAAGTAAGGTACTCCCCAAGGCTAGGCTAAAACAAGAGGGAAGGATTTATTTCTTTACATACATTGATAGTCATTGCTACTTGGAAACATCTGAAGAAAACACAAGCTATGGGATATTCACAATTAGTTATTGATTACAAAAATAACATGGTGTATTTTCAGAATGTTTTTCTTCATCCCTTGCTTTAGGACATGAAAGAAGCTCTACAATCCTTTAAAATAGCTCATTTCAATCACTCAAGTTCTCATATAAATAAACAAGAATACCAATGGACACTCAAAATAAGCCATGGAAATGCCAAGGTATTTTTGTATTTCATAATTTATGGATGAAGAAGAAGTGGAGAGGATTTTCCGCTATCCTCTTGAGGATATAATTTTTCCATGTCTTGTAAGACTATACATATTTTATGATGGGGTTAGATATGATAAAGATTTTAAATGAATGAATACCAATGTGTATAATTAATTTTCATTATATAACTCACCCATTATATTGATATTTTTGAAATTAAATAAATGTGAAGTCTAGATTTAAAAATAAGAAATTTTTAAAGGTTACATAAATAAAATATGGGTAAATGCTCATTCAAACAAATTGAAAATACAATTAAGAATTGATGAAGTTCCATGTGGAGGATAAATATCAATTAGAATGGGTTAAATTTATAATCAATAAGTTTTATCTTTGTCATAAATTAAATAGTTGAAATAGTTCAATATCAATTAGAATGGGTTAAATTTGTAATCAGTGATTTTTATGTTTTTTCTAAATGAATTAGTTGATGAATTATATATTTTTATCAATGAAATAGTTGAAATGGCTCAAAATTTGGGTATTCTAAAACACTAACTCTCTAAATTTTATACATAATATTCAATATTATGCATTTTATTTTGGAGTTGTATAATTATTTGATGATTTGAATTTTTTCTATTAATATGTATTTTTAATATATAAATAGATTCAACATCCTCAAATATTTTTAAAATTCTTGAAACTTATTATTGAAATAAAATTTTATAAAATTTTAAATAAAATACACAAAAATTAATTCTCTCTGATTAACTTAAATACACAAAAATCATATTAAAATATTAAATTTATCATGATATACATTGATGCAGGGGCATTAGAAACTAGCCAGCAAGGTAGGAAATTTTTTCCACATGTTGTGGCTAGAAGGGTTCAAAATCATTCGAATTTGTAACAGCAAGGTGTCAATACCTTAGCTATCTATTGCATTTAGATCAGTTAGAGTCAGTAGAAGTCGAATAGTTTAGGTTCAGTCCATCTGTCCTGTTTCAGTTATTCGAATAAATTGTAATTAGGTTTTTGATTTATCAAAAACGGTCCTCACAGAGGAACGAAAGAGACACAAAATAATACATATAAATTGTATTCCCCGGATGCATTAGAGGAGAGGATATTTCTAGAGTAAAATCTGAGTGTTAAGAAATTGCTTCCTGTTAAATAAATTTCAGTGTTCCTTGATTATCAATTTGTCTTGAATTGATCTTTGTGAGGGAATTTGTTTAATTGCGAGGTGGTTGAACATTGTTCTATGTATAATTGTTATGCAGAGTTGCTGTGTAATCTCTGCATGCCTCTCTGTCCATGATTGAGTGTAGTCCATATTGAGTCTCCTGAGTGTGTTTTATTGATGTGCACCCCTGTGAGAAACCAAGTTGATTACAGTAACCTTCATATCGGGCATGGAATTGTGTGGCCAGTAGTGTTGGATTACACACAGCACCGTGAATTCAATTGGTAGAGGAAACCCCACCCGCAGCGAAATAGTTCGTTTGTTGTGAACCGAGAGCATTGTCCTAAGGTCCGAACCTGAGTTAGTGAACTAGGGTGAATAGAAATAATGGCACCAACCCCGACTTAACGCTTTGGTCAAACATTGTTCAAAATATGGAAGAAGTTTGATCGCACCACCTTTGTTGGGTAAGCAGTATTTCCAATTCGAACATGATCTATGCCATGGGCTGACATGTGGCCTTAGGTGGTTTGGAGATACTACCCTCATCGCGTGCCATCATGCATTAACTATCGACTGTGGACGCAACATGATATCGACATACGTTGTTGATATGGAGGCAGGCTCATCGAATGATGATCGCACTCATAAGTAACATGGAGGTTAATCAAAGGTATGGGTGTTTAATAAGTGTTGACATCTATGTTTTATGGGTGGGCCTGAGGCCTGAGTTTTCATAAGTGTCAATCATAATGTGTCAGGTTGTAACCTTAGTTATAAGGTTCGGCAATAGAATTAAAGTTCAGGGACATATTTAAAATTTCTGAAGGTCTTAACATTGGGACGAGTATAATATGAAAACTATATGACTGTGCACGCTAGAATAGAGAATGAAAGAGGCAGTGTATGTATATATCTGTGTCAGGCTAAATCAATGTTGGGCTAATAAATTTATTTATCAATCTCCTTGAAATTGATAAATAAATTTGTAAGGGATTTATGGATAGGAATTAGATACCACCTCTCCTTGGGGGCCAGATTCAATTTTGTTGCTATCAATTGTGGTATCAGAGTTGTTTTTGAGTTGTTTTGAAGAGAATTAACATGGAAATCCGAGTTTGTAGAGGTGCTGACAGAAGGAGAGGCAGACCTGTTGCCAATGCAGAAGTGTTGGAGACCTTGCAGAGGTTCAAGGCCAGAATGGATGCCATGGAACTAAGACAGCCCATAGATCCTGAAGACATCAGTGAACTTGAATTAGAAAAAGCCGAAGAAAATGCTGAGATACCTCCTGACATGAGGCTCCTTAGAACTATTATGGGGTCTACAGTTAGGCCCAATATTGAAGTGTCAATTTTTGCAGGAGGACTGAATCCAGAAGAGCTACTGGACTGGATCAATGAAATGAACAAGTGCTTCGACTATGAATAAATTAGCGAAGATAAGAAGGTCAAATTTGCAGTAACAAAGTTGAAGGGACATGCTACACTTTGGTGGGATGGAGTGCAAGTGAAAAGAAGGAGAGCTAGAAAACAGCCTATCAAAAGTTGGACCAGAATGACGGCTAAGTTAAAATTTAAATTCTTGCCTAGTGATTATCAGTTAACATTGTTTAGGCAAATGCAGAACCTGAGACAGAGGTTGCTGATAGTAAAGGAATACACAGAAGAATTCTATAGAGTAAGTATAAGAGCTGGGTAGTTTCAAGACACACCAGAGAAGATTGCCAGATATGTGAATGGTCTCAAGCTGGAGATCCAAGATGAAATTGGTCTTCTGTTTCCTAAGACAGTTGAAGAGGACTACCAGATGGCCTTGAAAGTAGAGGAGAAACTCTTGAGAAAGTAGTCTGCCAAAGGGAGAGGTAATTTCCGGGGAAAGGGAAGTCAAGGTGGTAGAGGAAAGCCTGCTACACCTAGAGATGGAGCTAACAGTAGCTGACCTTAGAATTCATCTACAGAGGGTGATGCTAGAGGCAGAAGGGGTTATTATAGAGGAAGAGGAGGCAGAGGCAGAGGTAGAGAATTGAGGTGTTATAGAAGTCATCAAGTGGGACACAAGAACTATGATTGCCTAGAGAACATGGGCGCTGGTACAAGAAATGTTGTTGCTGCCCAGGCTATAGAAGAGTCAGCAATTGAAGAAGAAATTATACCAAAGAGGGGAGAGTCCTTGGTGGTCAATCAGGTCCTATTGAAACAAGCCAAAGAGGTCACTGAGCCTGCACAAAGGAAGACTTTGTTTAGGAGCATATGCAAAGTCTAGGGGAAATGCTTCCAGCTAGTCATTGATAGTGGCAACATAGATAATCTGGTTTCCACTGAGGTGATAGAGAAGTTTAAGGTGAAGACAAGGGAGCATCCAACTCCCTACAGGGTTTCTTGGCTGCATAAGGGGCACCAAATGATTGTAAAGGAACAGTGTGAGATAGAGCTGCAAATGGGAAACTACAAAGACAAAGTCCTATGTGATTTGATGCCCATGGATGTGTGTCACATACTACTGGGTAGACCTTGGAAATTTGACAGAGTAGTAGTGCATGATGGCAAGAAGAACACTTACGAGTTCTTCAAATATGGCGTACATCATACATTGATACCCATGGAAGAAGGAGAACCATCAAGCAGAGTGGTTGGTCCAAAGACCTTGTTGCTGAGCGGGAAGGAGTATCTACAACAAATTGAAGAGGAAGAGGTAAGCTCTGCTTTAGTTTGCAAACCTAAGTTAGTTCTTACATCTACAAAGATTTTTGATTTGCCAATAGAAATCCAAGAGATGTTAGACAGTTATTGTGACATTGTTGTGGATGATTTACCTGATGAGCTACCACTTGTGAGAAAGATCAGCCATTAGAAAGATTTTATCCCTGGTTCAAATCTACCAAATAAGGCAACCTGTAGAATGACTCCCACAGAAAATGAGGAAATTAGGAAGCAAGTAGAGGAATTGGTGGACAAGGGACTGATCAGAGAAAGTTTGAGTCCATGTGCAGTACCAGCAGTATTGAGCCCAAAGAAGGATGGAGGCTGGAGAATGTGTATTGATTCTAGAGCAATCAATAAGATAACAATCAGGTATAGATTCCCTTTGCCTAGAGTTGAGGATTTAATGGATTGTTTGAGTGGTGCTAAATATTTTTCAAAGTTAGATTTAAAAAGTGGATATCATCATATTAGAATAAAGGAGGGTGATGAGTGGAAAAATGCCTTTAAAATGAATGAAGGACTATATGAATGGATGGTAATGCCTTTTGGGTTGTCAAATGCACCTAGTAATTTTATGAGACTTATGAATGAAGTGTTGAAATAATTCATTGGTAAATTTGTGATAGTGTATCTGGATGATATATTAGTTTTCAGCAAAACTAAAGAAGAACATCTAAGGCATCTTAATTATGTCTTGAAGAAGTTGCACCAAGAGAAATTGCCAATAAAATTAAAGAAATGCTCATTCATGAAGAAAGAGTTGGTGTATTTGGGATTTGTTATCTCTGCAGAAAGATTGAAGATGGTCCTAGAAAAGGTTAAGGCAATTGTGGAGTGGGCTTCAGCTAGAAATGTTTTTGAGGTAAGAAGTTTCCATGGACTTGATAGTTTTTACAGGGAATTCATAAGAAACTTCAGTAAGATTAATGCACCCATCATTGAGACGATAAAAAAGAGAAAACAAGCATTTAAATGGACTGCTGAAGCAGAAAGAAACTTTAAACTTTTGAAGCAAAAGATAACTGAGAAGCCTGTTTTAATTCTACCTGATTTTACTAAACCATTTCAAGTGAAGTGTGATGCCAGTGGAGAAGCCACTGGAGCTGTGCTGAGTCAGGATGATAGGCCTGTTGCTTACTTCAGTGAGAAGATGAATGACACCAGAAGGAAGTATTCCTCTTATGAGAAGGAATTCTATGCAATTGTTTAGGCATTGAAAAAGTTGAGGCATTATTTAATGTCCAAAGAATTTGTATTATACTCTGATAACCATGCTTTGCAATACATTGTACAACAGCCCAAGTTAAATCATAAGCATGCCAAATGGGTTGAGTATCTCCAAGGTTTTCACTTTGTTTTGAAACATATAAGTGGCCAAGAAAATAAAGTAGTTGATGCTTTGAGTAGGAGGCACATGCTTGTTCAAGAGACCAATTTTGAAGTTGTAGGATTTGATTTTCTCAAAGAATTGTATAAAAAAGATTCTGATTTTAAGGAACCATTTGAAGCATGTTGTAACCCTTTTCTAACAGATAGAAGCCAATGGCTAAATTATTTCTTGCAGGAGGACTTACTATTCAAGAGAAACCAACTGTGTGTACCAAAATGTTCAATGACAGAAAATTTGATCAGGGAGAAGCATAGTGGTGGACTTGCTGGGCACTTTGGTACTGATAAAACTTATGAGTAGTTGAGTCACTTCTATTATTGGCCTAATATGAGATAAAAAGTGGACAAGTTTGTAAAGAATTGCAAAATCTGTCAATATACCAAAGGAAGAGCCAGAACGCAGGATTGTACACTCCCTTGCGTATTCCAGACAGGCCTTGGGACATGGTGAGTATGGATTTTGTTCTAGGATTGCCCAAGACTCAGAGAGGGAATGATGCAGTCTTCGTTGTAGTGGACATATTTTCAAAAATGGCACATTTTATTCCATGTTATAAAACTAGTGATGCCACCAATGTTGCTAACTTGTTTTCCAAAGAAGTTGCTAGGTTGCATGGGTTGCCCAAGAGTATTGCTTCAGACAGAGACACCAAGTTTGTGAGCCATTTTTGGAGGACACTATGGAAGAAAATTGGTACCAAACTGAGTTTCAGCTCAGTTTATCATCCTCAGACTAATGGAAAAACTGAGGTAATGAATAGAAGTCTGGGAAATTTGTTGAGAAGTCTTGCAAGAGTGCATCCCAAGCAGTGGGATCATATTTTTCCCTAGGTAGAATATGCATATAATGACTCACCAAACAGAAGCACAGGGAAAATTCCATTCAATATTGTTTATGGAATGCACCCCATAGGGATATTAGAGTTAAGAAACGTGGGAAAAACATAGTTGAGGAGTGCTGATGGTGAGGAATTTGCTTCAGAAATCCAAGCCATACATGAACAAGTGAAACAGCAGTTACAAGGCTGCAACATCAAATACAAAGGCAGAGAAGACTTGAGCAGAAGAGAAGTCCATTTTGAAGTAGGAGATCTGGTTTTGGCACACTTGAGAAAGGAGAGATTCCCAAAGAAGCAGTATAACAAACTTAAGTTAAAAAAGATTGGACCATGCAAGATACTTAGAAATTTTTCTGCTAATGCTTATGAGATTGAATTGCCTCCTGATGTTGGAATATCTCCCATTTTTAATGTTGCAGATCTGTACAAATATGAAGATAAAGGTGCTGAAGAAGGACCAACAGACAAAGAACAGATTGAGTGGGCAAAGCAACTACCCCCAGCACAACCATTGCAACCAGAAAAGATATTGGACAAAAGAGTGTTCAAGAAGACCAGAGGACAAGTGTACTTTCGATACTTAATCAAGTGGAAGGACCAGCCAGAGGAAGATGCCACTTGGATGACTGAAGGAATGTTGCAAAAGATAGGTAGATCAGTGGAATAACTCATGGACAGGAGTCCATGAAAGAAAATTTCCCTTGGGAGTCTGATGTAGGGGCATTAGACACTAGCCAGTAATGTAGGAAATTTTGTCCAAATGTTGTGGCTAGGAGGGTTCAAAATCATTCGAATTTGTAACAAAAAGGTGTCAATACCTTAGCTGTCTGTTGCATTTAGATCAGTTAGAGTCAGTAAAAGTCGAATAGTTTAGGTTCAGTCCATCTGTCATGTTTCAGTTATTCGAATAAATTGTAATTAGGCTTTTGATTTACCAAAAACGGTCCTCAGAGAGGAACCGAAGAGACACAAAATAATACATATAAATTGTATTCCCTGGATGCATTGGAGGAGAGGAGATTTCTACAATTAAATATCAGTGTTAATAAATTGCTTCCTGTTGAATAAATTTCGATGTTTGTTGATTATCAATTTGTCTTGAATTGATATTTGTGAGGGAATTTGTTTAATTGCGAGGTGGTTGAACATTGTTTTGTGTATAATTTTTACGTAGAGTTGATGTGTAATCTCTGCATGCCTCTCTGTCCATGATTGATCGTAGTCCATATTGAGTCTCCTGAGTGTGTTTTATTGATGTGCACCCTTGTGAGAAACCAAGTTGATTATAGTAACCTTGAAACCGAGCATAGAATTGTGTGGCCAGTAGTGTTGGATTACACACAACACCGTGAATTCAATTGGTAGAGGAAACCCACCCGTAGCGAAATAGTGAACCGAGAGCATTGTCCCGAGGTCCGAACCCGAGTTAGTGAACCGGGGTGAATAGAAATAATGGAACCAACCCCGACTTAACCCTTTGGTCAAACACTGTTCAAAAGCCAGAAGCAGTTTTATCGTCCCTCCTTTGTTGGGTAAGCAATATTTCCAATTCGGATGCAATCTATGCCATGGGCTGACACATGGCCTTAGGTGGTTTGGAGATACCACCCTCATTGCGTGCCATCGCGCGTTAACTGTCGACTATGGATGCAGCGTGATATTGACGTATGTCATTGATCTGGAGGCAGGCTCATCGAACGGTGATCACACTCAGTAGTAACACGAAGGTTAATCAAAGGTATGGGCGTTTAAAAAGCGTTGACATCCGTGTTGTATGGGTGGGCCCGAGGCCTAGGTTGTCATAAGTGCTAATCATAATGTGTCAGGTTGTAACCTTAGTTATAAGTTTTGGCGAGAGAATTAAAGTTCGGGGACATATTTAAAATTTCCCAAGGTCTTTACATTGGGATGAGTATAATATGAAAACTATATGACTGTGTGCATTGGAATAGAGAATGAAAGAGGCAGTATATGTATATATCTGTGTCAGGTTGAATCAACGTTGGACTAATACATTTATTTGTCAATCTCTATGAATTTGATAAATAAATTTGTAAGGGATTTATGGACAGGAATTAGAGACCAACGCTCCTTGGGGGCCAGATTCAATTTTATTGCTGTCATACATAATATCTATAAAAATTCCAAATTAAAACACATTTTTATTTATGAAATCATTTATATAAATATATATCAACCTTTCAAAATCACAAAGTTCTTTTTTAATGGTTAAATCATTTAATAAGATGCTGAAAAAAAAATATTAATAATTTGAGATCCACTAAGGCGTACATTGGCACTTGAAGTTTTATGAATATACTTCGATATAGAAAATCCCTCTAAAACTGCTTATGACCTAAAATTTAATAGGTTAAATATCAAATTCCCAAAAATTATATAAAAAAATTTAACAAATTGGTTTACCAGCCCACAGTAAACGTCTGTTAATTTACTTCATTATTAAATATAATATATATTTTAAAACGTAGTCAGTGATGTTAAACGTAATATTTTTTTTTTAACAAACTCTTCACCCATTGTTTTACCAGGAGACACTGCACACACGTCTGTTAATTCACTTCATTATTGAATATAGTATATATTTGAAAAACACAGCCAGTTATTTTAAAGGTAAGATACGTTGTAAGCATCATTGGCAAAGCCGATGCCAACCTGCATGGAGGAATTCATAGGTGGGTGCTACCTTTATTTATGTAGTTTTGAGGATTTTCTTTTTCTACTGGAAAGAGAGGCAGACAACTTTTCACTGACTATGAAGCCATAGATTATCTAGCTATTTTTTATTTTTCACTCACTATGAAGCCATAGATTATCTAACTATTTTTTATTTTTGGAGTAAAGAAATCTCGTCTTCCTTTTGATATTTTCAAACAACTAAATTTTTGTGTGTGATTTAGTTTTTCTAGTATCAAGTTAACACAGACTTTTTAGGTTAAACTGTAAACTTTTGTTAATAAACAATAAAAAAAATTATCTCACAAAAATAAATAAATTTATGAGTAATCTTTCCGTATGTTTCTCATAATCATGTAAGGACATTTTAAGATTTTACAACAACCTTTTGAATTCATTACAACTAAATAAACCTCAAGAATAATTATGACATTTACTAATGGTTAGCAAATGGCTCCTTATAATGTGCATCTTATCTTGTGCCACTTCTCTTACAACTACATCCCCTACTCTTGCATTTAAAATCTTTTGAAATAATCACCCTCATCCCCTACTCTTTCATTTAAAAGCCTTTGGACTGATCTCTCCCTTGATGTTGGTTTCTTGATAACAAAGGTTATATGACTTTGTTTTTTATGTTTGTACTTTGCCATATTTCCATTCCATCCTTCCAAATCTCTAGCAAGAGCCTCTTCACAACACTCTTTTGTAGAATCCATTGCACAAGTTCCGGAATTCGATCCTTATTCTCTTTAACTTTATTAAGTTCCACATGTCTCGCTATGCTAATTTTTTTTTCCAATTACTTCATCTCTACTTTCTGAAGTGCCTACACTACAGTTAATTGAAGAGTTTCCTCCTTTCACTGTCACTCCCAAAACAAAGAAGAAAACAAAGTTTACATATTCTATTTGATGGTCCAATGTTAATAGAATTTTCTCTTATTAGGATTTTGATGGGCCTGGACAGGGTACAAAATATAAAATTCGATATCTCATGTGACATTTTAGCAAAATACAGCATATATTTATTTATAAAACCAAAACCATCCAACTTGATATCAAATACGATGAAAGGTATAACGTTTTCATTAAAATAAAAATAAAAGTATGATTCACATAGAATTTTGTGAAATAGATGTTATCTGTTGGTTATAACGAGTGTTCCGTGATAATCAAAAGCTGGGGGAAAATTAGAGAGTGGAAAATTAAGATGTTGGATTGATTTTTTAAGGTTTTTATTGGCTATTGTTCCATGATGTCATGTCATGAGCAATATTGGTAATTGCACAGAGATGAATAAGAATATTCATCCTGTGGGGTAGCAAAAAGAAACACAACCATAAACATAAGAAAAAGAGAATAGGAAACCTACCTTTTATGAACAACATCATAGAATTTTTGTCAAAAATTTTCCAGAACTCTTCCTCATTCTATTCTACAAGAACATAAAGATACTGGTGTGATACATTGTCCCACAACCATTTCTCCATGCTTTTGGTGGCCTTAACCCCATCCCAGAGCACTAGAAGCAACATTTTCCATATTCCAACATCGATCCACATATGCGCTTCTTCTATGTCTCTCGCTTGCATCTCTTTCTCATAATTTGGCTCGCAGTTCAGTATGGCTCCATTCTTCTTCTTGGGCATTCGGTGAGTGCAGAGCCATAGGGGATATGTTTGCTCACACCAAAACAAAAAGTCTAAATAGGTTAATAATATTTTTTCTAATATATATCACCGAAACCCATGTTGGAAATTAATTCCAACTGCAACTGAGCAGAAGGAGGACACACAAATTTATTTTTGATTGATTTTGAAGGACACTGCAACAAAAATTTCCTTGTTTAAGTTTGGAACTCAACCATGCATTCATTCCCTAGTTTAAATCCCCGCAAAACCCAAATTTTTTGTTCAATGGCCATAGCCTTTTCCTCTAGTGAAAACCATGGTTCAACCACATTACCACCATTCCATTAAAACCCCACACCTACCGCATTTAAAATACGTGGCATTCATTTCGATTTGAAAACCCCACATCATTGCATGTGGAGCTCTCCATGTCCACATCGCTATCACCTCAACCAATCACACATTATTGCATAGTCCTGAGGCTTGCGTCATCACCACTACTATCCATGCGATAAGCATTGTCCCCACCACTGCTCCACGTCAAACCTGTCGACCAATGAGAGGCGTATCAGAAAGTCTTATGCATATGTCACTAGAGCCTCAAAACTACATGATAAGGCCTATCTCACCTCCGCCAGTGCATCAAGCCTCAACCAATAGCGCTCTTTCACATTGGTTTGATGTCCAGTCAGTGAGCGCTCAAATGGATGTAATAAATTATTGAAATTTTTTTTATAATGTTTGAAATCCTTGCAAATGAGGTTATAAGGTTTAGAATGTTACATTTAATGTATTTGTTTAAATACGTCGTGATGTAATAAGGATCGTAAACCTTGGTTTAAATAGTTATATGCCGTGATAGGTTTATGCATTGAAACTTAGGATTAAAGGTTTATTATATATATGTTGCAAAAATATAATGTTTACAATATATATATGTTATGTAATGTTGACATAGATGATAGATAGTGAGAATTTAATGTATGCCGAGAGCAGTGATACTGGAAAATTGTGTGCGTAGAAGTGAAGGAAATAAGAAAAGAAACAGAGAGCAAGAGAGCATTGTGTTTTGTAGCAGCTAGAAGCAATTTTTTTTTGTAAATCTAGAACTGTAGTTTTGAGGAAGAAAAATTCAATTTGTAACAGTTTATAGTTTGCAGTGAAATAGTGTTTTAATCCATCTCTGTCCACATTTTTTATATTAAATCTCTGTGTTTGTAGAGGAATTTTTGTTTCCTCTCAGCTGTTCCAGAATAACCAGAAATTCCAACATGGTATAAGAGCTAGTTGAGGCTCTCAGCAGTTGCTGAAGAAGCTGAAGGAAAGAAGAAGGAGTTTGTTGAAGTTTTCTCCAACAGTGTGAAGGTTCAACAAAGTTAGGTATTTATCAAAAATATAGTTTTGTGTTTGTTTTAAGATTATAGTCCAGAGAGAGGTAAAATGAAGTCTTTTAGAGACAGATTTTATCTCTCGGCAGTGAGAAAGTTGGTTTAAGAAACACAATCAAGTTTAGCATAGCTCTGTAAAGCTAGCAATGGCAGGAAACAACACAAGCATGATTATGGAAAATACTCGACTGCCATAGTTCAATGGGAAGAACTATGACTATTGGGCAATCACAATGAGAGCCCTATTTTCCTCTCAAGATTTATGGGAGCTAGTTGAAGATGGTTTAGAAGAACCAACAGATGAACAAGCATTTAATGCCTTAAAACAAGAAGAGGAATATTTTTTGAAGAGTAATAGGAGGAAGGAATCAAAATCCCTCTTATATTTCTACCAAGAAGTACATGAAAGATTATTTCCAAATATTCCAGCAGCCAAGAAGTCCAAGGATGCATGGGATACCTTCTATACAGCCTTCCAAGGAATGGAGAAGGTAAAGACAAAAAAACTTCAATTAATGAGAAGATATTTTGAAGTCATTTGCATGAAAGAGTTTGATACAATAGACTAATTCTTCACATTTTTTATTGGGTTGGTTACCCAAATGAGATCTCATGGAGAGACAATAGATTAAATAAGAATAGTGGAGAAAGTGTTGAGGAGCCTACCCTTAAGATTTTGTGTGATAATAACAATCATTGAAGAGAAAAACGATCTCTTAATGTAGAAAGAAAAAAAGTGACATGGATAGTAGAGCCAGTGCTAAATTTACTAAAGAAACTCTTAGTCAAGAATTTTTTTTTTTAGCATCTAATATGGCTAAAGAGATAAATGAAGATATATGGTTTCTAGATTCAGAATGTACCAACCATATGACTCGAAAAATTTCTATGTTTTCCATGTTAGATGAAAATGTGAAGTCTCAAGTAACGTTGGGGACAGATAGTAAAGTCTCTGTCATGGGAAAAGACAGAGTAAGTGTTTCGAAAAATAAATGAGAAAGGAGATCTGTATCAGATGTATATTATGTACCTGGTATGAAGTGTAACCTTTTGAGCATTGGATGGCTCATTAATAAATGCTACAATGTGCTCTTTCAGGACGATGTATGTACCATCATGGAAATACCACCAAGCAAACACAGGATTGCGCAACTGAAGATGACAAGAAACATAATATTTCCTCTCAAGATGAGAGAAGATTTGAAGAAAGGAGCTGTAATGGCAGCAATAAAAAAAGAGACTTATCAAAGAGAAGCAAAAGATGAAAACTGGTTATGGCACTTGATATTTGGACATCTCTACTTTGGAGGTCTGAACTTGTCTCATAGGAAAGGAATGGTAAAGGGATTAACATTGATTGAAAAGCCAGAAAACCTATGTGAAGGTTGTATCTTGGGAAAACAACATAGAGAAATCTTTCCAGTAGGAAAGAGCGTAATGGAAAAGGCACCCTTATAGATATTCCATTCTGATTTGTGTGGACCAATGCAAGCACCATCATTAGTAGACAACCACTATATGCTGACCTTTATTGATTATTACACAATAAAAACATGGGTATATTTCTTGAAGTTGAATACCGAAGTGTTTAAGAAGTTCTGCCACTTTAAATCTCTTGTTTAGAATTAAAGTGGGAAGCATATAAAAGTTTTAAGAATTGATAGAGGAGGAGAATATATCTCTCAATGTTTTCTACGTTTTTGCAGAGAAAATGGAATTCATGAGTAGTTTACAACAAGGTATACACCTCAGAAAAATTAAGTTGCTGAAGGGAAAAATAGAACCATCATGGACATGGTAAGAAGCATGTTGAAAACAAAACATTTTCCAAATGAATATTAGGCTGAAGTTGTACACTGTGGAACATATATTTTGAATAGATACCCAAAAAAGAGTGTTATGAATAGAGTTCCGGAAGAAGCATGGAGTACCATAAAACAATTTTTCACCCACATGAGAGTATTTGGTTGTGTGGCTTATGCACACATTCCAGATAAACTAAGGAAGAAGTTGGAAAGTAAAGGGGAGAAGTGAATATTTGTTGGATACAGTAAAGAATCCAAATCATAGAGAATGTATAACCCATCCACCAAGAAATTTATGATAAGAAAAGATATAAAATTTATTGAAGAAGAAGCTTGGGATGGAAGCATTGAAAAAACATTGAATGAAAAAAGTTGTTTGTCTCATGATGAAGATGAGGAAGAAATGGTTAAAATAAATCCCTCATTAGTAGCACCACATACACCAACACAATGACAACAAGGGACATCACAAGAAGGTATGAGAACACCCTTGAGAATTGATGATAGTGCTTCTCCAAGCATATCACAAGGAGCAGATTTGAGTGCCTCTACAAGCCCAATTTCAGCAAGTGAAAGAGGAACCAGATTCAGAAGTCTAAATGAAATTTATGAGCAAGAAGAAGGTATGAACTATTTATGTGCATTGTATTGTCATGTAGAAGATCCTATTCATTTTTGAGAAGCAACAAAAGAAAAGAAATGGATAGATGCTATGGATGAAGAAATAAATGCAATAGAGAAGCACAAAACATGGGAATTATTTGATCTCACAAAAGGCAAGGAAGTAATTGGAGTAAAATGGGTTTATAAAACCAAGAGAAATGTTTAATGTAAGATTGAAAGGCACAAGGCCAAACTTCTTTTCAAAGGTTACAAGCGCCAACAAGGAAGAGACAATGATGAAACGTTTGCACTAGTTGCAAGGATGGAAACAGTAAGAGAAGTGCTATCCATAGCACCACAACATAAGTCGAAAGTTTACTAAATCGATGTGAAATCAACATTCTGAATGGAGTATTTATGGAAGAGGTTTATGTTGAACAACCTCTTGGCTATGAGAAATAAAGCCAATAGCACAAAGTATGGAGATTGAAGAAATCTCTATATGGGCTAAAACAAACACCAAGAGCATGGTAGAGTAGGATAGATGCCTATCTACTGGAAAATGAGTTTGAAAAATGTGAAGGAGAACCCACATTGTACATCAAAGAAAATGATGGTTAGATACTCATTGTTGTTTTGTATTTTTATGATGTGATATTCATAGGTAATGATGCTTACCTCATTGAAAATTTTTAAAAAATGATGAAATATTAATTTGAGATGATTGATATGGGATTTATGAGATACTTCTTAGGAATAGAAGTAGAGAAAAGTGAAAATAAAATATTTATTTCTGAAGCTAAATATGTGAAAGAAGTTTTGGAAATATTTAACATGCAGGATTGCAAGGCAACAATAACTCTACAGTGATGGGATTGAAGTTGAGCAAAGAAAACAACAACAAGTATTTTGATCCAAGTTTGTATAAAAGCATAGTTGGAAGCCTTATGTATTTGATTGCAACTAGGCCAGATATTATGCATGTTATAAGTTTAATTTCCAGATTTATGGCAAGGCCAAAGGAGGCACATTGGCAAGCAAAAAAATGAATTTTGAGGTATGTGAAAGGAACAAAGAAGTATGGAATTTTGTACACTACTTCAAAAAATTTTGAATTAATTGGATATAGTTACAATGATTGGGCTGGAAGTATAGATGACAATAAAAACACCTCTGGATGTGTTTTTCATATGGGATCGGGATCCATATCACGGGTTTCTAAGAAACAACCAATTGTGGCTTTATCTGTAGCAGAGGCAGAGTATGTGGTAGCTACAAAAGCAACATGTCAAGCAGTATGGATGAGGATAATGTTGATAAGTTTGTGTCATGAACAGGTAAAAGGCACAACAGCTTATTGTGATAGTAGCTCAGCAATAGCTTTATCCAAGAACTCAGTGTTTCATAAAAGAACAAAACACATTGATGCAAAGTGTCACTACATTAGAGAGTTAGTGAACAGTGGAGAAATTGTCTTGCAACATTGGAGAACAGAAGAGCAGTTTGTTGATATCTTAACAAAACCATTGGGGAAGAAATGTTTTAATCATCTAAGGAAATGTCTGGGTATGCAAGAGAATAGCAGTTGTAATTAAGGGTGAGTATTGGAAATTAATTTCAACTACAACTGAGCAGAAAGAGGACACAAAAATTCATTTTTGATTTGAATTTGAAGGAAAATATAGCAAGCATTTCCTTGTTTAAGTTTGGCACTCAAACGTGCATTTATTGCATGGTCTAAATCCCTACAAACCCCAAAATTTTTTGTTAATGGCCATAGCCCTTCCCTATAGTGAAAACCCTGGTTCAACCACGTTACCATCATTCCATTAAAAACCCACACCTACCATATTCAAAATATGTGTCATTCATTTTGATTCGAAAACCCCACGTCATTACATGTGGAGCTCTCCATGTCCACGTCGCTATCACCTCGATCGATCATGCTTTATCACATGGCCCTGAGGCTCGCATCATCACCACTACAATCCACACAATAAGCCTTGTCCCCACCACCTCTCCACGTCAAACCTCTGGACGAATGGGAGGCGTATCGCACATTTTTGAGCATACATCACCAGAGCCCCAAACCTGCACAATAAGGCCTGGCCCACCTCTGCCAGTGCATCAAACCTTCAACCAATAGTGCTCTTTCACATTGGATTGATGTCTAGTCAGTGAGCGCTCAGATGGATTCGATAAATTATTGAATTTTTTTGTATAATGTTTGAAATTTGTGCAAATGAGATTATAAGGTTTAGACCCTTGGGTTTAATGCATTTGTTTAAATATGTCGCGATGTAATAAGGTTTGTAAACCTTGTTTTATATATTTATATTCCACGATAGTTTTATGCATTGAAACTTAGGATTAAAGGTTTATAATATATATATTGTAAACATATAATGTTTATAATATATATGTGTTTTGTAATGTTGATATAGATGACAGATAGTGAGAATGTAATGTATGCGGAGAGAAGTGATACTGCAAAACTATGTTCCTAGCAGTGAGGGAAATAAGAAAAGAGAGAGAGAGCAAGAGAGCGCGATGGTTTGTAGCAGTTAGAAGCAATTTTTTTTGGTAAATCTAGAACTGTAGTTCTGTGGAAGAAAACTTCATTTTGTAACAGCTTATACTTTGAAATGAAATAGTGTTTTAATCCATCTCTGTCCACATTTTTTTTATTAAATCTCTATGTTTGTAGAGTAATTCGTGTTTCCTCTCAGTTGTTCCAGAATAAATAGAAATTCCATGTAATATCCTGTTTTGGGGATATCTTTAGATCATGGAAATCCTGCTCTAAAGCTCTGATACCATTATAATATCCTGTTTCGGGGATATCTCTAAAGCACGGAAAACTCTAACCAGAGATTGAATGGGAGGGCATTTACCGAATATGTCGTCTCTAAGGAGAATGAGATCCGGAGGCTATCTGGCCCTTTCCAGACTCTGTCTATAGAGCTTCTTGTAGAATCCCACTCAAAAGTGACTTACAGCAATAGGAAAATGCATGTATGAGCAAACCAGGAAGATGCAATGTTTTATAGTGAGCTATGAGACAAGAAGATGAATATATGTATAGCCAAGAATGATGTATAGTAGCAAAATATGTACAAGTCTTGAGGAAACAACCTCTCAAGAAAAGCAATACAAGCCTCAACAATACATGTACATGGAAATGAAATAACACTGCTATGTCTGCATAAAACCAGGCTATGAAAAAACGCAGTCTATGGTAGAATGCTGCTCCAAAATGATATCAATACATGTATATGACAATATATGGCTCAAACACAATAGGGGAGCAAATCTCTAACCCTTATAAGCAAAAATACCACAATCCTCCAAGGTATTGGCTGAAATACACAATATGGAAAAAATGTCGGAGTTGCTGGGCAGCAGCTGCAACTCAAATCTGGAACTAAGTAGAGAAGGATGAATATGATGAACAATCTAAAGTATACCTCCTCCAATCTAAAGTATACTCACACTTGAGATCTTACCCTCAAAACAATATGCAAACCCTCACAGCAGCTACACCATGAAAATAACGCAGTAACTAAGAGGGACTGCGCAGTAGGGGAAAAAATAAGTGGTGGCCTGATGCCAAGATCTTCAAATTAGCTCCAATGTCTCCCAATTTGATCCTTCAAAGGGAAGGAAGGCTTTCCCCCTAAAAAACAAGAGAAGGAAGAGGTGTCGTCAAGTCACCACGGCAACACCCTAAAACACAGTATTATGTTGTTGCAGCAATAACGTTGTCCTAGAGGATGATGCTGAAAAACTAACCTTGCCCGAGTAGGCACTTGAAGTCCCCCGGGGCTAAGGGTGAGATCTCCGCATGGAGACACTCGGTTGCACTAAAAATTGCTATAGATAGGCTAAATAGCTAGCGTGCTAAAGAAGACAAAATGTCTCACTCAACAATCAACAACTCAAGCATGAATGAAATGAGGAGGCTCCTCCATCTTCTATAATGTTGGTTTCCCTCAAAAACCCAACGTAGCCTCTCTCTCCTCCACATCCTCATCCTTATCCACATCCTCATCCTTATCTTCCCAGAAGCTTGCACAAGCTTCTAGAGTGTACATAGGCCCCCTCCTCCACATGGTGTTAGGTCCCCCCCTTGACTCCCACTTAAGTCACAACGTTGTGCTACTAGGTGGATGTCTTATTTCACTTAAGTGAGTTAGACCCTCTTCACTCACTTTTTATTTATTTACAAACTATAGATGACAAACTAAAAAAAATAGAATATTCCAATTATTTGTCGCTAATTAGGAATATTACAGTCCCCCCCGGAAAAATGTTGCTTGCCCTCAAGCAAGTTCCTGAAAAGGTCTCCTTTCTAGTCGATTCTCTCCACCGATACTGCAAAATGTGCCTGGGTCCCAGATGCGCCACTGAATCTTCCCTGTCGTCTACATCACCTTGATATGAAGGGATCTCTCAATGCCAGGATCCCAAACTGATCTCTCACGGTACCAGCTAACCAATAATCCTCCTAGATCCCATCGCCACCATGGAAAATAATAGCCCAAGTCCCACGGCTCGGACTGTGCACTACCTCTGGCTATGACTGATGCTCTAAGAGGCGAAAACCATGACCCTTTCTATGTTGTATCTATCATTGTGTAAGCTATCCCATCGAATTTTTACCAACTCATCACCTCTCTCCACTCAAGGCATGGAGTTAGGAATATAATGAGGAATATCTCCCTCATGTGGATCCTCCATCCCCAAGCAATCATCCAAACAAAATGAGCCACCTCCCAACAAGGAAACTCCTGAAAATATCCTTCCACTTCAAGCTCCGGTAATGAAGGTGGGCTAAAAATCTGAACTTAGCAAGCATCATAGCTTACCCCATACTGTCCTTCTCTCCACTCATAACAAGTGTAGAGTGTATGTTGATCTTGGGCTGCAAAATTATTGCCCTCCAATGGCAGAGTGAAGAACAATCCTCCAAAGAAGGTTCCTCCAACAATGAAGAACAAGCTAGCCCAAAACAATCTATCCATGAAGAATAGGAGGTGGTCATCATGGAACATCCTAATGACAGGTTTTCTAGAGGTTTTACATGATGATACATCATGCAAACAATTTCTCACAAGGATACAACGCAGTCTCATCCACTGCAACTTCAGAAAATTACATGGCAAGCAATGTCCATGTTTCATCACATCTACTAAAGGATAGTAAATGGCTGAATGTAACAAAAATAATACATGATCAAGTACTCTCTCATGGTTTTAAAATGGATTAATATTAATCTTATGGCCCACCTCAAAAGAGAACAAACATTTGGCTATGGTGGCCATATCTCCTCTCATGCTCCCATTAGAACATGTAGTGCAGAAATTGTGAGAATTCTTCCCACTCAAGGACACATATAGCTCATGTGTCTCCCTCATAATCAAGCCTCCCATAAAAATCTGATCTATATCAGCAAATGGAGACATGATCAGCAGAAAAATAAAGAAACTCTGAAGGTTACAAGTGATGTGAGAAGGTACCAACAACTTTCCCCGTAGTGACAGCGAAGTTTTACAAGTTGTTGCTTGATAAGAGTACATGGAAAAATGTTTCTATTAATCATGCATGTCTTCATATGATACATGATATAGTGCAGCAAATGAACATACATGTGGTGATAAAATATTTGTGGCATGCAGCAAATGAATATACATGTGGTGATAAAACATTTGCCCAAGGCCACAAAAGACATGGCTGCCTCCACCATGTAGATTGGCCCAATACAATCTATGGAGAAATTTGACAATATTGCCCTCTTGTGAAGCAATGCACTGTATAATAATGGTAAGAGTGTGAAAATCAATGAATGTATATACAAACTTCTCACCAAATGTTGGAAGTAAGATGGTACATGGATCCATGAATGAGTCCTCCATAGTGTGTTGGCATGCTATGAAGAAGACTGAACCATGTGCTGCGAAAAGATAATCCTCCTTATGCTTGGAAATCCAAGTCAAGAAGAATATGCCATAGATGTCTCTATCATCATTACCTCCTCTTTTTTCATCAAGAGCAACAAATATGAAGTGATCCTGGGACCTATGGGTTATATATCCACCATATCTTTGTGGCGCACACTTCATCCATAAGGCTCTGCCCCAAAGTGACAGCATTGTGAGCTCATGCAAACAAGCCCATGTAAATACAAAGCTATTTTCTTTGACATGCTCCTTGTCAAAGACTCCTCTAATAATGCTACAACAAGTGTGGAATACCTCCCAAGATGGAAGTGCTTCCCAGTCATCATCAAATACCAAGGAGATAGTGACATCCCCTCTTCCGGCAACATCATACAAAGTGTGAGAGAAAATATGCCCTTGCTCTCCCAGAAACAAACAAAGCAACAAGACATTGTGTTGCCTCCCCATACCTCCATCATACCAATCATGTGATGAAGACATAATGAATGATATTAGTATCATATCAACACCATGCATCCATACTCTATGCTGCTCAATGATGCAAGTATCCTGCCATATTTTCCTCGTCCTCCTACTCTTAGGAAGAGTGTTTACCAAGTGATGGCCAAACTCTTTCAAGAGTAACCAGGGAAGCCAAGCCTCCTGCTGCCCGGTATCATAGATCTGCAAGTACAAGTGATGGCCAAACTCCTTTAAGAGTAACCAGTGTAGCCAAACCTCTTGTTGCCCGATATCATCAATATGCAGGTAGCTCCCTAGCTCCTTGCTCATCATCCAAATCCACTCAATCATCTATGGATGCATCCTTCTTCTCCTCATCCTGGTACTCCTCCCATGAGGGCTACCATCCTCTCAAATCAAATTCCTGCCTTTGCACTTCATGGGATTTTGAAATGTATGCTTCTCAAGGATCAATGGGAACCTATCAAGAATCAAATAGGTGGTAGGCAAAAACCTCCCATCATGATGTGTATGGCTCAAGGGATGTCCAACACAACCATGAGAGATGTTATCCATCCTAAGATGTCCTCCATCTTCTATCTTCTCTTGTGATAAGGGAAGAAACTCATTGCATCCCATGGTGTGTAGAAGTGCATCTCCTATGAGATCTCTCCTTGAGACCTCCCCTTCATCCATAGTCTTCCAAAACCAATGAGATCTTGGATTTGAAAGTAGAAGTTCCTCTTTGAGCTGAGAAGAGCTCATTGAGAAAGTGTCATATTGAAGGGAGAAAAGGTTTCTTACTCCAAGATGTCTACCATCAATCTTCAAGGCTCCAAACCCTAATCTCCAATGTGATGTAAAATCCAACAATGGCTCATGAGAATGATGGTTTTATTCCTTTTGAGAATTTCCATGTTGCACAGCGCAGTGCAACCAAGCTTCTCTATAGTAGAAATGAGATTTGACCCTTGGTCATGCAAAAGTAGATCTCCACATTGATCAAAAGCATTTGCTGCAACAATGGAATATGGAAATCTTCTCATAACTTGATGTGCATTTGGAACTTCTTGTAGGGCTACAAGAGTTCCTTCCTCACAAGTGTTGCATGCCCCAACTATTGATGCATGTCGCTGCTCCTTCATGAGTGTGACAGCATTTTCACAAGTCTCCTCAAGAGGTGATGTGATCTCTTCTTTATTTTCTCTTTCTCCATCAAAGGTTTGGATCAACCCTTGAGTGAACTCTACAAAAGTCTCCACCCTTGCATGGCTCAAGTGGCTACACCACCAATCATAGGCTTCACCCTCCAAATGTGGCGCTAAGATTTCAACAGCTTCTTCTCCTGCTATAGGATGTAGTAAGAAAAATGCCTCCAACTTTCTCACCCAAGTTCTTGCATTAGATGAGCCATCAAAGGTAGACAACAGAAATCTATTGCCTTTGATTTCTTTTCTGCTGCATGGCCTCTTCTCTTCCTTCAACTGGATGAAATGAGGAAAATCTAGAGTCTCCCTGAAGGCTCTAGGTTGAGATCTATACTCAACAAGGTAATCACTGAGAATCTGATCATCCAAGTATCTTCGATGCTCGATATCTTCTTCTTGATGAGAATAGGAAGTGCATGGCACTCCCTCTTATTTTTCTTCAATCTTCTTGACCTCCTCAATGGTGGATGCGTTTCCTCTGGATCTGAAAATAGATGAGAATAAACTTTTCTTTTTCATCGTTTCGGTCTTCTTAGGCTTAGACTCATAGGGACTAGTGGACCCCTCATACATGGGAAAAGGTGAACTCCCAGTATTATGTTGCAAATTTGAGCTCTACGTTCTAGATCCTCCTTTGTTCTATTTGCTTTCATCCTGCCTGAGCTGATAGTAATCTTTGAAAGTCAAAGCTTCTTTGAAGTCTTACCCCTTGGACTGCCATTCTCTAAAATAATATCCAAAGGCTAAATGATCATGCTGCCTCTCTTTCTCCCCCGGTATTGGAGGTAATAATGTAGGCATTGTGATAATTTCCACAGGCTGAACCAGAACTATGCTCTGATACCACTGTAATATCCCGTTTCGGGGATATCTTTAGAACACGACAATCCCGCTCAAAAGCTCTGATACAACTGTAATATCCCATTTCGGGGATATCTCTAAAGCACAGCAAAATCCAACCACAGATTGACTGCGAAGGAATTTACTAGATATTTCGTCTCTAAGGAGAATGAGATCTAGAGGCTATCTGGCCCTTTCCAGACTTTGTCTATAGAGCTGCTTGTAGAATCCCACTCAAAAGTGACTTACATCAATAGGCAAATGCATGTATGAGCAAACCAGGAAGAGACAACATTTTATAGTGAGTTGTGAGACAAGAAGATGAATATATATATAGCCAAGAATGATGTATAGTAGCAAAATATGTACAAGTCTTGAGGAAACAACCTCTCAAGAAAAGTAATACAAGCCTCAACAATACATGTACATGGAAATGAAAGAACACTGCTATGTCTGCATAAAAATAGGCTATGAAGAAAAACACAGTCTGTGGTAGAATGCTGCTCCAAAATGATATCAATACATGGATATGACAATATATGGCCCAAACACAATAGGGGAGAAAATCTCTAACCATTATAAGCAAAAATACCACAATCCTCCAAGGTATAGGCTGAAATACACAATATGGCAAAAATGTCGGAGTTACTGGGCAGCAGTTGCAACTCAAATCTGGAACTAAGTAGAGAAGGCTGAAGATGATGAACAATCTGAAGTATACCTCCTCCAATAGATCTCCAAAGTGGAAGGCGGATCCTCACACTTGAGATCTTACCCTCAAAGCAACTTGCAAACCCTCACATCAGCTACACCATGAAAATAACGCAGTAACTAAGAGGGACTACGCAGTAGGGGAAAAAATAAGTGTTGGCTTGATGCCAAGATCTACAAATCAGCTCCAATGTCTCCCAATCTGATCCTCCAAAGGGAAGGAAGGCTTTCCCCCTGAAAAACAAGAGAAGGAAGAGGTGTCGTAAAGTCACCACGAAAACACCCTACAACACAGTATTATGTTGTTGCAGCAATAACGCTGTCCTGGAGGATGATGCTGAAAAACTAACCTTGCCCGAGCAGGCACTCGAAGTCCCCCGGGGCTAAAGGTGATATCTCCGCACGAAGACACTTGGTTGCACTAAACAGTGCCGCAGATAGGCTAAAGAGCCAGCGTGCTAAAGAAGACAAAATGTCTCACTCAACAATCAAAAACTCAAGCATGAATGAAATGAGGAGGCTCCTCCATCTTTTATAACGTTGGTTTCCCTCCAAAACCCAACATAGCCTCTCTCTCTCCTCCACATCCTCATCCTTATCTGCGTAGAAGCTTTCAGAAGCTTCTAGAGTGTACATAGGCCCCCTCCTCCACGTGGTGTTAGGTCCCCCCCTTGACTCCCACTTAAGTCACAACGTTGTGCTACTAGATGGGTGTCTTATTTCACTTAAGTGAGTTAGACCCTCTTCACTCACTTTTTATTTATTTACAAACTATAGACGACAAACTAGACAAAATATAATATTCCAATTAGCTGTCGCTAATTAGTAATATTACATTCCAACAACCCAAATGAACTCAGGTCAATTATTTATGAGGAGCAATAAAAGTAAGCAGCAATTTACAGTGTAGATCATGCTGCAAATGAATCATACATACGTTACAGTGTTATTCCAGCCACAATTCAATCACACTTACCTCAAATTTGTCGTGGAAAAACTTTGAACAATTGACAACCTTCTGAGAGGCTATGAGCATATCCTGGCATGCATGGCGTTGCTCGTAATAGTTTCTCAGGGATCTCTTCATTGTCAATTTCAGAAGAAAACCCTGCCAGAAGACCGAAGGCTTTCCTGACATCCTTAGCGATGCCGAGGTTATTTAAGTGAACTTGATTTAGATAAAGAATTTATTTAACCGTGTAACTGTTGCTGCCAACGGCCTGTGCCCAGATGGCAGTACGAAACCCAGTTCTCGTGTTGGTGGAGGAGAATGTGCTAGATATTGGGAAGGCTCAAAGACCATTGTACATTTTTGGAAAAGCAAGGAGGACGTGCATCCAACCACAAACATAAATTTTTTGGATTTAGTATAACAACACGGAATTTATGTGACCAATTCTCAGGCATAAATAAATGTGGCCTTATCGTTATAGTGCACACATGTCACCTGTAGAAGAAGAATTAGACAAATTTTTGAGGTGAATTGATTCAAAAGAAAGGCTTGTCGACCTAAATATAATTATTTATTAATTATTTTTTATATTATTTAAAATTTTTATTCTAGGGGTTAGTTAGGGTTTTCCTCATCTATTTAAACTGGTTCTTAGATTAGATTTATCATCTTTTCCTGAAGATGAACCACACTTACACAATACAAATCAATATTTAACCACATATTTTTTCCCCGATGATAGCCACAAATCTATTATAAGCACCAAAAAAATCTTGCTTACAAAGATCTCTTTACACATCTCCACTTTACTGGGCAGTACAACACCTCTTGGCAGTACAACAACTCTTCGCACATAAATATTAATTATTTGAGATTCATGAATTTGTTAAAAATAAAAATTACATCCAAAACTATATCTTATTTGCATTGATTTCATTAAAATGATGTTTCCACTTAAATTGATAGACGATTGATTTTTTTGGATAAACATTCTATCTATCATTTTATGTATTCCATTAGCAATGTTATTTAGTTTTAAAGATTCTGAACAACAGGAGAAAATTAATAGTTGAATAACAATAGGAAAATTTTAATAGTTTTGATTTCAATTTGGTAAACAAAATTATCAGAGTTACAGTTAAAAAAAGACAATAGCATTTAGAAACAGTCTAGGACAACCTAAAGGAGCATTTTTTATAGTTTAAAATTGTGAGGTTTGGTCAACAAAGTTAATTTTTTTTTCTAATGTGACTATTGTAGAGATGTATTTGTAAATGGTTTCACATAACCAAATCAACTAATCAAGTATCCATACAGGCTATAGAAAATGCTTCAAAAATAGACAGAATCATTCAAAGGCACGATGAATTATTCAACAACAATTAGAGAGACAATTTTTTCAAAAGTTGTTGTAGAAAATCATACCAAGTGAACATTGGACAGCTTGGGTATACGAAGGCATAGATAAAGTAAAAATACCTTAGTTTAAAATTTGTAGTAGGATTATTGAGAATTACAAGGCTGAATATTTTTTATTACATTAACTAGTTTATGACTCAGATAATGAATGTAGTAAATCATTAAGAAAACATGGAGAAGATATAATAGACAAGAAGGCTCTTGAGAAGGTTTACAGGATTCTTCCATTCAAATCTATTGTCTATTTCTTTTCCATTGAGAGAGAAAATAATATGGCACAACATTCCATAAATGAATTAATGGGATCCTTATTTCCTTCAAAACACATATGCATGTCAATAGAGGAATATGAAGGAACTGTAAAAATAGAGGTAGATATCCAAGTCACAAAGAGAAAAAATGCATGTTTAGATTAAGGATATAAACCATACAAAAGGTAAATTACATGATAATGGTGTATCACACAACCATAAAAACTATAGTAATGCATATTCATCAAACCTACCAATCATGCTATCATACTAAAATTGGCACGAGCTACAAGGGCTTCCATAAACTCTTTGGTGCCATATCATTGAATGGTTCCCAAGTTGTTCATGAGATCAAATTTTCTCATGTGCATACCACTTTCAATAATACTCAAAAACTTCAAGATTCCTATTGAATTCTTGGCACACTGGAAATTTTTTCTAATTTGGTTTTGAAGATGCTTCCATGATCAACCATTTCCTTAATACTTCAAAATTAGGGAATTGAATACAAAACTGTTTTTTCTCTCTACATTTTATCAGTAAAATCATTGTCAACACTTACAAATTATTTTTCCATTGTCGAGGACATGTTAATTTTTTTTATGATTTATGCTTGCACAAATAGTTTCATTGTGTATTCGAGACTTTAATTTTCATGGTGGCCTTAGACTATTTATTTAACCATTTCTAACTTCAGTACTTAGAAAAAAAATAATAAAATATGAAACTTAGAAAAATCCATTGTCATAGTATTCAAGGAACATTGTTGGTGTTGATTTCCCCCTAAGGCATGTCACTATTCATGGCCGATAGTCTTATATAAACATGAACTAGTTTATTATTGACTCATGGGTGCATTCATTTCTTTGGGAAGTGTCGTTGAGGTCATGATCACATCAATTTTTCATAGATGTCACATGATTCTTTTTCTTATTTTTCACATGGCGGGTTTCCTTCCAATTTATGCATCTCCTTGTGCTTTCTTGTATAATTTGTTTTTATTTTTCTCCTGCATTTTTATGGTTTGTTTCAAATAATCGACCAACATGCTAATACTATTTCCAAATATATAATATATTAGATCAATTAATATAACATATTCTTTCTTCTCATTTTGTTATCTTCAAATGACGTTACGTTCAATGCATTCATAGTTCTCTTTGAATAGGGTTTTCAATCAATTGTGTTATGACCAAAATTATTACATGAATAATACTAGCCATAAAAGGATTTTGTGTATCTTTTTGTAACTCCTAGAGCAAACCCCTATGTTGAAAAGAGGTCAGTGCCTAGGAAATCCATATATATATATATATTTAGATATTTGAATGCTCAACTCAAAATTAAAATTTGATTTGTAAATTTTGGTCGATATATTTTCTCACGGAAGAACCACTAGAGGTAAGATGATCTATTTAATGGGAAAATGAATAGATAAATTAAATTTGCCTACATATGTGTGATTACAACCTTTAAAATTGGTGTTTCTGTATATAGAGAAGAGAATTAAGGAATTCCTGCACTTTAGATCTTCAATAGAAAAAATGAAATGAAAGGAAGATGATATGTAGAAAATGGGGAGCCCTCCATAAAGGTTTCTTAGGTAAACGTGCTAGGTATCTCTGCTATTAGCACAACATTGATAAATTTGTTAATGAAAGAAACCAACAGCTTCATTACACAAGTCTCAAAAAAAGAACTACACAAATACAAATATTGCAAAAAGAAAGAACACATATTTTAAGCATCATATAATTGCGATCATTTGCAACTTATCCATTAACTTCACATAATGGTTTCAACATATTACAGAGCAATATTAGCTAGATCTTGTTTTTTGACACCAACAACTCTGAATTTCGGACCCCTAAGGAGAGATGGTCAACTGTAGTCATGGCTTTGTCGGCATTTCTATTCTAAAACCCCGTTCTTTTCTCCACATGGTCTTCTCTAATTTCTTCGAGTTTTATTTATCCAATTCGTAGAATTTGATAAATAAACATTATCCACAACGTTTGAATTTTAATTTATATTCCCGAACTTTATATTAATAACCAACGCTTTTTTGAATAAATGACTTTCAAATAGACCTTTGGTTTCGGCCCCACCTCTACGATCAATCGACCAATCAAATTTCGTACCGTACCTGGTTATATTCCGTGCATCTTTATCAACTAATCACCGTCTGATGGCCCCTTCCCAAATGAACGGCTCTCCACGATATCGCTCGGCTTCTCTGGTCGAACGATAATGTGCGATGGCGCACTATGATAGCGGTTTTCCATGGGTCCACCTCGCCACATGTTGCATACCCTATGGAATCGCTTGCGTTCAGAAAATATCGCCTACTCCATAAAAGCAGTGCGATATGGGCAACCTCGTTTTGTAAATCCACTCGCAGTTTTTGAATAGTGACTAACCAAAGTTTGTATGGGGTTTTGCTATCCTTTTAATTTAGTTAACTCGGGTCTAGCCCTGGTTCAGGACTCAATCAACAGCAGAATAGTTCCTCTTCTTATTAAGTGGGGTTTTTATTATTTCGGGACAGAGTTTGGCGGATACGTTTTTCACATAGATCTTGCCTGCGGGTGGGATTAATTCAACTATTCAAACAAGTCGAAGGAAAAAATGTGCACAGTGATGTGAAATTGTATAATGACTCAGTTCAACAGTTACATACAAGACAATGCTCAATCGCCTCACAATCCAAAAAATTTCCTCACAAATAACAACTCAAGACAGTTAGATAATCAACTCGAATGGAAACTCATTTAACTGGAAGCAATTGTTTGATACATAGATTTTATTGTAGAAACCTCTTGGCCCTTTTTCTCCTCTCCTCAATACATCCGAGGGATACATTTTATATATATTACAATGTGTATCCTCGGTTCCTCTATGAGGACCGTTTAAAAAAGCCTAATTACAATAATTCAACCAACTAAAACATGAAAAAGGATCGAATCTAAACCTATTCGACTTCTATGGATTCTAAATAATCTAAATGAAACAATCAGCTGAGGTATTGACACCTAGCTGTTACAATTCAAATGTTTTCAAACCCTCCTAGCCACAACATGTGGACAAAACCTCCTACATTGTTGGCTAGTGTCTAATGCCCCTGCATCAGACTCCCGAGGGAAATTTTTTCATGGGCTCCTATCCATGAGCTCTTCCACCAATCTGCCTATCTTCTACAACATTCCTTCAGTCATCCAAGTGGCATCTTCCTCTGGCTTATCCTTCCATTTGATTAAGAACTGAAAGTACTCCTGTCCTCTAGTCCTTTTGAACACTCTTTTTTCCAGTATCTTCTCTGGTTGCAATGGTTGCACTGGAGGTAGCTACTCTTTCCAGTCAATCTGTCCCTTGTATGCTAATCTTTCTTCTGCACCATCATCTTCATACTCAAGTACAAATATGCAACATTAAAAATGGGAGATATTCCAACATCAGGAGGTAATTCAATCTCATAAGCATTTGCAGAAAAATTTCTAATTATCTTGCATTGCCCAATATTTTTGAACTTCAATTTGTTATACTGCTTCTTTGGGAATCTCTCCTTTCTCAAGTGTGCCAAAACAAAATCTCCTACTTCAAAATGAACTTCTTTTCTGCTCAAGTCTGCTCTTCTTTTGTATCCAATGTTGTTGCCTTGTAGTTGTTGTTTCACTTGTTCATGTATGGCTTGGATCTCGTAAGAAAATTCCTCACCATCTGCACTCCTTAGCTCTGCCTTTCCTAGATTTCTTAATTCTGATATTCCTCTGGGGTGCATTCCATAAACAATATGGAATGGGCTCTGCCCTGTCCTCCTATTTTTTGAGTCATTATATGCATATTCTACCTGGGGAAAAATATGATCCCACTACTTGGGGTGCTCTCTTGCAAGACTTCTCAACAAATTTCTAAGACTCCTATTCACTACCTCAGTTTGTCCATTAGTATGAGGATGGTAAGTTGAGTTGAAACTCAGTTTGGTACCAAGTTTCTTCCATAGTGTCCTCCAAAAATGACCTACAAATTTGGTGTCTCTGTCTGAAATAATACTCTTGGGCAACCCGTGCAATCTAACAACTTCTTTGAAAAACAAGTTAGCAACATGGGTGGCATCACTAGTTTTATAGCATGGAATAAAATGTGCCATTTTGGAGAATCTGTCCACTACAACAAAGACTGCATCATTCCCTCTCTAAGTCTTGGGCAATGCTAGAACAAAATCCATACTCACCATGTCCCAAGGCCTGTCTGGAATAGGCAAGGGAGTGTACAATCCTGCATTCTAGCTCCTTCCTTTAGCATATTGATAGATTTTTCAATTCTTCACAAACTTATACACTTTTTCTCTCATCTTGGGCCAATAATAGAAGTCACTCAGCTGCTCATAGGTTTTATCAGTACCAAAGTGTCCAGAAAGTCCACCACTATGCTTCTCTTTGATCAAATTTTCCCTCATGGAACATCGTGGTACACACAGTTGGCTTCTTCTAAATAGAAAGTCCTCCTGCAAGAAATAATCCAACCACTGGCTTCTATTTGTCAAAACAGGGTTACTACATGCCTCAAATGCTTCCTTAAATTCTGGATCTATTTTATAAAATTCCTTGAGAATATCAAATCCTACAACTTCAAAATTAGTTTCTTGAACAAGCATGTGCCTCCTACTCAAATCATCAGCTACTTTATTGGCTTGGCCACTTATATGTTTCAAAACAAAATTAAAACCTTGGAGATACTCAACCCATTTGGCATGCTTATGTTTCAAATTGGGCTGATGTACAATATACTGCAAAGCATGATTGTCAAAATACAATACAAATTCCCTGGACATCAAATAATTTCTTCACTTCTTCAGTGCCTGAACAATTGCATAGAATTCCTTGTCATAAGAGGAATACTTTCTTCTGGTGTCATTCAGCTTTTCACTGAAATATGCCACAGGCCTATCATCCTGACTCAACATAGCTCCAACAGCCTCTCCACTAGCATCACACTTCACTTGAAATGGTTTAGTAAAATCAGGCAGGATCAAAATAGGCTTCTCCATTATCTTTTGCTTCAACACTTTAAAGTTTATTTCTACTTCAAGAGTCCACTTAAATGGTTGTTTGCTCTTCTTTATTGTCTCAATTATGGGTGCATTAATCTTACTGAAGTTTCTTATAAAATTTCTGTAAAAACTGGAAAGTCCATGGAAACTTCTTACCTCAAAAACATTCTTGGGTGAAGGCCACTCCACAATTTCCTTAACCTTTTCTGGGTCCATCTTCAATCCTTCTGCAGAGACAACAAAACCCAAATACACCAACTCTTCCTTCATGAATGAGCATTTCTTTAAGTTGATCAACAATTTCTCTTGGTGCAGCTTCTTCAAGACATGATTAAGATGCCTTAAATGTTCTCCTTTAGTTCTGCTGAAAACTAATATATCATCCAGATACACTATCACAAATTTACCAATGAATTCTTTCAACACTTCATTCATAAGTCTCATAAAAGTGCTAGGTGCATTTGACAACCCGAAAAGCATTACCATCCATTCATACAGTCCTTCATTTGTTTTAAAGGTAGTTTTCCACTCGTCACCCTCTCTTAATCTAATCTGATGGTATCCACTCTTTAAATCTATCTTTGAGAAATACTTAGCACCACTCAAACAGTCCATTAAATCCTCAATCCTAGGCAAAGGGAATTTGTACATGATTGTGCTCTTATTGATTACTCTGGAATCAATACACATTCTCCAGCCTCCATCTTTCTCTGGGCTCAATACTGCTGGTACTGCACATGGACTCAAACTTTCTCTGATCAACCCCTTGTCCACCAATTCCTGTACTTGTCTCATTATTTCCTCATTTTCTTTGGGTGTCATTCTGTAGGCTACCTTATTTGGCAGATTTGAACTAGGGATAAAATCTATCTGATGGCTGATCTTTCTCACAGGTGGCAGCTCACCAGGTAAATCATCCACAACAATGTCACAATAATTGTCTAACATCTCTTGGATTTCTACTGGTAAATCAAAAATATTTGTAGAAGTAAGAACTACCTTAGGTTTGCAAACTAACGCAAAACTTACCTCTTCTTCTTCTATCTATTGCAGATATTCCTTCCCGCTCAGCAACAAGGTCTTTGGATCAATCAATCTACTAGATGGCTCTCCTTCTTCCATGGGTATCAATGTATGGTGTACCCCATCTTTGAAGAACTTGTAAGTATTCTTCTTGCCATCATGCACTGCTGCTCTATCAAACTGCCAAGGTCTACCCAGCAGTATGTGACACACATCCATAGGAATTACATCACACAAGACCTTATCTTTATATTTGCCCATTTGCAGCTCTATCTCACACTGTTCTTTCACAACCAGCTGGCGCCCTTTATGCAACCAGGACACCCTGTAGGGAGTGGGATTCTCCCTTGTATTCAGCTTCAACTTCTTTATTACCTCAATGGAAACCAGATTATCTGTGATGCCACTATCAATGAATAGTTGGTAGCATTTCCCTTGGAATTTACATATGCTCCTAAACAAAGTCTTCGTTTGTGCAGGCTCAGTGACCTCTTTGGCTTGCTTCAACATGACCTTATTTACCACCAAGGATTCTCCCCTCTCTGGTATAATTTCTTCTTCAATTTCTTCCTCCTCTCCAGCTTGGGCAACAACAACATTTCTTGGACCAACACCCGCATTCTCTGGACACTCATAGTGCTTATGTCCCACTTGCTGACATCTATAGCACCTCAACTCTCTACCTCTGCCTCTGTCTCTGCCTCCTCTTCCTTTTCCTCTGTAAGAACCCCTTCTGCCCCTTGCATCATTCTCTGTAGATGCATTCTGAGGTGAGCTACTGTTAGCTCAAACCCTGGGTGTAGTAGGCTTTCCTCTACCCCCTTGACTTCCCTTTCCATGGAAAGTACCTCTCTTCTTGGAAAATTGTTTCCTCAGGAGTTTCTCCTCTGCTTTCAAGGCCATCTGATAGGCCTCTTCCACTGTATTAGGAGACAGAAGACCAATCTCATCTTGGATCTCCAGCTTGAGACCATTCACATATCTAGAAATCTTCTCTGGTGTGTCTTGAAATTGCCCAGCTCTTATGATCACTCTGTAGATTCCCTCTATGTATTCCTTTACTGTCAGCAACCTCTGTCTGAGGTTTTGCATTTGCCTATACAATGTCAGCTGGTAATCACTAGGCAAGAATTTACCTTTTAATTTAGCCATCATTCTGGTCCAACTCTTGATAGGTTGCTTGCCAACTCTCCCCCTTTCTGCCTGCAATCCATCCCACCAAAGTGCAGCATGTCCTTTCAGCTTTGTTACAACAAACTTGACCTTTTTATCTTCACTTATTTGTTCATAATAAAATCACTTGTTCATTTCATTTATCCAGTCCACCAGTTCCTCTGGATTTAGTTCCCCTGCATAACTTGACACTTCAATTCTGGGCTTAATTGCAGACCCCAGAACAGTTCTGAGGAGCCTCATGTCAGGAGGAATGTCAACATTTTCTTCCACTTCTTCTATTTCAGGTTCACTGATGTCTTCAGGATCTCTGGGTTGTCCTCGCTCCATGGCATCCATTCTGGCCTCGACCCTTTGAAACATCCCCAACACCTCTACGTTGGCAATAGGTCTCCTTCTGCCAGCACCTCTACCAACTCGGATCGCCATGTCAGCTCTCAGCAAAACAACTAAAAAACAATGGCTCCGATACCACAAATGACGGAAACAACTCTGAATTTCGAACCCCTAAGGAGAGATGGTCAACTGTAGATGTGGGTCTATCAGCATTTCTGTTCTGAAACCCCATTCTTTTCTCCACGTGGTCTTCTCTGATTTCTTCGAGTTTTATTTATCCAATTCGTAGAATTTGATAAATAAACATTATCCACAACGTTTGAATTTTAATTTATATTCTCGAACTTTATATTAATAACCAACGCTTTTTTGAATAAATGACTTTCAAATAGACCTTTGGTTCCGGCCCCACCTCTACGATCAATCGACCAATCAAATGTTGTACCATAACTGGTTATCTTCTGTGCATCTTTCTCAACCGATCACCGTTCGATGGCCCCTTCCCAAATCAATGGCTCTCCACGATATCGCTCGGCTTCTCTAGTCGAACAATAACGTGTGATGACGTGCTATGATAGCAGTTTTCCATGGGTCCACCTCGCCACATGTCGCGTACCCTATGGAATCACTCACGTTCAGAAAATACCACCTACTCCGCAAAAGTGGTGCGATATGGGCAACCCGGATTTGTAAATCCGCTCGCAGTTTTTGAATAGTGACTAACCAAAGTTTGTCCGAGGTTGCGCTATCCTTTTAATTCAGTTAACTCGGGTCTAGCCTTGGTTCAGGACTCAATCAATAGTGGAACAGTTCCTCTTCATATTAAGCATGGTTTTTATTATTTCAGGACAGAGTTCGGCGGCTGTGTTTTTCACATAGATCTCGCTTGCGGGTGGGATTAATTCAACTATTCAAACAAGTCGAAGGAAACAATGAGCACATTGATGCGAAATTGTACAACGACTCAGTTCAACAGTTACATACAAGACAATGCTCAATCGCCTCACAATCCAACAAATTTCCTCACAAATAACAACTGAAGACAGTTAGATAATCAACAGGAATGGAAACTCATTTAACTGGAAGCAATTGTTTGATACACAGATTTTATTGCAAAAACCTCTCAGTCCTTTTTCTCCTCTCCTCAGTACATCCAAGGGATAAATTTTATATATATTACAATTTTTCTCCTCGGTTCCTCTGTGAGGACCGTTTAAAAAATCCTAATTACAATAATTCAACCAACTGAAACATGACAGAGGATCGAATCTAAACCTATTCAACTTCTATGGATTCTAACTAATCTAAATGAAACAGTCAGCTGAGGTATTGACACCTAGCTGTTACAATTCAAATGTTTTCGAACCCTCCTAGCCACAACATGTGGACAAAACCTCCTACATTGCTGGCTAGTGTCTAATGCCTCTGCATCATCTTTGAAGGCAAAAATTAAAACCTCTTATGAGTTCTCCTATATCCCTTTTAAAGAAAAGAAAAATTTTCAAGAACATTTACAATAAACAAACAATTTCTCACACAAATAAATAAGAAGACCAATGTCCACTCAAAATAAGCCATGGAAATGCCAAGGTTTTTTTGTATTTTAGAATTTATGGATGAAGAAAAAGTAGAGAGGATTTTTCCCTATCCTCTAGAGGATATAATTTTTTCCATGTCTTGTAAGACTATACATATTTTATGATGGGATTAGATATGAAGAAGGTTTCAAATGAATGAATACCAATGTGTATAATTAATTTTCATTATATAATCTACCCATCATATTGATATTTTTGAAATTAAATAAATGTGAAGTCTAGATTTAAAAATAAGAAGTGTTTAAACATTACATAAATAAAATATGGGTAAATGTTCATTCAAACAAATTAAAAATACAATGAAGAATTGATTAAATTCCATGTTGAGGATAAATATCAATTAGTATGGGTTAAATTTATAATCAATAAGTACTATCTTTCTTATAAGTTAAATAGTTGAAATGGTACAATATCAATTAGAATGGGTTAAATTTGTAATCAATGAATTTTATCTTTTTTTATAAATGAAATAGTTGATGAATTTTATATTTTTATAAATGAAATAGCTGAAATGGTTAAAAATTTTGGTATTCTATATCACTCACTCTCTAAATTTTATACATAATATTCAATATTAAGCATTTTATTTTGGAGTTGTATAATTATATGATGATTCGACTTTTTTCTATTAATATGTATTTTTAATATATAAATAGATTCAACATTCTTAAATATTTTTAAAATCTTGAAACTTATTATTCAATTTTTTTTTACAAAATTCTAAACAAAATACAAAAAACTTAATGGATGCTCTCTAATTAAATTAAATACACAAAAATTATATTAAAATATTAAATTTATCAAAATATATATAATATTATAAAAATTAAAAATTTCAAATTAGAAAACATTTTGATTTATGAAATCATTTATATAAATATATATCACCCTTTCAAAACGACCAATTTTTTTTTATGGTTAAATCATTTAATCGGATGCCAAAAAAATAATAAAAATTTGAGACTAATTACTGATGCATACATTGGCACTTGAAGTTTTATAAATATACTTCGATATAGGAAATCTCTCTAAAACTGTTGATGACCTAAAAGTTAATATGTTAAATATCGAATTCCCAAAAATGATATAAAAGAATTTAACAACTTGGTTTACCAGCCCACAGTGCACGTCTGTTAATTCACTTCATTATACGTGTGTTAATTCACTTCATTATTAAATATAGTATATATTTTAAAACGTAGCCAGTGATGTTAAACGTAATAATTTTTTTTAACAAACTCTTCACCCATTGGTTTACCAGCAGACGCTGCACGCACGTCTGTTAATTCACTTCATTATTAAATATAGTATATATTTTAAAAACGTAGCCAGCTATGTTAAAGGTAAGAAACGTTATAAGCGTGATTGGCAAAGCCAATGCCAATCTGCATGGAGGAATGCACAGGTGGGTGCTACCTTTATTTATGTAGTTTTGAGGCTTTTCTTTTTCTACCGGCAAGAGATGCAGACAACTTTTCACTAACTATGAAGCCATAGATTATCCAGCTATTTTTTATTTTTCACTTACTATGAAGCTATAGATTATCTAACTTTTTTTTATTTTTTGAAGAAAGAACTCTCTTCTTCTTTTTGATATTTTGAAACAACTGAAGTTTTTCTAATGTCAAGTTAACATAAATTGTAAATTTTTGTTAACCGATAATACAAATTATTATCTCACAAAAATAAATAAATAAAATAAATTATGAAGATGCTGGGGTTTTGTTTCTCATAATCATGTAAGCACATTTTAAGATTTTACAACAACCTTTTGATTTCATTACAACTGGATAAACCTCAAGAATAATTATGACATTTACTGATGATTGGCAAATGGCTCCTTATAATGTGTCTCTGATCATGTGCCACCTCTCAATATCTCTGACAACTACATCCCCTACTCTTACATTTAAAAGCTTTTGGACTGATCAATATCTCTGACAACTACACCCCCTACCCTTGCATTTAAAAGCTTTTAGAATGATCACTCTCTTTGACAACTACGTCCCTTACTCTTGCATTTAAAAGCTTTTGGACTGATCTCTCCCTTGATGTTCGTTTCTTGATAAAAAAAAGTTATATGAGTTTACTTTTTATGTTTGTAATTTACCATATTTCCATTCTATCTTTTGAAATATCCAGCAAGAGCCTCTTCAAAACACATTTTAGTAGAATCCATTGCACAGGTTCCGGAATTGGATCCTTATTCTCTTTAAATTTTTTCAGTTCCACATGTCTTGCTATGCTAATTTTTTTCCAGTTACTTCATCTCTACTTTCTGAAGTGCCTACACTACACTTAATTGAATAGTTTACTCCTTTCATCGACACTCTCCAAACAAAGAAGAAAATAGAATTTACATCTTCTATTTCATGGATCATTTTCTCTTATCAGGATTCTGATGGGCCTAGACAGGGTACAAAATATAAAATTCCATATCCTGTGTGACATTTTAGCAAAATGCATCATATATTTATTTAGAAAACTAAAACCATCCAAATTGATATCAGTTATACGATGAGAGGTACAAGGTTTTCATTAAAAGACCAATAAAAGTATGATTCACATAGAAATTTGTGAAAGGGATGTTATATGTTGTTTATAACGAGTGTTCCGTGATAATCAAAAGACGGAGGAAAATTAGAGAGTGGAAAATTAAGTTGTTGGATTGAGTCTGTAAGATTTTTATTGGCTATTGTTCCATCATGTCGTGTCGTGAGGAATATTGGTAACGGCATAGAGATGGGGGAAAATCAGATAGTGGAAAATTAACATGTTTGATTGAGTCTGTAATATTTTTATTGGCTATTGTTGCATCATGTCGCGTCGTGAGGAATGTTGGTAACTCCATAGAGATGAATAAGCATATTCATCGCATGTGACATCAAAAAGCAACATAACCATAAACAGAACAAAAACGGAATAGGAAACCTACCTTTTACGAACAACATCATAGAAGTTTTGTCAAACATTTTCCAGAACTCTTCCTCGCTCTGTTCTACAACAACATAGAGACACTGGTGAGGTCCATTGTTATACAACCATTTATCCATGCTTTTGGTGGCTTCAACCCCATCCCAGAGCACCAGAATCAGCATTTTCCATATTCCAACATCGATCCACATATGAGCTTCTTCTATATCCCTCGCCTTCATGTCTTTCTCATACTCTGGCTCGCAATTTGGCATGGTACCCATCTTCTTGGGCATCCGGTGAGTGCAGAGCGAGAGAGGATATGTTTGCTAGCACCAAAACAAGTAGTCTGAATAGGGTAATAATCTTGTTTCTAATATATATCTCTCAAAGCCAAATGAACTCAGGTTAACTATTTAGAGGGTTTATTGCTTTAGATACATTGTTAGTTATTGATACTTGGAAATATTTGAAGAAAACACAAGTTATGGGAGATTCATAATTAGTTATTGATTACGAAAACAATATGGTGTATTTTGAGAATATTTTTCTTCATCCCTTGCTTTAGGACATGAAAGAAGCTATACAATCCTTTAAAATAGTTTATTTCAATCACTCAAGTTCTCAGATAAATAAACAAGAAGACCAATAGCCACTCAAAATAAGCCATGGAAATGCCAATGTATTTTTGTATTTCAGAATTTATGGATGAAGAAGAAGTGGAGGATTTTTTTCTATCCTCTCAAGGATATAATTTTTCCATGTCTTGTAAGACTATACATTTTTATGATGGGATTAGATAGGATAAAGATTTGAAATGAATGAATACCAATGTGCATAACTAATTTTCATTATATAATTCACCCATCATATTGATATTTTTGAAATTAAATAAATGCGAAGCCTAGATTTAAAAATAAGAATTGTTTAAAGGTTACATAAATAAAATATGGGTAGATGCTCATTTAAACAAATTGAAAATACAATGAAGAATTGATGATGTTCCATGTTCAAGATAAATATCAATTAGAATGGGTTAAATTTATAATCAATAAGTTTTATCTTTCTCATAAATTAAATAGTTGAAATTGTTCAATATCAATTAGAATGGGTTAAATTTGTAATCAATAAATTTCATCTTTTTAATAAATGAAATATTCGATGAATTTTATATTTTTATAACTGAAATAGTTGAAATGACTGAAAATTTTTGTATTCTAAATCGTTCACTCTCTAAATTTTATGCATAATATTCAATATTAGACATTTCATTTTGTAGTTGTATAATTATTTGATAATTTCAATTTTTTATTATGTGTTTTTTAATATATAAATAGATCCAACATCGTCAAATATTTTTGAAAAACTTAAAACTTATTATTCAAATAAAATTTTATAAAATTTTAAACAAAATATAGAAAATTAACTAATTTTCTCTCATTAACTTAAATACACAAAACTTATATTAAAATATTAAATTTATCAAAATATACATAATATCTTAAAAAATCCAAAATCATTTATATAAATATACATAAAGTATATCACCTTTCAAAATGACAAACTTTGATTAAATCATGTAACTAAAAGTTAATAGGTTAAATATCGAATTCCCAAAAATCGTATAAATTTTTTTAACAAACTGGTTTACCAACCCACAGTGCACGTCTGTTAATTCACCTTATTATTAAATATAGTATATATTTTAAACGTAATAATTTTTTTTAACAAACTCTTCACCCATTGGTTTATCAGTAGACACTGCAGGCACGTCTGTTAATTCACTTCATTATTGAAAATAGTATATATTTTAAAAACGTAGACAGTTATGTTAAAGGTAAGATACGTTGTAAGCGTGAATGGCAAAGCCAATGCCAACCTGCATGGAGGAATGCACAGGTGGGTGATATCTTTATTTATGTAGTTTTGAGGCTTTCCTTTTTCTACCGGTAAGAGAGGCAGACAACTTTTCATTGACTATGAAGCCATAGATTATCCAGCTATTTTTTATTTTTCACTCACTATGAAGCCATAGATTGACAACTTTTCATTGACTATGAAGCCATAGATTATGCAGCTATTTTTTATTTTTCACTCACTATGTAGCCATTGATTATCTAACTGTTTTTTTAGTTTTGGAGTAAAGAACTCTCTTCTTCTTTTTGATATTTTGAAACAACTGAAGTTTTGTGTATGATTGAGTTTTTCTAATGTCAAGTTAATACAGACTTTTTAGGTTTAAATTGTAAATGTTTGTTAACCGAAAATATAAATTTTTATCTCACAAAAATAAATAAATACATAAAATTATAAATATTTTGTTTCTCATAATCATATAAGCACATTTTAATATTTTATAACAATCTTTTTATTTTTAGAATCTATGCTTCTGTGATCCATATAAAATTGTAAAATCTCTTTCAGTAATAAATCACATAAAATCTCTTTTTATTCATTACAACTAAATAAACCTCAAGAATAATTATGACATTTACTGATGATTAGCAAATGGCCCCTTATAATGTGCCTCTTATCTTGTGCCACCTCCCTCACAACTACATCCCCTACTCTTGCATTTAAAAGCTTTTGGACTGATCACTCTGTCTGACAACTACATCCCCTACTCTTGCATTTAATAGCTTTGGGACTGATCTCTCTCTTGATGTTGGTTTCTTGATAACAAAGGTTATATGAGTTTGTTTTTTATGTTTTTACTTTGCCATGTTTCCATTCCATCCTTCCAAATCTCTAGAAATATCCTCTTCACAACACTCTTTGGTTGAATCCATTGCACATGCTCTCGGAATTGGATGTTATCTGTTTTTTATAACGAGTGTTCCATGATAATCAAAATATGGGGGAAAATTAGAGAGTGGATTATTGTTCCATCATGTTGTGTCGTGAGGAATATTGGTAACTGCATAGGGATGAATAAGCATATTCATCCCGCGGGGCAACAAAAAGAAACACAGCCATAAACAGAAGAAAAAGGGAATAGGAAACCTACCTTTTACGAACAACATCATAGAAGTTTTGGCAAACATTTTGCAGAACTCTTCCTTGCTCTGTTCTACAACAACATAGAGACACTGGTGAGATCCATTGTCACACAACCATTTTCCCATGCTTTTGGTGGCTTCAACCCCATCCCAGAGCACCAGAAGGGCATTTTCCATATTCCAACATCGATCCACATATGAGCTTCTTCTATGTCTCTCGTCTGCATGTCTTTCTCATACTTGGCTCGCAGTTCAGCATGGTGCTTATCCTCTTCTTGGGCATCTGGTGAGTGCAGAGCCACAGAAGACATGTTTGCTCGCACCAAAAAAACAAGTATGAATAGGGTAATAATCTTGTTTCTAATATATATCTCCGAAACCGAAATGAACTCAGGTCAACTATTTATTGGGAGCAATAAAAGTAAGCAGCAATTTACAGTGTAAATCGTGCTGCAAATCAATTATACATACCTAACAGTGTGATTCCAGTCACAGATCGATCATACCTACCTCAAATTTGTCGTGGAAATTTTTTTAACAATCGATAAACTTCCGAGAGGGTATATGCATGGCGTTGATCGTAATAGTTTCTGAAGGATCTCTTCATTATCAATTTCAGGGGCAAACCCTGCCAGAAAACTGAAGGCTTTCTTGCCATCCTTGGCGATGGTAAGTTTACTTAACTGAACTTGGTTTAGATAAAGAACTGATTTAACCGTGTAATTATTCCCGCCAATGGCTGGCACCCAGATGGCAGTCCGAAACCCAATTCCTATGTTGGTGGAGGAAAATGTGGTAGATTTTGGAAAGGCTGAAAGACCGTTGTGGGTTGTTGGAAAGGCGAGGAGGACGCGCGTTCGACCGCACACACGAACTTTGTGGATTTAGTACAACAACACGACATTTTGGTGACCAAGTATGAGGCATAAATAAATGTGGCCTTATCATTATGGTTGACACATGTCACTTGTAGAAGAAAAAGTAGACAAAAGGCTTATCGGCCTAGATATAATTATTTATTAATTATTTTTTTTAGATTATTTAAAACTCTTATTCTACTCAAACTAATCGCTATTTAGAAGGGCTAGTTAGGGTTTTCTTCATCTATTTAAAGTGGATCTTAGATCATATTTATCATCTTGTCTTAATGATGAACCACATTTAAACAACACAAATCAAGATTTAACCATATATTTTTTCCCCAATTATAGCCATAAATCTATTAGAAACTGCAAAAAAAATCACTTTCAAACAATTCTTTACACATCTCCCCTTTACTGGGTAGTACAACACCTCTTCCTCTTTACTTGGTAGTACAACACCTATTCGCGCATAAATATTAATTATTTGAGATTCATGAATTTGTTAAAAACAGAAATTATATCCAAAACTATCTCTTATTTGCATTGATTTCATTAAAATGTTGTTTCCACTTAAATTGATAGATGATTGATTTTTTCAGATAAGCATTCTATCTAGAATTTTATGTATTCCATTAGCAAAGTTATTCAGTTTTAAAGATTCTGAACAATAGTATAAAATTAATAGTTGAATAACAATAGGAGAATTTTAATAGTTGTGATTTTAGTTTGGTAAACAAAATTACCAAAGTTGCAGTTAAAAAAATAAAAAATAGCATGTAGAAAGGACTACCTAAAGGATAATTTTTTATAGTTTAAAATTGTGAGGTTTGGTCAACCAAGTTAATTTTTTTTTAATATGAATATTGTAGAGATGTATTTGTAAATGGTTTCACATAACTAAATCAATTGATCAAGTATCCATAAAGATTATGGAAAATGTTTCAAAAATAAAAAGAATCATTCAAAGGCACTATGGATTATTCAACAATAATTAGAGAGACCATTTTTTCAAAAGTTACAGTAGAAAATCATACCAAGTCAACATGGGACACCTTGGGTATACAAAGGAATAGATAAAGTAAATATAGCTTAGTTTCAAATTCGTAGTAGGAATATTGAGAATTCGAAGACTAAATAATTTTGAGTATATTAACTAGTTTATGACTAAGATGATGAATGTAGTAAATCATTAAGAAAACATGGAGAAGATACAACAGAGAATAAGGTTGTTGAGAAGGTTTACAGGATTCTCCTAATCAAATTTATGGTCTATTTTTTTCCATTGACAAAGAAAATAATATGGCACAACATTCCATAAATGAATTAATGGGATCCTTACTTCCTTCAAAACACGTAGGCATGTCAATAGAGGAAGATGAAGGAACTGTAAACGTAGAGGTAGATATCCAACTCACAAAGAGAAAAAAATCGTCTTTAGATTAAGGGGATAGATCGTACCAAAGCGAAATTTCATGGCAATGGTGGATCGAACACCCATAAAAACTATAATAATGCATATGTATCAAACTTGCCAATCATGCTAACATTGGCACCAGCTACAAGGGCTTCCATAAAATATTTGGTGCCATATCTTTGAATAGCTCCCAAGTTGTTCATGAGATCAAATTTTCTCATGTGCATACCACTTCCAATAATACTCAAAAAATTAAAGATTCCTATTGAATTCTTGGCACACTAAATTTTTTTTCTAATCTGGTTTTGAAGATGCTTCCATGGTAAAAAAATTCCTCAATACTTCAATATTAGGGAATTGAATATAAAAGTCTTTTTTCTCTCAACATTTTATCAGTAAAATCATTGTCACACTTACAAATTATTTTTCCTTTGAAGGACATGTTAATTTTTTTAAGATTTAGGCTTGCACAAATAGTTTCATTGCCTATTCAAGAATTCAATTGACATGGTAGAAGTTACATTATAGTTGAAAGTATTAGATTTTCCATTCATCATATGCAAATGATCGACATATTTTGAAGTTTGATAATGTTATATTTATATAGTAAAGATTTTTCATTTTTTCATAACTCTTCTCTTGTACCATCCCATCACTCCTTTAGATATTTTTTATTTTATTCTAATAAAAAATCTTATTAATATTAACTAAATTAACTAAATAAATAATTAATCAAGTATATGTTTTATTACTGATAAGATTTAGTCATTTATCTATTGTAGTTTTGTTTATGAGTTTTTTTTTTTTAATAAATAATATAATTGTAGGTGAAATTGTGATATTGGGTGATTTTATTTACAAATAGATTTAGTATTCTGACAAATATCCAAATACTTGAATTGTGCAAATTACATATTCCAGTACTCATTGAATAAAAGAGAAAAAATAAAAATAATAAGATTATGACATACATTTGTGTGTGTGTTTCTACAACTTTTCATCACTTTGAAAGTGGATTTTTGGAATTTATGTTGTGTGGAGATTTATAGATGTCCAATGTTTTGAGTGGACTCACCACCCATAGAAAAATACTGAATAATCACAAAAGAGTGTCATATCCTTTAGATGTGGCTATAAAGCCACATATAGGTGTCACTAGGTATAATACATGTGGCTATAAAATAATGATAATAACATTCAAATATTAAAAACAAATAAATAATAAAATATATTAAAATATAATAAATTTATCCAAAATGAACTAAACTGTAGAACATAATACCAATGATAATCAAAATTACGTCATAATTAAATAACTAAAGCCTTTACTAGACCACAGTGATAAATGGTAAGAAAATTGTTAAAAAAACTAAATTCAAAATTATAATAAGTCACAATTTGAATATGAAAATAAGTAGTAGAATAATTCGTCACCATATCTCTAATCTATAGAATTTTAATTCTAAACATTGCTCTTCCAAAAACATTATATACTAATCTCAATGGGAATGGTAAGGGACAATCTCTTTATTTCATCTTCTAGTATATGTTTTGATGCCCTATGTTTATGGCAAGCACTATGTTCTTTTCCAACAAAAAATTATGAGCTTCATTTTCTAATTAATTTATCTCTTTATTTACATGTCACAAACAAGTTCTTGAAAAACTCTAAATAAATTTCATTTAGATCCATTCTATTCCTATATTGAATCATTTGGATTTGTGAAAACATTATTTAAAATAAGATTTCATTCCATGCTCATCTACATGTTTTTCTAGATCATGATTTACAAGATTTTATAGAATAAGTTTTCATGCTTTCATAAATATAAATTCCCATGTTTTCATAGACTAAATTTATATCCTTTCATAGATTAAACTTCCAAGGTTTATTAGAATAGACTCATATACTTTTGTAGATTAAATTTCCATGTTTTCTTAAAACATATTATGTTTTCGTATATTGAACTTATACATTTTCCTAGATAACAATTTATATGCTTCCTTAGATTAATATTTCCTATATTAATAATTCCATTACATTCATAGAGTAATAATTTCTTTCGTGTCAACTTATTTCCAATAGAATTAGAAGATAAAATCCTGGCATATACTTGGTTGTATACTTCATAAGTTTACAAACTCAGATTCATAATTTAATGTAACATAATTTAAATCTTAATTAAATTGAATGGCATCCTTTATTAGTTTTCTTGCCAAAAATTTCTTATGATTAAACTAATATATAGAAACTAAGCTAATATGGTCCAATTTTTTTTCCTAAGAATGTGGATTTTACTAAAAAATTGGGTCATGTTTCATTTGTTGAGGCTACATTCATACGAAAAATATTGTGGTGGAGTGTAATCTAAAAACTTATAAATGAAAAATCACCCTTTGGATTGTTTAAAATAATAAGTTTATTACATGTGACACACATTGGTTTAAGGAGGGTATGCGTGGGCCTAAGTAGAGATGTAATTTGCGCATAATTGTAAAAGAAAATATCTATCACATATTTATTACTTTTCCTTATATAGTGTAGGTATGCAACAAGGACCCACCACCCTAGATAGAAATTCTTGGAAAAACTAAATTCAAAATTATAATAAGTCATAATTTGAATATGAAAATAAGTAGTAAAATAGTTAGTCACCATATTTCTAATCTATAAAATTTTAATTCTAAACATTGCTATTCCAAAAACACTATATACTAATCTCAATGGGAACGGTAATGGACAATTTCTTTATTTCATCTTGTAGTATATGTTTTGATGCCCTTGCACTATGTTTTTTTCCAACAAAAAAATATGAGCTTCATTTTCTAATTAATTTATCTCTTTATTTAAAGGTCATAAACAAGTGCTTAAAAAAATCTAAATGAATTCCATTTAGATCTATTCTATTATTGTATTGAATAATTTGGATTTGTGAAATCATTATTTAAAATAAGATTTCATTCCATGCTCATTTACATGCTTTTCAAGATCATGATTTACAATATTTTATAGAATAAGTTTTCATGCTTTCATAAATATAAATTCCAATGTTTTCATATACTAGATTTATATCCTTTCATAGATTAAATTTCCAATATTTCTTATAATAGACTCATATACTTTCGTAGATTAAATTTCCATGTTTTCTTAAAACATATTATGTTTTCGGAGATTAAACTTACATATTTTCCTACATAACAATTTATATGATTCCTTAGATTAATACTTCCATTGCATTTATAGAGTAATATTTTCTTTCATGTCAACTTATTTCCAATAAAATTAGAGGATAAAATCCTGGCATATACTTGGTTGTATCTTCATACTTTTACAAACTCAGATTCATAATTTAATGTAACATAATTTAAATATTAATTAAAATGAATGGAATCCTTTATTAGTTTCCTTACCTAAAATTTCTTATGATTAAACTAATATATTGAAACTAAGCTAATATGGTCCAAATTTTTTTCCTAAGAATGTGGCTAAAAATCGGGTCATGTTTCATTTGTTGAGGCTACATTCATACGAAAAATATTGTGGTGGAGTGTAATCTAAAAACTTATAAATGAAAAATCACCCTTTGGATTGTTTAAAATAATAAGTTTATTACATGTGACACACATTGGTTTAAGGAGGGTATGCATGGGCCTAAGTAGAGATGTAATTTGCGCATAATTGTAAAAGAAAATATCTATCACATATTTATTACTTTTCCTTATATAGTGTAGGTATGCAACAAGGACCCACCACCCTAGATAGAAATTCTTGGAAAAACTAAATTCAAAATTATAATAAGTCATAATTTGAATATGAAAATAAGTAGTAAAATAGTTAGTCACCATATTTCTAATCTATAAAATTTTAATTCTAAACATTGCTATTCCAAAAACACTATATACTAATCACAATGGGAATGGTAAGGGAGACATAGAGACTTTGAGTTTGAATTAATGTATGACTTATTATGTTTAATATAATCTCATACTATTAATCCTTTTCGTCCATTACATTTTCATGTCTAATTTAGATCACTTAGAGTAGGTTCATGTGGTTTCCTAAACACCAGTTCATGTGATCACATGGAAGACCCCATTGTGGAAGTATGATCTTGTTTTATAGTATGACTTTCTAATCGTCTCACAATTTCTTTATTTCATCTTGTAGTATATTTTTTGATGTCCTACATTTATAGCAAGCACTATTTATTTTTTCCAACAAAAATTTATGAGCTTCATTTTCTAATTAATTTATCTCTTTATTTACATGTCATAAATAAGTGCTTGAAAAAGTATAAAAAAATTACATTTAGATCGATTGTATTACTGCATTGAATAGTTTGGATTTGTGAAATCATTATTTAAAATAAGATTTCATTCCATGCTCATTTACATGCTTTTCTAGATCATGATTTACAAGATTTTATAGAATAAGTTTGCATGCTTTCTTAAAGATAAATTCTCATGTTTTCATAGACTAAATTTATATCCTTTCATAGATTAAATTTCCAAGATATATTAGAATAGACTCATATACTTTTGTGGATTAAATTTCCATGTTTTCTTAAAACATATTATGTTTTCATAGATTAAACTTATATATTTTCCTAGATAACAATTTATATACCTCCTTCGATTAATATTTCCATTGCATTCATAGAGTAATACTTTCTTTCATGTCAACTTATTTCCAATATAATTAGAGGATAAAATCCTAGCATATACTTTTTTTTATACTTCATCAGTTAGAAACTCATATTCATAATTTAATGTAACATCATTTAAATATTAATTAAATTGAATGACATCCTTTATTAGTTTCCTTGCCTAAAATTTCTCATGATTAAACTAATAGATATAAAATAAGCTAATATGGTCCAAAATGTTTTCCTAAGAATGTGGATTTTACTAAAAAAATCAGGTCATGTTTCATTTATTGAGGCTATGTTCGTACGAAAATTATTGTGCTAGAGTGTAATCTAGAAATTTATAAATGAAAAATCACCCTTTGGATTGTTTGAAATAATAATTTTATTACATGCAACTCACATTGGTTTAAAGAGGATCTAGCTGGGCCTAAGTAGAGATGTAATTTCTGCATAATTTTAAAGGAAAATATTTATCACATTTTTATTACTTTTCCTTATATAGTGTAGGTATGCATCAAGGACCTAACCATCCTAAGTACAAATTCTTCCTTGAATTGATCTAATTTGGCAAAAACTTTGAAGGCCTAGAAAGAGGATAGTACTAAAAGGTCCAATCAAAGGTTTTCCTTGCATCCTCATAAACACTATTTGGTGGGAAAATTAATGTATTTTCATTTGCTAATAGGACATTCATGTACATATCATTACTCGCCTTATATAAAATCTATATTTGGAGTATATGATAACTCCAAAATTCAAAACAAATAGAGTTTAGATTCAACCTCAAAATGATATGGGGATTCCATGGAGATATTTTGATGATGTTTGTCAAGGTCATCCTCATAGATGCAAATTCAGTATTATTGTATGTATTTATCATGTAATCACTTCTTTCAAGTAAGGTAATCCCCGAGGCTTGGATAAAACAAGAGGGAAGGTTTTATTGCTTTAGATACATTGTTAGTTGTTGCTACTTGGAAAAATTTGAAGAAAACACAAGTTATGGGAGATTCACAATTAGTTATTGATTATGATAACAACATGGTGTATTTTGAGAATATTTTTCTTCATCCCTTACTTTAGGACATGAAATAAGCTCTACAATCCTTTAAAATAGCTTATTTCAATCATGAAAATGCCAAGGTATTTTTGTATTTCAGAATTTATGGATGAAGAAGAAGTGGAGAGGATTTTTTCCTATCCTCTCAGGGATATAATTTTCCCAGGTATTGTAAGACTATACATATTTTATGATGGCATTAGATATGATAAATATTTGAAATGAATGAATACCAATGTGTATAATTAATTTTCATTATATAATTCACCCATCATATTGATATTTTTGAAATTAAAAAATGCCAATTCTACATTTAAAAATAAGAAGTGTTTAAAGGTTACATAAATAAAATATGGGTAAATAACAAATTGAAAATACAATGAGGAATTGATGAAGTTGCATGTTGAGGATAAATATCAATTAGAATGGGTTAGATTTATAATCAATCAGTTTTATCTTTCTCATAAATTAAATAGTTGAAATGGTTCAATATCAATTAGAATGGGTTAAATTTGTAATCAACGAATTTTATCTCTTTTATAAATGAAATAGTTGATGAATTTTATATTTTTATAAATGAAATAGTTGAAATAGCTCAAAGTTTTAGTATTCTAAATCACTCACTCTCTAAATTTTATGCATAATATTCAATATTAAGCATTTTATTTTGGAGTTGTATAATTCTTTGATGATTTAACCATTTTTTTATTAATATGTATTTTTTAATAAATAAATAGATTCAACAACCTCAAATACAAACTTATTATTCAAATAAATTTTTATAAAATTTTAAACAAAATACACAAAAATTAACTAATTCTCTAAAATTAATTTATCAAAATTAACTTAAATACACAAAAATTATATTAAAATATTAAATTTATCAAAATATAGATAATATTTCCCTATTGAAAACATTTAGATTTATAAAATCATTTATATAAATATACATAAAATATATCAACCTTTAAAAATGACTAACTTTTTTTTATCGTATCCGATGCCACAAAAAAATAATAAAAATTTGAGATCCAATAATGGATACATTGGCACTTGAAGTTCTATGAATATACTTCGATATAGGAAATCTCTCTAAAACTGTTGATGACCTAGTATGTTAAATATCGAATTCCCAAAAATCATAATTTTTTTTTTTAACAAACTGGTTTACCAGCCCACAGTGCACCTCTGTTAATTCACCTCATTATTAAATATAGTATATATTTTAGAACGTAGCCACGTAATAATTTTTTTTAACAAACTCTTCACCCATTGGTTTACCAGCAGACACTCAGGCACGTCTGTTAATTCACTTCATTATTGAATATAGTATATATTTTAAAAACGTAGCCAATTATGTTAAAGGTAAGAAACGTTATAAGCGTGATTGGCAAAGCCAATGCCAACCTGCATGGAGGAATGCACAGGTGGGTGCTACCTTTATTTATGTAGTTTTGAAGCTTTTCTTTTTCTACCGGCAAGAGAGGCAGAAAACGTTTCGCTGACTATGAAGCCATAGAGTATCCATCTATTTGTTATTTTTCACTCACTATGAAGTCATAGATTATCTAACTGTTATTCATTTTTTAGTAAAGAATTGAAAGGTTTTTATTTTTTAGTAAAGAATTCTCTTTTTCCTTTCGAGCCAATCAGATGTCTCAGAATCATCTAGTTAGAACGATTTCAAAGGGGATCTTTCCCCCTCAAATACCTTGGGATGCTCTTAAATCCTGGCCCAACACGCATCATAGATTGGAAAGAAATAATTGTAAGAATAGAGAAAAGAATTCAAAACTGGTCTTTCAGAACTCTGAATGCACCAGGACGCCTCACACTCCTCAAAGCGGTGTTGCAAGCATTACCTATCTACCAGTTATCGGGACGGGCATGCCCGAAAGGAATTTGTACTCAACTAATAGACATCTTTAAAAAATTCTTGTGGCAAGGAGCCCAAGCCAATAGAAAGTGGGCACTGCTCTCTTGGGACAAATTACAAAGATCGAAGGTAGCCGGTGGACTAGGACTTCGTGACCCATTCATACTCAACAATGTGTTGGGAGAAAAACTCTGGTGGCGCTGGCTTATGGGAGGGCAAGATCTCTGGAAGAAAATTTGGCAAATAAAGTATGAAATGCCAACAACACTAGCAGGATGCCTGAAAATAGACAGGACACCAAAAGGATCTACAATATGGAATCTTGCAGCCATGAACAGAAACTTAATATGTATCCACAGTTTTTGGGAAATAAGAGATGGTAAAACAACTTTGTTCTAGGAATATTCATGGCAACAGCGCAATAAACTGTTCACGCGGTTAGAACTGGGAGAAATATTCCTTTATACGAACACTCCTAATAACAGGCTAGTTCAGCATTATTGGTCAAACAATTTGAATGGAATATGGCGAGAATGGAAAGACAAAACTAGCTGGCCTGAAGCCCCACTAACGCAGCAATGGAATAATTTTTCCAAAGAACTCAGCACACGAAAACTACGTAACATTTCAGGCCCAGACATTTTGCGCTGGGGTCATCAACCTAGAGGTCTGTTTACCATCAAGGAAGGATACCATATTCAAACTCAGCAAATGCAGGGCAATGTTCAGCTAATATGGAAGAAAATATGGGAAATGCGACACTGGACAAAGGTGACATATTTCTTATGGCTTGTAAGTCATTGCAGAATTTTAACATGGGAGCACCTCAGGAAAAGAGGTATGATAGGTCCTTCTCGATGCCCTTTTTGTACCATTGAAGAGGAGACGACAGAACACCTCCTTATCCTCTGTACAAAGGTACAATCACTTTGGGAGAATCTAGCTCAACTTTTCAGACAGACAGATAAAAGCAATGCAGGCATAAAGGAAACAATAATCAATTGGAGAAAAGGAAGATTTCATTGTCAGGTGATAAATAGAGCATGGACCCTTTCATATGGATTCCTAGTCTGGAACATTTGGAAAGAGAGAAATCACAGAATCTTCCAAGACAAAGAGCAACCAATGAATAATATCTGGCAACACTCAATAGGTAACATCAAAGAAACCATTCTAATTGAAAAATGGTCAGATGAAGATTGGAAAACTGTGGGGATTGAATCCCAGATTCTAGAAACTCTCAATCTTAAACCGCAAATGCTGAACCAGGGCTTATGGAAATTCAGACTTCCCAATCAATCGAGTCAAGAACAATGGACACCCCCACAACAAGGATTTTTAAAGCTAAATTATGATGGGGCTTCGAAAGGGAACCCAGGGCAGGCCGGGGCAGGCGGACTCTTCCGAAATTCTCAAGGGACAGTATGCAGATTTTATGCTTTCGACCTAGGTCATGCCACTAATAACGAAGCAGAATTAATGGCAGTCAAACAGGGCCTTAAGATCACCATAAGAGAAGCCTATAAGAGAATTATAGTGGAGGGTGATTCCGCAATGGTCACAGAGATCCTAAAAAAGCTACAAAAAGGTACCCCATGGGAGAAAATCTCACAAAGTTGGAGAACAACAAGCCTTATAAAAGAAATCAGTCAGCTGGTGAAATGGATAGAGTATCTCATCCCCACTCATGTGCGTAGAAAAGGTAACACATCAACAGACTACTTGGCCAATTGGGGATGTCAAAACGTGGAACGTCCAATAGAAGGTCGCCCTGTGGATCCAATCTGGAATGTAGAACTACACTCTCTACAACTGATCGTCAACAAAGATCTCGAATCCCCCGATCGGGGTGATCAACAGGCAATTGGAAATATTCACTGTGGCAACTGGGCACACGGTCCAACTCCGACTCATTAATAGCTTTTATGATGGCAGGACAGGAAAAATCAATTCATTTCATCATGGGGAAAGGTGGCCAGGCTGTGTGGACAGCTCACGCAAGGCGAACCGCGAATGTAAGAGGATTTCTTCCGCTCCCCCAGTCATTCATGCATGATCTTGTGCATGCACCTGTTTCGAGACGGGCGCGGAGGAGAAGCCACAGCATCCAGTTGAGTCTTCAGGCGATCCTGTTACGGTATGTAAGCAGCATCCTCACTGCTATTATGGAGCCTCATACTGTAAATTTCCTTAGACGTCTTTGTAATTATGATTTCAAGGGTCTCTGTAAAACTCTGCATCCCAAAATCCCCCTCAAGCAACCAGTAAGACCCTGTTTTAGAGACCCTAGCACAAAATTAGCTTATAAGGTGTCGTGGGTCCTATTTTTGTATGTAAGTCTCAGTTATATAGGGATTATGGAGGGGGTTAAAGCAAGTAGTCTCTGTCTACTGTGTATGCATGCAAGGGGAGAGTCGAGCGAAACTCTGTCGCAAGACCCTAGTTTTTTATCAACCCAGAATGTGTTTCTGCTCCAGTCTGCCTTTGAATCAGTCAGTATCACCGAGAATAGGAAGGCTATCACAGTTAGTTTTTTTCATTCTTTTCATATGCATGCAAGCAAGGGATTAAGTAAAATCCTGTACTTTGTTGTCCTCATAAAGCAATCTCAGTGGTTTCAGGTATGGGATTTTAGTCTTATTTCTGCTAACAGCCATCAGAAACATTGTGTCCAGTTAAAGGGGGGTTATATTACAAGAAACTCCTTTCACGCCTGTCAGTATACCATCTATTCCTCAAACCTGTATAGCCTCGAGCAATTGGGGTTTAAGGTAGATATTTGGAAAATTAAAGTGCAAGGGAAGTCTATTATCCAGCTCTGTTCCATTTGCGTTAAGTGCAGGAGGCGCTGCCTCTTTCAAGCCCAGAACCCTAGCCCTGGTATCTTTCATCTACACCCTATCAATTATACAGACCATAACCATATTCTCAATGATACTGCCCATATTGAGAATCCGATAACGTACCTTACTATTTTCTGGAAGCTAACCCACAGTCTCAAGGTTAATACTGATTTTCTGTCTAACAAATTACAGAGTTTAATCTCCAGGGTTAAGTCTCATAGTTTGTATGACAGCCACGAGCTGAAAGTCCAAAGGTGGCGCACCGACCATAATCAACTAACGTGTTATATTGTTACTGTTCCTGTTGATGTATCGGTGCATGTTTATAGGTGTTCAATAGACATGGGAAAACGCAGAGTTAAAACCGAGGCTGCCAAAGGGAAATAGCCAGAGCAAACTGACCCAGCCCCGAAGAAAAGAGGACGCAAGACAAACCAGGAACATCTGGAAACGTTAGCTGCTACATATGTTATAGGTAATTCCTCTAACACAAGGCAGGTCATTCGAGGATGGGAGAGGGATATCCAAACTGATCCAGAAGATAATGAGACAGAAGTAGACATTTTGGATTTTATCCAAGATCCAGGAAACACGAGGGGCTGCCTCACCTTGTTCAATCAGACTGTCCACACATATTGGATAGTAAAATTCTTAATAGCGAAAGCCATGCAGAGCTTTCATCCAGTGCACACCCAGGCAGAAACAGTAAAGCAGGGGACAAGCATGCAGGCTCAGATTCTAGAAATTCAGGACCAACTTCAGCACATAAAGATAACTCAATACCAGACTGTGGACAGAGTTAGTAGGCTGGATGATAAAGTGGGAAGGATGGAAAAAATTCTTCAACAGATATTACATCAGCTACAACAAACAGATATGCCTGGCACCAGTGCGAAGGACCCAGCCACAATTTCTTCTTCAGAAATATAACAGCATGCCTTTTAGAAATAATGAAAGTAATGGTGTCTTAAATTTTGATGATATTAATGGTTAGAAACCAATCTATAAACTTCTCTAGGAAAGTAAGTATAGGAATCATAGAACAGAGAGTTTAGGAAAAGTTTAGGAGGATGAAACAATTTCAGTTTTGGACTGCTTATCATGCTTTTAGATGGCCAACAGACCTGGTTTCCTGTAGGTAGGTTGAGGCCAAGTTTTAACTGTTAACTTTTATATTTTGTAGCCTGCCTTTAAAATATAAATAGAAAATGGAATGGACCCACCGAATTTACAAAAAAAAACCGAAGTTGTGTATATGATTTAATTTTTCTAATGTAAAGTTAACACAAACTTTTAGGTTTAAATAGTATTTTTTTTTGTTAACAAACAATACAAATTTTTATTTCATAAAAATAAATAAATAAATAAAATTATGAATATGCCGTCGTTTTAAATACATTTAAAATTTTACAAAAAAATTTTATTTCATTACAACTGAATAAACCTCAAGAATAATTATGACATTTACATTTACTAATGGTTACCAAATGGCTCCTTATAATGTGCCTCTTATCTTGTGCCACCCTGGACTGATGTCTCCCTTCATGTTGGTTTCTTGATAACAAACATTATATGAGTTTGTTTTTTATATTTGTGCTTTGCCATATTTCCATTCCATCCTTCCAAGTCTCCAAAAAGAGCCTCTTCACAACACTCTTGAGTAGAATCCATTGCACAGGTTGCGGAATTGGATCCTTATTTTCTTTAACTTTTTTAAGTTTCACATGCCTTGCTATGCTACCTTTTTTCTAATTACTTTATCTCTACTTTCTGAAGTGCCTACACTACAATTAATTGAAGAGTTTACTCCTTCAACGGTCACTCTCCAAACAAAGAAGAAAACAGAATTTACATCTTCTATTTGATTGCCCAATGCCACGTTGATTCTTTTAATAGTATTTTCTCTTATTAGGATTCTGATGGGCCTAGAAAGGGTACAAAATATAAAATTCCATATCGCATGTGACATTTTAGAAAAATATAAAATTCCATATCCCGTGTGACATTTTAGCAAAATGCAGCATATATTTATTTAGCAAACTAAAACGATCCAACCTGATGTCAAATATGATGAAAGGTATAAGGTTTTCATTAAAAGACCAATAAAGGTATGATTTACATAGAAATTTGTGAAAGATATGTTTTATAATGAGTGTTCCATGATAATCAAAAGACAGGAAAAATTAGAGAGTGGATTATTTTTCCATCATGTCATGTGGGGCAGCAAAAAGTAACACAACCATAAACAGAAGAAAAAGGGAATAGGAAACCTACCTTTTACGAACAACATCATAGAAGTTTTGTCAAACATTTCCCAGAACTCTTCCTCACTCTATTCTACAACAACATAGAGACACTGGTGAGATCCATTGTCCCACAACCATTTCTCCATGCTTTTCGTGGCTTCAACCCCATCCCAAAGCACCAGAAGCGGCATTTTCGATATTCCAACATAGATCCACATATGAGCTTCTTCTATGTCTCTCGCCTCAATGTCTTTCTCATACTCTGGCTCCAAGTTCAGCATGGTACCCATCCTCTTCTTGGGAATCCGATGAGTGCAGAGCCACAGAGGATATGTTTGCTTGCACGAAAACAACAAGTATGAATAGGGTAATAATATTGTTTCTAATATATATCTCCGAAACCCAAATGAACTCAGGTGAGCTATTTATGGGGATCAATAAAAGTAAGAAGCAAATTACAGTGTAAATCGTGCTGCAAATCAATCATACATACCTGATAGTGTGATTCCAGCGACAAATCAATCATACCTACCTCAAATTTGTTGTGGAAAAAAATTGAACTATCAATAAACTTCTGAGAGGGTATCAGCATCTCCTGGAATGCATGCCGTTGCTCGTAATAGTTTCTCAGGGATCTCTTCATTGTTAATTTCAAAAGAAAACCCTGCTAGAAGACCGAAGGATTTCCTGCCATCCTTGGTGATGCAGAGTTTATTTAACTGAACTTGGTTTAGATAAAGAATTTATTTAACCGTGTAATTGTTCCTGCTAATGGCCTGCACCCAGATGGCAGTCTGAAACCAATTCCCGTGTCGGTGGAGGAGAATGTGCCAGATATTGGAAAGCCTCAAAGACCGTTGTGGGTTTTTGCAAAAGCGAGGATGACGTGCGTTCAACCGTAGACACGAACTTTGTGGATTTAGTACAACAACACGGTATTTTGGTGACCAAGTATGAGACATAAATAAATGTGGCCTTATCGTTATGATGCACAAATGTCACTTGTAGAAGAAAAAGTACACAAATTTTTTAGATGAATTGATTCAAAAGAAAGGCTAAACTGCCTAAATATAATTATTTATTAATTATTTTTTTTAGATTATTTAAAATTTTTATTCTAGTAAAATTAATCGCTATTTAGAAGGCTTAGTTAGGGTTTTCTTCATTTATTTAAACTGGTTCTTAGATCAGATTTATCATATTGTCCTGATGATGAACCACACTTAAACAACACAAATCAATATTTAACCACATATTTTTTCAGTGATTATAGCAATAAATCTATTAGAAACTCCAAAAAACACTCACTTACAAACAACTCATTACACATCTCCCCTTTACTGGGTAGTACAACACCTCTTCACCTTCACTGGGTTGTACAACACCTCTTCACACATAAATATTAATTATTTGAGATTCACGAATTTGTTAAAAGCAAAAATTACATCCAAAACTATCTCTTATTTTCATTGATTTCATTAAAATGTTGTTTCCACTTAAATTAGTAGACTATTGATTCTTTTGGATAAACATTCTATATAGCATTTTATGTATTCCATTAGCAAAGTTAATTAGTTTTAAAGATTCTGAACAACGGGAGAAAATTAATAGTTGAATAACCATAGGAGAAGTTTGATATTTGTGATTTCAGTTTGGTAAACAACATTATCAGAGTTGCAGTTAAAAAAAAAAAAAAAAAAAACTTGTAGAAACAGTCTAGGACAACCTAAAGGAGCATTTTTTATAGTTTAAAATTGTGAGGTTTGGTCAACCAAGTTAATTTTTTTTTTAATTTGAGGATTGTAGAGATGTATTTGTAAATGGTTTCACATAACCAAATGAACTGATCAAGTATCCATAAAGGCTATGGAAAATGCTTCAAAAATAGAAAGAATCATTCAAAGGCACTATGGATTATTCAACAACAGTTAGAGAGACAATTTTTTCAAAAGTTTTCATAGAAAAGCATACCAAGTGAACATGGGATACCTTGGGTATACCAAGGCATAGATCAAGTAAAAATATATTAGTTTCAAATTCTTAGTAGGAGTATTGAGAATTGGAAGACTGAATAATTTTGAGTATATTAACTAGTTTATGACTAAGATGATGAATGTAGTAAGTCATTAAGAAAACATGGAGAAGTTAAAATAGATAAAAGGTTGTTCATAAGGTTTACAGGATTCTTCCAATAAAATTTGTGGTCTATTTTTTTCCATTGAGAGAGAAAATAGTATGGCACAACATTCCATAAATGAATTAATGGGGTCCTTACTTTCTTCAAAACACATATGCGTGCCAATAGAGGAAGATGAAGGAACTATAAAGGTAGAGATATATATCCAACTCACAAAGAGAAAGAATCCATGTTTAGATTAAGGAGATACACTGTAACAAAGGGAAATTTCATGGTAATGGTGGATTGCACACCCATAAAAACTATAATAATGTATATGCATCAAACTTACCAATCGTGCTATCATGCTAACATTGGTACCAGCTCCAAGGGCTTCCATAAAATCTTTGTTGCCATATCTTTGAATGGCTCCCAAGTTGTTTATGAGATCAAAATTTCTCATGTGAATACCACTTTCAATAATACTCTAAAAACTAAAGATTCCTATTGAATTCTTGGCACACTAAAAAGTTTTTCTAATTTGGTTTTGAAGATGCTTCCATGATCAACCGTTTCCTTAATACTTCAAAATTATGGAATTGAATACAAAACCCTTTTTTCTCTCTACATTTTATCAGTAAAATCACTGTCAACACTTTAAAATTATTTTTCCTTTATCGAGGACATGTTAATTTTATTAAGATCTAGGCTTCCACAAATAACTTCATTGCGTATTCAAGACTTCAATTTGCATGGTGGACTTAGACTATTTATTTAACCATTTCCAGCTTCAATACTTAGACAAAAATAATAAAATATGAAACTCAGAAAAATCTATTGTCATAGTATTCAAGGAACATTATTTGTGTTCAGTTCCCCTTAAGGCGTGTCACTCTTCATGGTTGATACTCTTATATAAACACGAACTGGTTTATTATTTACTCATGGGTGCATTCATTTCCTTCAGAAGTTCCCCTAAGCTCATGATCACATCATTTTTTCATAGAAGTCACATGTTGTTTTTTCTTATTTTTCACATGGTGGGCTTCCTTCCAATTTATGCATCTCCTTCTACTTTCTTGTATAATTTGTTTTTATTTTTCTCCTGCATTTTTATGGTTTTCTTCAAATAATTGGCCAACATGCTAATAATATTTTCAGATATATAATAAATTGGATCAATTAATATAACATATTATTTCTTCTCATGTTGTTATCCTCCAATGACGTTGTGTTCGATGCATTCATACTTCTCTTTCAATAGGGTTTGCAATCAATTGTGTTATGACCAAAATTATTACATGAATACTACTAGCCATAAAAGGAATTTTTGTACCTTGTTGTAACTCCTAGAGGAAACCCCTAGGTTGAAAATAGGTGAGTGCTTAGGAAATCCATATATATTTTTTAAAATATTGGTATCCTCAACTCAAAATTAAAATGTGATTTATAAATTTTGGTCGATATATTTTCTCACAGAAGAACCACTAGAGGTAAGATGAGCTATTTAATGGGAAAATTAACGAAAAAATTAAATTTCCTTACATATGTGTGATTACAACCTTTAAAATTGGTGTTTTTGTATATAGAGAAGAGAATTAAGGAATTCGAGATTTAAGGAAAGGGGCTAAACAAAATCTTGTGCATCAGATCTTCAATATAAAAAATGAAATGAAAGGAAGATGATATGTAGAAAATGTGGAGCCCTTCATTAAGGTTTCCTAGATAAACGTGCTAGGTATCTCAGCTATTAGCACAACATTGATAAATCTGTTAATGAAAGAAACCAATAGCTTCGTTACAAAAGTCTCAAAAGAAGAATTACACAAATACAAATATTTCGAAAAGAAAGGACACATATTTTAAGCATCAGATACTTGAGATCATTTGCAACTTATTCACTAACTTCACATAATGGTTTCAACACATTACAAAGCAATATTAGCTAGATCTTGTCTTTGAAGGAGAAAATTGAAAACTCTTATGAGCTATCATATATCCTTTTTAAAGAAAAGAAACAATTTCAAGAACATTTACAAAACACATTTCAAAAGATACAATTGAGGGTTTAGGAAGTTGTCCTGCTATCCATTTTTTCTAGTCTTTAAAAAAATGACTATATGGCCGGAGTATTGGATCTGTGCAGAAGGGATGGCAGATGCGTAGAATAGTGCGACGCACACAAGGTAGCTACAGGAGGAGGTTGTCTGGGTGGTCGAGGTGCCAAAATCTAGTCGTTGGAACAGTAAATCTGGAAATGACAATTTTATTACCGTTTAATGGAGCTTCTAGGTTGCATATAATGAAGATATTTTGCCAAATTTGTAATTGTTTTATCATTTATGGAGACATGTTAATGCACAAGGGATTTTTGAGGATGTGCCATAACTATAACTATGACCTATGGGTTTTCAATAGTTCCCTTTAATTTCGGTGTGAAGTCTATGCCTTGAGCTCTCTGATTTCTCAACCATCTCCAATACCTATGTCTGGTTTGGATCGGGTATTTGAGGAGTACTTGTGTCTTAGGGGTCTTGTTTATGTTATCCTGCTAAGCAAGAAATCTACGCAACTAGAAGAGGATCCTACTGCGCCAGTGGATCCCGTTGCATCAGTCACTGAGATGTGTGCGCTCACACCTACAAACACTAAGAAGTGTTAGACACCTGGCACTCATAAATATCCTAGTGAAAAGACTCCCTTTGAATATCATAGTAGAGGAGGAAGATGTGTTCAAAGTGGCCCCATACTCATGGTTTCTGACCTATGTTGCACCACCCAAGGCTTCTCTCAAGGTCCCAAAGGATTTGGTCAAAGTGCAGTCAAGAATTAAAATGCCCTTAATTCCTTGATGTCCCTATTGAAGGTGATATGTTAGCCAAAGTGCCACAACTCCAAAAATAAGATTGATACATTGTAGATTTTGATTAGTTTTCTCAGCTTGTGCTTCAGTGCTATTTGGATCACGTGCCCTCTGAGTGGGGCATTTTGCACCTAGAGCCATAACGATGGGTACTCGGCCTACACATGGCATAACTTCTGAAGTTTTTGTAGGTCCTGAATTTCGAACACAACCAAATAAATGATACCTGTGAGTGCAAAATTCCCATGTTCATGCATGATTAACCACTCTAGTTGGGCGTTCGCATACCCATTGATGTTGCATTGATCCATTGGATCATCAACCTACTTGATCAAAGTGCATATCCCATGGCTGATTTTAGAGAAAAGGGACAAGAAAATAAGGTGGTAGACAAAATCAAAGCAAAGTACCAAGCGTCGCACAATAGCCAAGGATTCGAAGCAAGTGAAATCAATGATATGGCCATTCAATTTGGCATGCTCATCTTGGCCTGCAAGATGATGCCGAAATGTATACCTAAGGAGGTTCTTGTGCAAGTCATTGCACTTGCAGGAGAATGCGAGAAAGGTGTAATCTATAATTGGTCTCATTATTATGCAAAGAGTTCTTGTAAAATGTGCACGAAGCACAAGAGGAGGGAAAGCACTTCTATTATGCTTGGATACTGCTGTTGATATCCCTAATTCTATAAAACAATTGAAATTTATTGGATCTTATAGTCGTTCGAGGATTGGAAAGGACTCAAGAATCCCGTATCCTACTTATTATTCACATATTCTGAAGTAATTTTCAGATAATGTGTAAAGAATTTTTTGTGTTAATTTTTCAATTACTCTAATTTTTAAATGATATGAAATTGGAATGCCAACAAAATTATTATTCTTTAGAGGGACTATTTCAGGTCCTTTGAAATCAGAAAAACATAGCCAAGGAGGAAAACAAAAGTATATGTCATGATCATATTAATGTATTTATAGTAATACACTATTAAAAATTCAATATAATTTATCGCTTTTATGAAATAGATATCCATTTTAATTTGGCCTAGTTTATTAAGGCATGAAATTTTCCTGGATGGTGAAAATTAGTTGGAATCTTGCAATTTGTTTCCTAAATTTTTTATAGTAGGATGGTTTGAATCATATTTTTTTATGGTTAAAATGGATTTAGCACCATCAAAAACCCTTGATACACAAAAATCTTGAGGCTTAATAGTCATAACAGGATTAAAACAAAATCCACTATATTTTAGCAAAGTATTTCCAGAATTTCCATTTTTTTGACCAATTTGAAGCCTTATTAGACTACGTGTTTTAATTTATTTTGAGGTTCAAATTTAATCATACACTCTTATTCTTAATAATAATAACAATAATATAATAGTAATAATTTTACTTGAAAACCCTATCATAAGTCATATTACTAATTCTTATGAGCGCCACAAAAGAGCCTTAAAAGTTATAATTGCAGGTATAGAAGAAAAAAAAATGAAGACACATTAGAAATAGTTAAATAAAAAATAACAACAAAATATAAAATTCAAACAAATTATCTCGCAGAGGAAATAAGGATAGTAAAGATACTTGAGCATAAACACAGACTAATCCACGTCAATGTTAGTTGTAATGAATTTCAATTGGATAGACTCGGGAAATCCCCATGCCTAAAAGGAACAATAATATTTATAAATGAAGATCTCATTCGAGAAGATAAAGTTGAACTTAGGAATGAAGTTCGAAAGGTCAAGGAGTAAAGGAAGGCAGGGAAATGGGAAATCATTAAGAATAGGAAATTTATTTTCATAGATAAAGTCTCAAGCATGAATGACAAATAAAGACTTGCATCACTTTGGTTCTCTTTTGGAACTGTCATAGTTTTCCATGGTATAAAGGTCCTATTTTAAGTTGGATCCCATGTGACATTGACCTTATTATTTTAGTTTAAACTCGGGAGCACAATGAATCTAGGGTCCCTCACCTTCGCGGTTTCAGTATTTCATTACATTGGAATATGAAATCCTCTCGTTGGGGTTTTTGTGGTATAGTCTTCTATATAAGGAAAATTGTTTCCCCTTACATTCGACTTCATAAAATATACCCCTTCAGTAAATACATCTACATCAAAATCTCTGACTCTACAACCAATAGCATTTTACATGCAATCTACTATTTCACTCTTATAAACTCTACATCCTATAAGAAAAATAACTTGGATAAGAATTTTCCTTTCACTACCTTATAAAAAGACATCTTTAACCTAAGGAATGAAGGTAATATCCTTTTCCTTGCAAAATTTAGTGCTATAACTGCTACTAACTATTCTGTTACATTAAGTAACAACTCTAACCCTAACCCCTTGTGCCTTGAGGAACATAGTATCTTAGCTAATAACTTTAAGAGAAAATATGAAGACGTAATCAAGAAAATATTCAGAACCGAGCTGCTAAATATTTGTAGTTCTGAGAACCTAATCATCTATAATGGTATTAACAAGTTGCCCCTCTCTGATCAGATGACCTATTTCCATGGGCAGTGTAGCAGTGTCATGGATTATTTCATTTCTGACACCCTCGTCCTCGACCATATTAGAAGCCTTGAGATACTTAATAGATTCAAGCCTGACTATGACCACATAACTCTATCTTTATCCCCCAATATGGTTATGCATACCACCCACATGCAGGAGACTCATGAAATAAAAATCACATTTTCTTCGATAGAAGTAAATCACATTTAGAAATTTATTTATGCACCATGAATTATAGTAGCAACAATGATCAAATTTATTACCATTTCACTACTACCCTTTGCAATACCATTAGCAAGTTCTCTAATGAACTTCTCAACATGTATTTTCTATGATGCCCTTTTCCCACTAGGCTCACGGTCAAAGTTATCATTGACGATGAAGGAGTAAATTTAATGTTAGACAATATTGTCAGGTTTCATGGTTACCTAATTTAGAGCTTACAAAAAAAAACTCTATGTTCGATTTATCATGTTATATATACATGAAGAATTTTTTATGCTTATCTTGTTATTATTGTCATTGGATCATTGTGCATATTTGGTTACATGATTTTGTTGTTATTGTCATTGGAACATTATGCATATTTGGTTACTTGATTTAGAGTGTACAGAAAAAAACTTTATGTAGGATTTATCATGTTATAAATATGTGAAGCATTTTTCATGCTTATTTTATTATTGTCATTTGAAAATTATTCATATGCAATGTAAATATTTACGTCACTAGTTATTTAATAGCTTTGTTTTATACTGAATTAACTACCTATGTTTCATTTATGACATGGTCACTTAGTACATGTTTTCTTATTCTTCTTGTTATTTTGATAAATATTCATTTCTTGTTATCTTAATCAATAGTCATTTGGATTGTAGTGTTCTTGTTGCTGTGCGGGTTTGTATTTACTAAATTTTTTATGAACTTATTAAAAATTAACGGTTTAGACTTTTAGATTATGACAAAACATCCCATCAGATGACTCAAAATTTTGGGGGGAATTTTAATACAAGTTTTGGTTGTTGACAAGATTAAGAACCTCACTTTGACCTCATTTATTCCCAAAACTAGTGATAAAATGACGAAAGAGATGATATTAGAACTTAAACAAGGATTTATTGATGCCCTCTAAGAGGAATAGCTTGAATGATTCATTTAAGTTGTCATAACACCATGAGGTAACCATTAAGGAGCTAGAGGCCATAATCACTGCAATGGAAATTTCTTTGTAAGATTGTATTTTATTTTTATGTTTGTATTTGATTTATCATTTGTTGTGTGATTTTTTTAAGTGTTGACTTTCAAAAAACACTATTCACATTCATCATCTCAGTAATGTTGAAAACATATTGGTTTTAATGATACAACACAACAGATTAGCTAAAACATAATTTTTATATAAATTTTTCTAATATAAAACTAATATATATAAAATACAATGTAGGAAAGATATAACTTACTCAATACGTTACACTTATCCCACTCGAGATATCAACTAAGTGAAAATAACAGTACGTTAAGAATTTTTTGGTGGGGGGAGAAAGTTGCATTGTAGTAGAAAGTGATAGATTTAAAGAGGACGAAGTTACATTATGGTTGAGAGTGATAGATCTTCCATTTATCATATGAAAATGATCCACAAATTTTGAGGTTTGATAATGTTATACTTACAGAGTAAATATATTTTCATTTTTTCATAGCTCTTCTCTTGTACCATCCCATCACTCGTTTAGATATTTTTTATTTTATTGTAATAAAAAATCCTATTAATATTAAATAAATTAAATAATCAAAAAATTAATCAAGTATATGTTTTATTACTAATAAGATTTAGTCATTTATCTATTGTACTTTTGTTTATGAGTTTTTTTTTTTAATAAATAATATAATTGTAAGTGAAATTGTGATATTGGGTGATTTTATTTACAAATAGAATTAGTATTTATCTATTGTACTTTTGTTTTTGAGGTTTTTTTTTAATAAATAATATAATTGAAGGTGAAATTGTGATATTGGGTTATTTTCTTTACAAATGGATTTATTATTCTGAAAAATATCCAAATACTTGAATTCTGCAAATAACATATTCCACTACTTGTTGAATAAAAGAGAAGAACTTAGAATAACTAGATTATGGCATACATTTGTTTGTGTGTTTCTAAAACTTGTCATCATTGTGAATGCGGATTTTTGGAATTTATGTTTTGTGGAGATTTATAGATGTCTAATTTTTTGAGTGGACTCACCACCCATAGACAAATACTGAATAATCACAAAAGAGTGTCATATCGTTTATATGTATCTCTAAGGCCACATATAGGTGTCACTAAGTATAATATATGTGCTATAAAATAACGATAATAACATTCAACTATAGAAAAACAAATAAACAATAAAATATAATAAAATATAATAAATTTATCCAAAATGAACTAAAGTCTAGAACATAATACGAATGGTAATCAAAATTATGTCATAATTAAATAACTCAAGCCTTGACTGAACCACAGTGATAGATGGTAAGAAAATTGTTGAAAAAACTAAAGTCAAAATTATAATAAGTCATAATTTGAATATGAAAATAAGTAGTATAATAGTTAGTCACCATATTTATAATCTATAAAATTTTAATTCTAAACATTGCTATTCCAAAAACACTATTTACTAATATCAATGGGAACAGTAAGGGAGACATAGATACTTTGAGTTTAGAATTAATGTATGACTTATTATCTTTATTATAATCTTAGATTATTAATCATTTTCCTCCAATAGACATTCATGCCTAATTTGCATCACTTAGAGTAGGTTCATGTGTTTTCCTAAAGTCAGGTTCATGTGATCACATGGAAGACCCCATTGTGGAAGTATGATGTTGTTTTATAGTATAACTTTCTAATCATCTCAAAATTTCTTTATTTCATCTTGTAGTATAGGTTTTGGTGCCCTATGTTTATAGCAAGCACTACGTTTTTTCCAACAAAAATTTATGAGCTGCATTTTCTAATTAATTTATCTCTTTATTTACAGGTTATAAACAAGTTCTTGAAAAACTCTAAATAAATTACATTTAGATCGATTCTATTCCTGTATTGAATAATTTGGATTTGTGAAATAATTATTTAAAATAAGATTTCATTCCATGCTCGTTTACATGCTTTTCTAGATCATGATTTACAAGATTTTATATAATAAGTTTTCATGTTTTCATAAAGATAAATTCCCATGTTTTCATAGACTAAATTTATATCCTTTCATAGATTAAATTTCCAATATTTATTAGAATAGACTCATATAATTAGATTAAATTTCCATGTTTTCTTAAAACATATTATGTTTTCGTATATTAAACTTGTATATTTTCATAGATAACCATTTATATGCTTCCTTAGATTAATATTTCCTAAATTAATATTTCCATTGCATTCATAGAGTAATACTTTCTTTCATGTCAACTTATTTCCAATAGAATTAGAGGATAAAATCCTGGCATATACTTGGTTGTATACTTCATAAATTTACAAACAACGATTCATAATTTAATGTAACATAATTTAAATCTTAATTAAATTGAATGGCATCCTTTATTAGTTTCATTTCCTAAAATTTCTTATGATTAAACTAATATATAGAAACTAAGCTAATATGGTCCAATTTTTTTCCGAAGAATGTGGATTTTACTGAAAAATTGGGTCATGTTTAATTTATTGAGGCCACATTCATACAAAAAATATTATGGTGGAGTGTAATCCAGAAACTTATAAATGAAATATCACCCTTTGGATTGTTTGAAATGATAATTTTATTACATGGGACACACATTGGTTTAAAGAGGGTTTGGGTGGGCCTAAGTAGAGATGTTATTTGTGCATAATTTTAAAAGAAAATATTTATCACTTTTTTGTTACTTTTCCTTATATATTGTAGGTATGAAACAAGGACCTCGCCACCCTAGATAAAAATTGTTGAAAAAACTAAATTCAAAATTATATTAAGTCATAATTTGAATATGAAAATAAGTAGTCAAATAGTTAGTCACCATATTTCTAATCTATAAAATTTTAATTCGAAATATTGCTATTCCAAAAACACTATATACAAATCTGAATGGGATCAGTAAGGGAGACATAGAGGCTTTGAGTTTTGAATTAATGTATGACTTATTATCTTTAATATAATATCAAACTATTAATCCTTTTCGTCCATTACACATTTATGCCTAATTTAAATCACTTAGAGTAGGTTCATGTGTTTTCCTAAAGGCCAGTCATGTGATCACATGGAAGACCCATCAGAAGTATGATGTTGTTTTATAGTATAACTTTCTAATCGTCTCAAAATTTCTTTATTTCATCTTGTAGTATATGTTTTGATGCCCTATATTTATAGCAAGCACTCTGTTTTTTTCCCAACAAGTTATGAGCTTAATTTTCTAATTAATTTATCTCTTTATTTACAGGTCATAAACAAGTGCTTGAAAAACTCTAAATAAATATGATTTAGATCGATTTTATTCCTACATTGAATAGTTTGGATTAGCGAAATCATTATTTAAAATAAGATTTAATTCCATGCTCATTTACATGCTTTTCTAGATCATGATCTATAAGATTTTATAGAAGAAGTTTGCATGATTTCATAAAGATCAATTACCATGTTTTCATAGACTAAATTTATATTCTTTCGTATATTAAATTTCCAAGATTATATTAGAATAGACTCATATAGTTTCGTAGATTAAATTTCCATGTTTTCTTAAAACATATTATTTTTTCGTAGATTAAACTTATATATTTTCATAGACAACAATTTATATGCTTCCTTAGATTAATATTTCCATTTCATTCATAGAGTAATAATTTCTTTCATGTCAACTTATTTCCAATAGAATTAGAGGATAAAATCCTGGCATATGCTTTGTTGTATACTTCATAAGTTTACAAACTCAGATTCATAATTTAATGTAACATAATTTAAATATTAATTAAGTTGAATGGTATCGTTTATTAGTTTCCTTGCATAAAATTTCTTATGATTAAACTAATATATAGAAACTAATATAATATGGTCCAATTTTTTATCCTAAGAATGTGGATTTTACTAAAAAATTGGGTCATGTTTCATTTACTGAGGCTACATTCATACAGTAAATATTGTGGTAGAGTGTAGTCTAGAAAATTATAAATGAAAAATCACCCTTTGGATTGTTTGAAATCATAAGTTTATTACATGGGACACACATTGGTTTAAAGAGGGCCTAGGTGTGCCTAAGTAGAGATGTAATTTGCGCATAATTTGAAAGAAAATATTTATCACATTTTTATTACTTTTCCTTATATAGTGTAGGTATGTAACAAGGACCTCACCATCCTAGATACAAATTCTTCCTGGAATTGATCTAATTTGGCGGAAACTTTGAATGCTTAGAAAGAGGATAGTACTAAAGTTCCAATCAAATGTTTTTCTTGCATCCTGATAAACACTATTTGGTGGGAAAAATAATCTAGTTTCATTCACTAATAGGACTTTCATGTACATATCATTAGTCGCCTTATATCAAATATATATTTGGAGTATAAGATTTATATAACTCCAAAATTCAAAACAAATAGAGTTTAGATTCAACCTCAAAATGATATGGGGATTCTATGGAGATATTTTGATGATGTTTGTCAAGGTCATCCTCCTAGATGAAAAGTCATTATTATTGTATGTATTTATCATGTAATCACTTCTTTCAAGTAAGGTACTCCCCAAGGCTAGGATAAAACAAGAGGGAAGGGTTTATTGCTTTAGATACATTGTTAGTTGTCGCTACTTTGAAAAATTTGAAGAAAACACAAGTTATGGGAGATTCACAATTAGTTATTGATTACGAAAATAACATGGTGTATTTTGAGAATGCTTTTTTTCATCCCTTGCTTTTGGACATGAAAGAAGCTCTAAAATGCTTTAAAATTCTTATTCCAATCAATCAAGTTCTCAGATAAATAAACAAGAAGACCAATGGCCACTCAAAATAAGCCATGGAAATGCCAAGGTATTTTTCTATTTCAGAATTTATGGATGAAGAAGAAGTGGAGAGGATTTTTCCGTATCCTCTCGAGGATATAATTTTTCCATGTCTTGTAAGACTATACATATTTTATGATGGGATTAGATATGATAAAGATTTGAAATGAATGAATACCAATGCGTATAATTAATTTTCATTATATAATTCACCCATTATATTGATATTTTTGAAATTAAATAAATGTGATGTCTGGATTTAAAAATAATAAGTGTTAAAGGTTACATAAATAAAATATCGATAAATACTCATTCAAACAAATTGAAAATACAATGAAGAATTGATGAAGTTCCATGTCGAGGATATATATCAATTAGAATGGGTTAAATTTATAATCAATAATTTTTCTCTTTCTCATAAATTAAATAGTTGAAATGGTTCAATATCAATTAGAATGGCTTAAATTTGTAATCAATGAATTTTATCAATTTTTATAGATGAAATAGTTGATGAATTTTACATTTTTATAAATGAAATAGTTGAAATGGCTCAAATTTTTGGTATTCTAAATCTCTTACTCTCTAAATTTTATGCATAATATTCAATATTAGGCATTTTATTTTGGAGTTGTATAATTACTTGATGATTTAGTCATTTTTTTATTAATATGTATTTTTTGATATATAAATAGATTCAAAATCCTCAAATATTTTTAAAAATCTTGAAACTTATTATCCAAATAAAATTTTATAAAAATTTTAAGCAAAATACACAAAAGTTAATTGATTCTCTCGCATTAATTTAAATACACAAAACTTATATTAAAATATTAAATTTATCGAGATATACATGGTATCTATAAAAAATTCCAAATTAGAAAACATTTTGATTTATGAAATCATTTATATAAATATAAATAAAGTATATCAACATTTCAAAATGTAACATCTAAACCTTTAAATGTACTAAAAAAATCTTTTACACTCAATTAGCTACAATGTACCAAGAGATAGATTACCCTATTTTTTCCAATTTTTAATCCTAATCATTAAATAAAATGGAAATGCTTCATTCATAGATCAACCCCCAATTTCTGTTTTAACCTTTAGTTCATAATTTTTTTTCCACCGACTAAGTTCAAACCTGGTTTATATAATGTACATCGAGACCTCTGGTACTATTATTTTAATGTATGTAATGTCTGTGAAGGAAAATCTGATTAGGGTTTTGGGAGATTTAATTTTCGTTGCAGTGTGGTCCATCATACCGTTGATTCATAAACTGCATTGTATGAATCCCACCTTGATTTTCTCAACGACGGATTAGATAGCATGGCAGAGCCATTTAACACCACATCACAATACGTAGTTTATTGTTGAAACATTTGTTAAGGCGGGAGAGGTGAATTAGTTTAATGAATTCATGGTCTTGTAAAACTTTCATTTACACTTATTTACATCTTCATTTCATGATTAACTTAATGTACAGTGAAACCACAATCTTAATTAGTGAGCAGCAGTTATTAAGCAGATTAAATACAGAGTATCAACACATAATCATCATGTACATAGACACCATATATAAGTGGAAACCCATAAGGGAGAAAACCACATCTTATTATTGTTGTGATTCAAAGGCAAGCTCCAACTCCCTCTCACCACTGATTTTCTGTAGGCTCCAACCTACAGGAGGCTCCTACCTCAATTCTGCAAGCTACAACTTGCAAGGAAGCTCCAACTATCATCTATTTTCTGCAGGCTACAACCTATAGGAGGCTCCTACCTCAGCCAGCTACAACTGACATCTATCAAGCTACAACTTGATATGGAAGCACCAACTTCCTCACTCTTTCATAAAAAACACATGCTGATTTACCTGGATATCAGCTCTGTTATGTTCCTTCTTCACTACTGTCCACCAGCCTTCATATCTGCCTTATATCATCTCTAAATCTTCACAGCTTCTCTATCTCCTCCTCCTTCTTCTTACCCTCTCTACCTCATTTCTCCATTCTCTAACATCTCTAGCCATATCTATGTGACATCATTTATAGAGATTACCTCATGATTGTTTGCATTCCACAGGTAATTCGAAATGAACAACCATGACTCTTTGCCTTCCACCTTCTCATTTCTTTTGCATCTCGTTCAAAAGAATATAGTAATATGTACAAATTTCAGTTTGACAGTGGAGTTTTGTTTACCTACAGAGACTTTCCTTTTCATCACAAACAAATTTTACCCTTCTATAATTCTGTATCTCAAATATATGATTTGAGATATTACCCCAATGGTTGTGAACCCAACAATCAAATTACATATGCGGAAGCTAATTTTTATTTTTCCTTGGATTTAAAACCATATCTTAAGATCCAGAACACATATCAAATGCTCTTAACACTTAAGCACAATTAAACTCAGTCAGGGTAATATTTATAAGCGGCAACTTTCCTCTTATCAAACTTTATGGTTAGAACCATATGTCAACCCTGTCTAGTGAATATTCGAATCAATATTCAAATTACACTCAGAACCCAACCAAGACTTCGTTTTCCCTCCTTATGGATCTTTGATTTCATGCATCAAACCTTGGAATAAAAACCTAAGATGTATCCTTTCCCCAACACATATATTAATATATATATGTCAACACTTTACCACGTATCCAAACCACGTGAATATTTCAATTCAACCGAAACGGCAATGTAATATTTATTGCGGCCCCAAAACTTACCACCATACCTTTCATTGTTAATATCCAAGCAACTTCATGATGCGAAGACCCTTGGATCTTTTCCCTTCAGGATCGAACAAAAATCATGTTTCATATGTTTCGGAGGTTTATCACCTCAGAATTGCGCGATAAAAGCGGGTCCCAACATTAACTTACCATTCACATCCAACGACTGACTATTGATTGCATTGTTTCTCCCTAATCCAAAGATAATCGCGTACCCAAAATGCACGAGCCTTAATCTTCAAAAATTGCGCGATAAAAGCGGGTCCCAACATTAACTTACCATTCACATCCAATGGCTGACTATTGATCGCATTTTTTCTCCCCAATCCAACGATAATAGCATAACCAAAAGGCACGGGTTTTAATTCTCAGAAATTACGCGATATTCGTGGTTTTTAAAAAACCACCTCCACCTTACATTTTAAGTGGGGAACGATATCACGTTCCAAAAGGAGATACCACTTACCACTTTAGGAGTCGCGTGAACCCATTTGTGGGTTTTCGGAAACCATCTTTACTTCTCACGGTTCCATTACTTTCTTCTCAAGGTTCCGCTTCAAAAAATTTATGTTAACCAAGTTTCACATGCTACAACACACTGCCTCTTCACTCCATATAATCTCCTCATAGATCTCTGTATTGATTAATGCTCAAAATATTCTGTATTGATTAATGCCCAGAATACGTTTACAATAAACCCTTAAACCCTTAATATGAATTTTCTTCACTTACTGAATGAACTGCTCATTTCAGGATTGAAACTCAATTTTCAATTCTCCTTCTTGTGAAATCAATCTTTCAATGATAAATACACCAAAATTTATATACCTTCTCATCATACATTCCATGCATGACTTTTTCATCTTTAGTGATTGAGTTCTGTGGTCCAATTTCACCGATTTCCTTTACAATAAAAGCCCTATACGAGCTTCAAACCCTGAACTCACAATACTATGGCCACTCCATCAATGTGTAACTCTATGGTACTCAATTCAAAGAAAATTGACATTAATTAACATTGATGCTCTCCTCATATGCAAATCTTCATTTATTGCAAAGTTTATCATATACTTATTCACAGGAACTCAACCATTCCTCAGACAGTATTCGATCAAGGAATACATATATATTTCACACAGATATATATAGTCTTTACCACATTCAAAACCACAATGTTGACATTAATCATCTCTCGGAAACCATCAATTTCTTCAATTCATACACAGAATCTCTAATTCTAACCCTTGCCATAGAGTTTATTCAAAACCATTTATAAACCTTGATCAACTCACACATTAAATCATCAATGCACAGATAATTTCACATCACCACATTGACATGAATGTCGATTCCTTCAATGACACACAGAACCCACTTAAAAACCCCAATTACAGAGTCTCATCCCATAACAATTAAACTAAAAAATACTCATATGGTTCTGAAGCAGATTCTTCCATATACAATTCATTGTCTCTGCTTCTAGTCACCTATCTACTTCATCCGTTGCCTCTAATTCTTATCTAATCACTTTCTCTGTGACCTCTGCTTATTCTAGTGTCTAAGTTGATTCTTTTCTTGATTCTTCTTTGTGATAGTTCAAGTGTTGCTCCCTATCTTCTCCTTTGCCTTCAATGAGAATATCTCCAATAGTATCCCCCTTTGGCATTGATGAAATACTTTAATACTCTTCTTTTACTTGCTTTCCTCCCCTTTAACATCGATGGCAAGGGTTGCACATTTTCTAGTCTGGTTTCCAAATCTTGTCCATAATACTCGATCCATGCTTAGTTATGGACATGTTCCATGCACTACTCTCTAGGTACGGCTCCTTTTGTTTGCAATATTTTTTGGTGATCTCCCCACGGATGTTGAATTCTTAGTCGGCGAGAGGCGTGAATCGATTTAACACATACATGAGCTTTTTAAAATTTTCATCAGCTAATTTACGGCTTACTTTTATAATCAACCTTAGTATATGAACAATCTTAATATGTTGCAGCAAGTATTAAATTAATGTGACATCAAACTTATTATGAGAGTAGCAAATATTAAGCAGATTTGGTAAATCATCTCAGCACACAGGCAACACAGATAGAGACAGCAGATTTAAGTGGAAACCCATAAACGGAGAAAACCACATCTTATTATTGTTGTGATGCAAAGGTAAGCTCCAACTCCCTCTCACCACTGTTTTTCTGTACGCACCAACCTACAGGAGGCTCCAACCTCAATTTTACAAGCTACAACTTGCAAGGAAGCTCCATCTCCTTGAGTTCTGAGCACCCAACCCTACGGGGCTCAACCTCAATCGCTGCGTGACTATCAAGCTTCAACTTGATAGGAAAGCTCCAACTTCCTCAATTTATCAACTGAAATGTTTGCTGATTTACCTCAGATATCATCTCTATTCTGTAGCATCTCTTCAGATTGATTCCTCAAAAGTTCACAGTGCCTTTATTTTATCAGTTGGAAGAGGAGAGGGCACGCACTCATCATTGGATGAATCTTTCCGCATCTAAAGGTGTGCATGACATAGAGGTCATGGAGGGAAACGTGGCTAAGCTGGGAAAGGATTTTTCCGATGTTAGGCTCAGAGAATGCTTTTTGAAAGAGTAGCTTCATAAGGTCCAAGCCGAGAATGTAGCATTGCAGGATCAAATTCAGCAAAAGGACAAACAAATGGCCACCATGGCAGATTTGTGCATGGAGACCATTCAACATAGATATTCATCAGCTTCCTATGCCAATTTACCTCAAGGAGTAGTGGCTTCTTTTAAATCAAAACATTAGCCTCCCATGGATCCTTACCTTTTCAGAAGTGCAGACATCTCATTGACTTTTGCAACCAATCAAGTATGGCAGACAAGGAAAAAATGGCAAAGTTCTACATGCACAACCTTGTGTTGACAGACTTGAACATTTGGGACCCCAATCCTAGGATGGGACACATGCAGTTAATGGCATTGGCATCATGGATGTTTAATGAAGAGACCATAGCACAAGAAGTAAGAAGATTTATGAGGAGAGAAAACATAAAACCCTTACACATTAGGGAAGAACTATTCATCCCTAGGGTAGTCATCAACAACCATCTTAAGATAGAAAAGGATATTGCACTTGCAGAAAAATACCTCCATACACAAGCTCAAGCCATGGCTCACTTTGATGATGTTTCTAGGTTGTTGGGAGATGAGTGCATAATGGCTAGCCAAAGGATATGGAACAACCTCCCTCACTACCTTATAAACATGGAGTACCACACACAAGAAATATTGAGAGGTTCCTTGGAAATATCACCATTATACAAAAGGGCCATGCATGCCAGAAAGATTTAGTGGCTTGGTTTGAAACTCAATCCACCATTGCTACTGGGGCTGAGTGATGGAAAGGACCAAGATGAGTAGAACAAAGAATGGGAGGAAGCAGAAAATAATTATTTCTTTTACCCTCCTGAAGGGACTCCCACACTTCTTCCTTGGGAATTCAGAGGGTCCATCGAAGCTTTGAAAGAAATGCAGAAGGAGGACTAAGTTCCTCATAGGATGATCAACCATTTGGTAGGGGGTGATGATGAACTCCATAATTAGGTACATTTGGAGGGGCTAATTGTCACCTTTTTTTCATTTTTAAGTCTCTTTTTCTCACATTTTAATTATATTATGGTCTTATGTTGCTAGTGTAGATGGTGATTAAAGCTTGTCATACTTCGAAAGCCTAACATGAGTTGAATGCAATAAAATCATGAAGATATTGCATTTTTTATGAATATTTTTCCATTAAAGCTCGGAGTAGAAATAAAGAAGATATTCTAGGGGGATTTTCCACCTCCTTAACTCCCAAAAGCAGCCAATGGATCCTCGATATTCCCTCCAACAACTCGAAATCAAAGGCAGACAAGCAAGCTCAAGATCAAGTGCACCAAAGCTACACTTCACTTGCAGTCAAAGTGGACACATCACCTACCTTTTAGGGATTTTTTGGTAGCTACCCTCTAGGTTAAATAGGGCTAATCAAGAGCTCATTAGGATTCGAAATTTGAAGGAAACTAATAGACTCGTAGCTCTTGTAATAGGTTTTTGAGACTTTCATGTTTATGTAATGAGACTATCTTCTTCAATAAAATGAGTATTCAGATTGTGCTTCACTGATATAGTTTTAGAGGGCTAGGCTTGCTGGTTAGGGCCCAATCCATTGGCCATAGTCTCTCTTGTGTATTCAATCTTTACTTTTATGTCATTGTATCTAGTTTTGCTTATGGGTTTTTAGCTAGTTTTATTACTTTTCAATTCACCATTTTTAGTTTCCTTAAATTTGACTTTGTTGTAGATTAAGCTTGCTTACATGTTGGTAGAATAGTCTATAAACTCATAAATTTGTGTGTCAAGCCTCCATCTCTCATCTCTTTCATTAGAGCTTGAGGAGTGTAGACCTTCTCCACAGGCCAAAATTACTTTTTAGTTTATTATTTCTTGGAATTAATAGTTAGGTTGTTGTAGTTCCATGAACATGTCTATAATACTGAGTGTGATTTATGTTTGTAGGCTAAATTATATTTGCTTTCCAAATTCAACTCATCTTTTCCATTTCCTTCATAATGAATTTGTCAATATTTGTTGCATGAACAGGTAGTTTTCTTGCAGGTTCAAATAGCACAGCAAAGGAGGACTTCACCAGCACCTTCAACTTCATTTATCACCCTTTATCAGCCTTCTTTTCCTCAAAATCGCCATCAGACCTGTTTTCAGATTTTTCATATTCATACCATGAGAAAACCCTAGAGGTGCAAGACATGCTTCTCAAGAGGTTCTGAGATTGGCAAGAGGTTTTCCATATTCCACTCATCCAAACACACCTTCACTCCACTTTCCCTACACTTTTCTCACCCATTTTTGGCCTCGGATTTCCCTCGGACTGTTTCCTGTAGCAATTCAGGACTTTCCTATAGCACTACAGGAAACCTATAGCAACACTTGCAGCAGCACCAATGGGCCCCTCGTTAAGCCTAGAAACCACCATCCACTTCATCCAAACCTGGAAAAACCACCAAGACACCTTCATCCTTGCACTCGTGAGTTCAAGCCATTCATAAGCCACCTTAGTGCTTTCTCCTCCTAGCTACAAAACAATGCATTTACAACCATAGTTAGGTCATGATTAAAAGCATGATAGATAGAAAATAGAGTAGATAGAGTGTGTTTAGCCATTTGGCCCAAAAAAGTGTGATTAGGTTAGTTTTCTTTATGCAATTTCAATTCAGCAATTTACTTCATGCAAGATGCTTAGTTTGCTTCCATTTCTTATCATAGCTTAATGTGTATATTTATTTCATTGCATAGTAGTTAGATGTAATTTCTTACTGTAGAATAGTTCTCTTCTTGCTGATAGACTAATGGCTTTGAATCATTTGTAGCCCTAGGTATAAATTCAGAAGTGTGACAGACTTCATCTAGAAACCATTGAAATAGCACCCTTTCGTAGAGTTTAGAAGAGGATGACATGAGTAGAATGCATCTGATATGTATATAGCACGGTCACCTCCAATTTTTTATGAACCCTGGGTTGATAAAGTAAAGTAGGGCAGCCTCTGGTAGTTGCAGCATTCTTGTTGCAATACCAAAGCTCACTAGTTACCAGGACTTTGTGAATGGGAGGGAGAAGTTACAAGACTGGGAGTGTTTGTGGTTAGACTTGGTAATAGAAGAGATAAGGCGGAGCACCAGAGATGGGAGCTCCAACACCAACAAAGAATACTATTGTGTATTAGTCTAAAAAGGAAATAAAGCCAAGGAAAAGGGTTCCCAAGGCGAAGAGGGAAAGAGATACTTGTCCAATATCAAGTGTTTTCACTGTCACGAGCATGGGCACTATGTCTTGAATTTTCCACAGAAGAAGGCAAGCAAGAAGGAGCCTGCAGTTGCAGTGGGTGAAGCACTAGCTTCACAATTCAAGCTTGATTTTACTCTCATTGCATGCATGGCCAACATTGTAATGGGATGCATGTGGTATCTAGAAAGCAGTGCCTCATTACATATGACGGGGAATACAGATCTCTTTAGTGGCTTGGAGGAGAAGGAACTCCAACAGAACATAGAGTTTGGAGATGACCGAAGGTATAGCGCGATCGGCATATGTACAATTACCTTTCAAAGGGAGTATGGCTCCCCTCTCAGACCAGCAGATGTTTTATATGTTCCAAGCCTAAGGAAGAATCTTGTCTCTGTAGCAGTATTGGAAGGCCATGGTTATGATGTGATGTTTAGAAAAGGAAAGTTTTTCCTTAGACACATAGCCATAGGATGGGTGAAACAAATCGGTGTAAGATTCAAGAACCTGTATGCTCTTGAGGTCGAGGATGCATGAAAATATTTGAGGAGCAAAGAAATGGCTAATGACTTGGTGGTTGAGAGGGAGAAATTATCTCTCAATGTAGTCTTAGAAGGTTTTGGAGTAGCCACAATTGGAGACGCAGAGAGGAGACCGAGTGGAAGAGTCCACTCAAGAAGAGACCTCTAGGAGGGGGAAATTTCGATCCAGATGGGTAGAGGGAGTACATACAACTATACCTCCAGGTGAGAGGTGGGGCGATGTGCATATATAGTCCCAATAATAAATTTGGGCAGGGTCTATTGAGATGGTGTGTCTCATGGATTGAACCTGGCTACGAGGAACCCACAGTACAGTAGTAGAAGGAAGGATCAGTTGGATTGATGCAGTCAAATGTCAGGAAGACATAAATCAGAGTGACAGATGTCAGATACTGGATCACATATTAGAGTTGGCAGTAGTGCAGATGGCATGGATGCAGATGTCAGCAGTAGAGAATCTAGTAGGCAGGTGTAGTAGCTAGTAGCAGTCAAAATACTTTGATGACAGATGCATTATATTGATTTCATTGTTTAGAGGCTATTTAGTTTCAGGATCTGCAGGTGAAAACAACACTAGAGAAGTGTTTCATGCAGAACATTCCAAAGGTACCAGATTGGGATAACTTGAATTCCTTTCTTGTTGAGAGGGAGTGTTGAAATTTGCAACAAGAAAAAGTGAAATTGGCAACCTGAAAGGACAAAAATTACACACACATTAGTGAGGTTACACATTGGTGAGGTTAAACACTGGTGAGGAATGTGAGTGTATAATTTATTTTTCCCTTAAATAAATTGGACAATAAATTGCAATTTCATCTCATAACTACTTGTATTAGTTAACTAAGTCATGATGATTGAGTTAGCTCAAGAAATTCGAGTTGAGGGTGTAAGATGAGGCATGTAGAGTGATCCTAATATTTTTGGGGTCCAGTTGCAGTTAATGCACTATTGGGGTGCAGGTGTAATCTATTAGTGTCTCGTGACTTGGCAGATTAGTAAACCAAATGACAGGGTAACATCAGACTAGTCTTTGGAGTCCTAGGACCTAGCCTTCCTAGACTCAGAGAGGGCTCTCTCTATTATGCGAAGGATGTGAACTTGTTCGCTTTGGGTGATTAATTTTAGACTAGTTGTTAAGTGCAGTTTTGTTTGTTTGTTTTGGGTTGGGGTACAATGATTAAGTAGGAAAGGTGGAGTGAGAGGTTATCAAATTAATGGGGCTATGGATTCAAATGAAGTCAAGGGTGTCTAAATGATGAAACAAAGTATACTGCAGGGACGATTTAGCAAGGTTAATGGATCCTTTAGGTGATGTATGAGGTGTAATGAACATTAATTTTGGGAAAAAATAAGAGGTCTTAAACATATATAGTTTGAAGCAACAACTCATGAGGTAGGGCAAACCATTAATCTCTATGAACAATACTCAAACTGATAAACATGTAAGATGAACATTCCAGTGAAACATAGAAGCATTAGAACTCCTAACTTTAGAAATTCACCTTCAGCTTTTGGGAAAACACATAAGATAAAAAAATAACTCAATTTATGGAGAGGGAAATCCTAAACAGCATATATCAAGCTATTGGGAACTCTGAAACAAGTTGGTAAGCATGGGCAAAGGGAAAGATCGAACGAGAACTCTTTGACTTAACCTTATCAATCAATATTCCACAAAAAAAGCTTCAAGATAGGGTTTTGAAAACTTCAAATAAGCAGGGCATACCATGAATCATACTTGTAATCTAGCATACTAACCATTTATGAAACAAAAAAAAATTGGTGGACCTAAGGAGCAGTCAAGAATTCCTTAAGGTGGCCAAAAGAGGAAAACATCAAAGCTATAATAAACAGGAGGTTTGAGGTGCTTCCATGAGCATGTCTCAACTTATACTTTTCTAATCTATAGCAACGAAGAAGAATGAAACAAAATGAGGACAAGGAAACATTAACAAGTTAATAAAACATCACCATTCACCAAGCTATGGAATCCTGCAAACAAGCTTCTCCATCATCAAGCCAAACAAGCCATTCATCCACTTCACAAAACCAATTTCTTCTCCAAGCTCATAAAACCATGTATTTCTCTTAAACACATAAAGTCCCAACTCTTTACAATGAATCCTCATGCAATATATAATAATCATAGAGGAGGAAAACCAAAGAGAGTATCTAGAAGCCTATTGGCCAACCAGAAATATCCTAAGTTGTCCTTGAGGCCTTGCAAGGCCCAAGGCACAAAAATATCTAAAAAATATATTTTCCGGCCAAAAATAGCAATTATATTGAATTTTAGGCTCTGAAAAGCATGTGAAAACTTTCCAAATGCACATTCTTCTCAGTCATCTACAGGAGCGTAGTGCACTGTGTCAAACAGTGAAATTATGCCAGGTGCACAGTGCAGAAATAGGCCTTTTTATAGCAGTGTTTTGGAGGCCTTCCTGACACCGAATTTGGCTCTGTGATGGCTCGTTGGAAAGCCTGATGATTATAATTTCCATAAATGTTTGATTTTTTCTAAGTGGATTCCATTTAAATTTTAAAAAATCAAATCTCCCAACATTGCTCTGTGCACAACACCTGGTCTGAAAATGAGGTAGAAAGGTCAATTTCTTGATGTTTTTTACCTTTTGAGGGGGTAAAAATGATCCAAATGATCTGAAAATTTGTGAGAATATTTTTTGTGATGTGAAAAATACAAAAATACAAACTTTGATAGCTGAGGATGAACCAATTTTTTGCATAGTGCCTAGGGTGTTGCACTCCTATGGGTCAAAATTTGGAAAAAACAAAAAGTTGTCCAATTTGCCTCAAAATTTGTGGAGAAATCCCTAAAGAGGTTTTGGACACCTGTTGAGAAGCCTCAGCCAAGATTCCAAGGCTGTCATGCATTTTGGCTCTTTTTAGGTCTTCTAGCTCAATGAGGGCCTTCTTTAACTTGGCACTAGCAAGCATGCTTTTCCTTGCATAATGCTTGGCCATTTTCTTTTGTAGGGAAAGGCTCCTCTTCACCTCCTTGAAATGCTTATGTTCCTCTTGGTAATAGTGGATGACCCTTTGAGCCATATCAAAGTCCCCTTCCCATTCCTGAATTTTTGCATCTTTCTCCAAGAGAAGCAATTTAGTGTTCATCTCCTAGTCCTCATTGTCACTGTCTAGATCAATGAACTGAGGGCCTTGAGAAGTCCTTTTGATCCTTTTACTTCTTTTTACCTTCACCTGTTGCCCTCCTTTGCCCATTTTTTCCTTGCCTTTGTCCTTATGCTTGATTGCTAGAGGAGAGATGGCCCTTTTCCTTTTTGAGGTAGCAAAAACATCTCTTATGCCTCTGTGGTAGGTGCATGTGAGAGGATGGATGAGGGTGCTCTTACCTTTGGAGGTGTCACAAGCCTTATTATTTCTTTCATGACTTTCATGAGTCACTTAATGCTCCATTGGATCACTGATTTTTTGACCTTTAACCTCATCATCATCCTTTCCTTCTTTACTATTTTCTTCCCTATTTCCTTGGCTCTCAAATTGACCACTATCCCCCTCACTTGCCTCATTTTGGCTCTGTCCTTCACCAAGGTCTTCTTCTTTGTTACTTTTAGCATGGTCACTTTGAGTTATTTGGTCATTTGGAGGCAGATTGGTGTCATTACAGTCATGACATATGTCATTGACTGTCTCATTTGTATCACTGTCTTGGTCAATGTCTTCACCCTTAAAATTTGTTTCACCCTCATTATTTGTTTGCTCTTGGTATTCAGTTTCTTCACTCTCTTCCCTTGTCTCTTCATCTTCATTTTCTTCATTTATTTCAGCACCTTTGTCACTGTGATTGGGCTCACTATCATGCTCAGAATAATATTTCTCTAGGATGTCTTGTGCACTCTCCTGCTGACTGTCATCTTGCTCATCATCAACACTCTCTTGTGCATTTGAATTTGTTTCAAGAGTGTCATCACTGTCACTCTTTTTCCCCTCTTCATCACTGTATTTCTTTTCAGGGCTACCATGTTCATCCTCTTCCTTTATGTCATCATCATTGTCTTCATCATTAGGCTCTGTTTCTGCCCCACTATTTTCTTTACCTTCCTCATCATCTTCTTGATTAAGCTCTGTATTTGTATCATTGTTTTCTACTTTATTCTCTTCACTTTCTTCAATGCTATCATCACCCTCATGGTCTTCCTCAATAGTTTCTGCCTCTTCCTCACTGTTGTTTTTTTGTTCTTCATGGTCACTGCCATCATTATTCCCTTTAGTACTGTTGTCTTCTTCTTTTTTGTCTTCATCTATCTCAATTTCTACCTCACTGTCCTCTTCTTCATCATTGATTTCTTCATTTACCTCAGTTTCTACCTCATTGTCCTCTTCCTCATCATTGTCATCTGTTTTCTCCTTATTGGAGCTATTGTCAGCTCCTTCACTTGATGCATTAGGAGAAGAGATAGGAGGTGAATTTCTTTGTGGAGAAGGCATATGCAGTGATGATGGAGGAGTGGAGGTAGGTGGTTGTGAAGTGGAAGGTAAATTCTGCTAAATGAAGGCTTGGGGATTTGTAAACACATCATGTGAGATGAAGACTTCCCAAGGGATTCCTTTCTGCTCCAACTGGTGTAAGACAATCATTTTGATCAAGGAGTGGTGGAAAAGGCTCAGCATTTGGTGGTCATAGCTTCTCTTCTTGACTACTGAGGCCATCTTGTCAATTCTACGGAAGAGGTAGTATGGTAGGTTCATCATTTTGACTTTGTTGAAGTGCATTAGTAACCTTACATGATATGAATAAACCCTAGAGTATCTCCCCTCATAGGTGAAGTACCTGATAATCTGCCTCATCGGTAGGGCATACCTCTCTAGAAGGTGGGAGAAGGGGAAAACAACCTTGCAGCCTTGTTGACAGCTAGGTTTTAGGTAGGGCTCATAGTAGCTCAAGTCCAACTTCTTTTTTTAAACCATATCTCACCAATGTCTATAATACCTGTGGCTTTAGAAATGGATTCAGATGAGAGTTAAAATTCCACTCCTGCTAGGTTGACTTGGTGATTTTTCAAGCCAAGGATGAAAAATCTAGTCAAGTCTGAGTGGCTGTGGACTTGTTTAACTTTCTCAAAAAATTGGTAACACCCAACATCTTGAAAGGATGAAAGGATCATGGGAGAGGAAGTAATTTGAGTAGTGTCCAAGGGTTCAAAACTATTATCCCTTCCTCCCTTGTGTTTAGGCTTGGTAGGTCTTTGGCTTTCATCACTGCTGGTATGAATTTCTCCTTCAGACATGGTGACTGGTGTTAGCACAGAAGGGTTTTTTTTTTATTTTGTTTGAGAGCCTTTAGGTCAAAGGATGGTAATGAGTGATGTAAGGGAAAATTTTGGAGATGAGGGCTAAGATGAAGCTTCCAAGGAGTGTGCTCAGTTTTTATAGGTTTTTTTGTTGTCACTTGGTCTTCTCCTACATATATAACAACTCTTTTCTTTGCAAACCCTAACCCAAGAGATCAAAAAATTGATTTTTCTGCAGCCTAGGGTTTTGTCACATTAGGCCCTTAAATGTCCTTTTTGCTTAGGAAAATGAATGTTTGGAAGGCAAGAAAAAGAACCACTAGCCTTGTTTCTTTGACTGCAAGAGGTTTGGAGGTGAAAACTTGAATTTTTTACCCTTTTTGGGAAAATATGGACACACTATGTCTGTGTGTAGCACCTCCCCGATTGCGCATTCAGGTCGGGTCAGGCTGGACTGCCGGAGCGTAGCGTAGCGTTGGGTCTCCTCAGGTGGAGAAGGGCCTGTCGAGCCAGCCAGAGCGTAGCTTTGGGTCTACTCGGGCGGAGAAGGGCCCGTCGGGCCAGCCGGAGCATAGCGCCTAGGAAAATGAGCGGGCAATGTGTTTTCCTGTGTCTGTGCATAGTGCTCGCCTGGGTGTGTAGCGTCGGGCTGTGGGTGCGCAATGCAGTGTTAAATAACATTGCGGCCACCTGGTGTATGCTTAGCACCGAGGCCCAAGTGCGTAGTGTTGGCCTCGGTGCGTAGCGCCTGTAACTTGTAACAGTTTTGCACAGAAACTCTCCAAAATTCTCCCAACAGTTCTTTCCTTATTTGCTACGATAAAAATGAAGTGAAAAGAGGGAGAAAAGACTTTATAGTTTTTTTGAAAATATGATTAAATGTGAAAACCAACTTTATAAGGCTCATTTCTCCTCACTTTTTCTCACTGTGCCTTTTGACTGCTTTTGGTCTTGTAGGTGGCATTTCGACAGGGACTTTGCCCTTTTCACATGTTGGAGGCCTCTTGAGGTTCTTTTCAAATTGATAACCTTCCTGAAGAATCCAAGAGTATGCATCTCACTTATATTTGGAAAATGAACCTATTTTATGACTTTTAACCCCTATACACAGCAAACTTATCATTTTTGCAATTTCTCCCTTTGACTGATATTCTTCCATGTTTTTATCTTTAAGTAATGAGGAAAAAACCTCCTGGTGGGAGAAATACCCTAGCAGTAAATATAAACAGTAGCTTGGTCTTTTGAGATGTGCCACCTTTACTTGAAACATTGCTTGCCCTGACCTTATCAATTTTCTTGTAAGAAAACACTTTTGATAGTTTTGTAAAGTCCCATTCATGTTCATCTATCTTTTGCAGAATAGTCAATTGATAAGGAGGCCCTTGTTGGGAGTTCCACTTCTCTGTCGTAAACCAAGGGTGTATCTATTTCTTAGGTCATTCTAACAATGATGTATGTCAAGTGAGGGAGGTGAGCTATTTTTAAACCATTTTTTGTGTTTTTTGCTAGCCACTTCTGATCTTGCAGGTGCCTACACTACTTCTGCCCTTTGATCACTGTCTCCTTTGAACTTGGACAACTTACTTTATCAATAATGGCCCATGTTTGTCATAGTTGCTTTCTTTGGCAATTTCTACCCAGGTTCGTCCCTTTTGGCCACTTGAATATGCCTCTAACTGTTCTTTAGAGAAAAGAGACCTTTGAACTGAAATTTCTTGCCTCTTTTTGCTGATACTCTTCATCATCTTCTACCTTTGGTGTAGTGGAGTATTGATTTTCATGTCTGCGCTTCTTGATCTTCTTTAAAACCTCTGATTTTACCTTTTGATGAAGTGGAGTTAGTGCTTATCTTCCAAACCCTAGAAGGTAGTTTGAAAACCCTTTGAAACCGTCTGTTGTGATGAAGGAGGCTTCTTTGTCACTATTTGACCATATTTGTCCATCTTCCCAAACTTCTGAGTTTTTAGGGATGCTTAGAAAAAGCAAACAGTGTTGTCTTCTAAGTTCTCAAAGAAACACTTATCAAACTCATTACTTATGTCTAAAAAGCCTTAAATGATCATTTGGAGGGGTTGAGGTGTCCTTTGCCTTTGTAACCCTAGTATTGCTTTATTGCTTGGTCAAAATAGTCATAAATCTTGATTTCCATCAAACCCATACCTTGCTGCTTTCTTCTTGGTTGTGAGTGGTATTCTTGTGATGGTGCCTCTCAATACTTTACCTCTTGCTAGGTTGATATCATTTTGAATTTTTTTGTTGAAATGTAAGTAAGGGGCAGCTGTCACCCTACAAAACTTGTGCTTCAGGCCAAATACCTTTTTGAATGATCTCTTTGATGATTTTAAGACAAGATCACCAGTCCTTTCCTTCTTTGAATGAAATTTCTTCATATAGAAAAAACAGAGTTTGTAGGGCACCAAATCCACCCTATGACTTTGTGAAACTCTAGGTGGCCTAGTGGAGGCTTTCTGGGACTTGGCTTTTGGACTGAAACCTAGAACTTGGGATTTATCAAGTGTGATACATATTTCATGATTATACTAATGTATTGAAAGCCCAAAGACCAATGTACTTGATTTATCAAAGATTCTACAGAGATAGTTTGAGACTATCAGTGTTTAGGAGTAGTTTGGGGGACACAACAAGCATAATTGATTGGTGAGTTTAGGTAGAAGTGGGGTTTTTAGGTGAAACAAAAAAAGGGGATTTGAGTCAAAGGTGACAAGATATAGATAAAATGGATGACATGGGCTCTTAATGGGTATTTTGAGACTGGTAGGCAAAGCTAGATAGGATGAAGTGAGGACATAGTGAAAATTTATTTTAAGGATAATGAAGGCAGTGAGATTTCTAGAACTCACAATGTCTATGAACTTTATTTCTAGAAATATTGGAATAATCATTTAGTCATAAACAATGCAAAAATTACTGATGACTAACATAATCAGTTAACTCAATTAATTGAGGTAAAATCAGTTAACTCAATTAATTGATTTAAAATCAATTTAACTAGTTCTAATTGAGTGATGAATTAGTGAGAGGTCCAGTGAATTAAATTAGATTTAATTCACAAGTAGTGATAAATAATTTAACTGATGATTCACTATTATTAGTTGCATGCATGTCAGTTCTGAGGATGACCCAGTTGAGATAGAGGTTAAGGGGAGCATAACTATCAATTTTATTTTTAGAGAATTTCCCGAGTGCAATTATAAAGCCATGAGGATGCCATGATGGATTGAGCAATCAAGGAAGGATTATTTTCCTATTTAATAGGGGCCTAATTCATATAGGAATTTTGTGAGAAAGGCAGATTGAAGGAAGGCTGAGAATTGATTATGTGCTTGTCCAATTTTTCCTAGACCAGCTAGAGACAATTGGCAAAGTGTTGGAGAATCTCATGAGAAATTGAGAATTTTATTGTTTCATGATTCCTTGACTTTATAAAATATATGATAGTGGGATTTTGAGCATTTTATTTCCCAAGAACATCTTGCGTTGTGTGATTGATTTACTTCTTTCTCTTACTTGAATGTGATTGAGCGATCGTGTTTTGTATTGTGCAAATATTGTAGAAGGATTCAATATCTTGTTTTAGTACATCACAAGATCGGGTTGAATCCATTGATTTATAGTTTCTATAAATTCATACAAACTATACCTTCACAGAGCTCAAACCAAAATGGGGTCTCAAATCCCAAATGCAAACATAGAGGAGCATTCAATTCTTTGGACTCTATACCACTCGTAGTCCCTATTCGACATAGAGGACAATACCAATCTTTGGAGTACTTTGTCAAGAACATCATGCTAGTTTTTTGGGAATTATAGAAGTCAAAAAATCCACATATGCTTGAATTATTTTGTCAAATAGTTTGTAAGAAAGCCCTACAAATATTTCCTCTACACTTTACCTTTTCCCCATGTAGACATAGTGCTGAAACCTTTTTCTCTGATACCATATGTAACATACCTCAGCCACTATCGACTCATTTGAGCCTTGCATGAGGCCCAAATTCATGCCAAAAACCCCTGGCACCTTGTGACCTGAAAAAATCTATATTTTTCTTCTTTTGTTATTTTCCAGCATAATGCAAGCATATCTAAATGCAAACTCATATGTACAACACAAGAATAAAAATACATAACATAAGTACTCGCATGTTAATATGCAGATACATTTCGCAACAAAATTATATGTAAATATAAACATTGTAGTGGAAATATAATACAATACAAAAGATAATTGCTTATCTTTCAAATGGTGCAACTGGTTGTATGTATTCGACATTCCAGCTAGCTATAGATCACATTGTTAATTTCCTTAAATAGTGGCCCACCCCTGAGTAGGGGCTTTGACTCGATGTGGAATCAACATCAACTTGCCCAAAACCACGGCACATACCCAAAAATTACAATTACTAACCCATGTACCAAGGCCAACAACCTGCAACCAGTAGCCTTGTACCTTCCAAGAGTTCCACTTCCTTCACAATCCTTCCAAGTACCCTTCCAGGCATCACACCACCAAGGTACCAAGCATGACATCCTCCAACTAGTAGTCTTGTGGCTTCCAAGAGCTCCATTTCCATCACAGGCCTTCCAGGTACCTTTCCAAGCATTACATAGCCAAGGTACCAAGCCTGATAACCACTAACAAGTAGTCATGTGTATTCCAAAATTTCCACTTCCCTCAAAATCCTTATAAGTGCCCTTCCAAGCATCACACATCCAAGGTACCAAGCCCTGAAAACCTCCAACTAGTAGTCATGTGGCTTGCAGGAGTTTCACTGCCCTCACAGACATTCTAAGTACCCTTTCAAGCCTCCATTTTCACAATGGTATCCATGCTTCCATGGTCATGTTCCTAGAATATTTCACATGAGTCATCTATACTCCTCCCCACATAGGAGTTTTTTGTTTTCCCCTTTCACATGCCTAACACACTCATTTTTGTGTGCATTTCCTCTTTTTTCCGCTTGGAATTTTTTTTTACCCAAGCCCTTAATGGACTTATATTCTATGCATTGCTAATTTTTATGATTATTAAATCATATTGTAATAGCCCTGGTGAAAATTCCATGTGATAAATTTAAAATAATAACCACGGTTGAAGGGACACTTATTCCAAGCTTAATGTTGGGAAAAATAGCCTAGTGGGTGTTCACATGGTTTATTATGGGTAAGGAAATTAGCAAAGGCTATGGCTAAGGAATTAAAGAGGAAAAACGTATTTTTGGCACATTTATTTATGAAAATAATGGAAATTAGGAGAAAAGGGAGATGAAAGGTCACAGGTTGCATGTAAGGAGGAAAATGAAGGAAAATAATGGAAAATAAAGAAAATATAGGCCTCATTGATAAAACGACTTATAAGGATCAGTTGGTACCTTTTGTCAATGAATTTTTGGAGCTCTCTCATTATTCATTCTCTCTCTATGCCATACTCTTGTATATTTATAGTTTTCTTGGAGTGCTCTTGGAGAGTGTGGATACCTGGTGATTTTGAGAAAGAAGGAAAAAAAGAGAGTAGGAAAGCATAAGAAAACATAGGGATCAACAACCATAGTGGGATTTTACTGTAGGTACTAAGTTACATGTATGTTTTCCTCACTATTTTTCGCATGCATGGTGTATGCATGTGGATTTTCCTAGCCTTACCATATCCTAGATAGCCATGGTGTTGTGGGTTTATTCCATTGATTGTTTTTTGTTGGTTCTCATGATTCCTTTATGTTAGGTCCCTATAATACTAGTGTATCCCCTTATTTTTTTGTTAATATCGCCCCCTTATTATTATTTTTGTACCCATGTAATCCCCATATTGTTAGAATTGTGCCCCATAGAAGCCCACTATTTTTATTTTTGTGCCCATACATTGTTATTGTTATGTCAACTAGGATTATATTGTGACCCATTGGACTCCTATATATATAAAGGAGGTTTTTTCATATGTATCATCCAAGAATTGTTCATTTATGTAATTTAAAGGAGGTTTCCCCCTCGAAGAGGCTTATTTCTAAGTTATTGATCTATATTTTCTTCTATTTTGTGAGTTGGGTTCATAAAATTTGGTATCAGAGCTTTGGATTCTAGGGTTTCATTGCTTCAAATAGGTCATCGTGGAATTTTGTATATAACTTTATCTCTACGTAGGTTCAAACGCTAAAAACAATACCATTTGATTCGAACTGCTGATGAGCGTCTTGTAAAAATTTCAGATCTTGGTTCGCTATATTTTCAGAGATACGATTAGAGGAAGTTAGGCTATTTGTAGGCTCCCAAATTTCATCTCAAAGAGGTGACCTTGGTAAAATCGTCATAAATTTCTCTCTGAGCATTGGATTCAAATTCTGTAAAAAGTGGCCAAACGTGCACGAAATGTAGTTTTTTGTGTATCAAATTCAAAGCTGAAATATGAAACAATGACACGTGGCACGTTGTACAAGTTTGATCTACTGAATCATCCCATAATTAGGTCATTGTGGGAGATTAAGCATTACTTTGTGTTGAAGAATCCAAATTAGGTCTGACCTATGACATTGGAAAGAAGACTCAGGGGGCTACTATAGGACTAAATTTCAAAGCTTGGGGATCCTAAATTATATAGTTACAACCGTTGCAATATCAAGCTCCTAAAAGAAAGAAAAATGTGGGTATTTTTTTTTTAAATTGCATAACTTTTGTTTGAAAAAGTAGTTGAAGTGATTCCAAGGAAATATTGAAGCATTGTTACCAGTATTGGGTTCTATAATGCCTCCAAAAAATAATTCTACACCGATTAATCCCTCAAAAAATTCTACTATGACGCATGAAGAGGAAGAATCACAATATTATATATCAATATTACAGTACCAAGTGAAACAAATTTCGATCTCACAAAGAGCAACCAAAGATGACATAGATGGTTTAAAGCATACATGGAGGCTAAGGTGGATGGTTTTAAGGATGAAATGAAAGCTAATATGGTTGATAAATCAATGGAATTTCACATCGAGCATCAACAAAAAATTATCCAACTTTTAAAGGATAACCTAAATTTGGTGCAGAATCAAATGAAACAACAGGTAGATCAACATCGCAATGAAAGAATATTTGATGTAGGTGACTAGGTATTTTAACGGCTACAACCATACAAACAAATGTCCCTGAATCAAGCTAAGAAGTATAATAAATTGTCACTAAAGTACTATGGTCCTTACAAGGTGCTGCAAAAGATTGCTACTATGGAATACAAATTGGAGTTGCCTACATCTTCCCGAGTGTGCCCAGTTTTCCATGTTGCATGCTTAAATAAGGTTATATGTGACAAACTCCCAGTTCAAAAGATATTTCCAGAACTTGACGAGGAAGGAAAAATCATATTTGAAAATGAAGCATTTACGAAAACAAGAACTCGAAAAATCTGAAATCGATCAATTTCAGAGTATCTCAACAAGTGGAAGAACTTACCCGTTGAAGATTCCACATGGGAGGATGAGAATTTTATACAGAAGCATCTAGAAATAATCAAGCGTTGAGAAAAACACTTTTTTGAAGGAGAGGGGCATGTTAGGTCCCTATAATGCTAGTCTATCCCCTTATTTTTATTGCTATTATAGCCCCCTTATTGTTATTATTATGCCCATGTAGTCCCCATATCTTTATTATTTTTCCCCATAGAAGCCCACTATTGCTATTTTTGTGCCCTTACATTGCTATTCTCATGTCATCTAGGATTATATTGTGACCCATTGGACCCCTATATATAGAAAGGAGGTTTTTTTATTTATATCTTCCAAGAATTGTTCATATATGTAATGTAAATGAGGATGCCCCCTCGAAGAGGCTTATTTCTAAGTCGTTGATCTATCTTTTCATCTATTTTGTGAGTTGGGTTCATAACACTTTAGTTGTTGGGTTGAGTTATTAGTTCCTGGAGCCTTGGTTAGACAAACTCTCTGGATCCCGGTGGACAGCTGTTGGGCTAAGATACTAGTCCTGTAGCCTTGCTTGGACAAACACTTTGGAGACCTAGTAGGTGGGTTGAGTTACTAGTCCTGGAGCCTTGGTTGGATAAATGCTCTAGAGCTTGGAAACAACTGGGGGTTGAGTTACTAGTCCTAGAGCCTTGGTTGGACCAAACACTCTGGAGCCCTGGAGGAGCTTGGATAGAGAGAAATCCATGATGGTTGTGATGTTTGACTGTGAGGTGGAATCACTGGTTGAGGGTTGAGGCGGTTTGGCCTCTGGAAGCCCTAGATTGATTGTGATTGATGTGTTTGATGAGATCCCACATTCATGCTTGGAATATGGCATGAGGGTGATTGGTTGAAGTAATATTTGTATCAGCCAATCTATGGTCAGGTGGAACGTGGAAGTCCCATGTCCAGATGGTTTTTACATTAAGTAATGAATATATATCATTCCTCTTGTATTCAGTATGCAAATGTACTAGTTTATGTATGGATTTTATTGATGTTGTATCCATTGTATTTTTGTTGTTATTGTGTTGGTTATAAGCATGTATTCAATCAGTGATGATGTATAACTCTATTTATGTTTTTACTTGTAAATGAATACAAAATGTATCTATGGTCAAATAGATGGTAATGTAGCTTATGATGTAGGGGATAAATGCTTCTTAGAGATTCTCAGATAATCAAGAGAGCCATATGTTTAAATATGTTGTTTACACCTAACACCGTTACAATCAAACAAGAAAATTACATGGTACCCATTTTTTTGAGGTAGCAAAAAAACACCCGATTTTGAAAAGTGGTGGTGCATAATCACCCCCCTTTTTTTAGCATTGTTTTGGCACTTTAAATTTTCTTATGAATTTTTTATTTTTATTTTAAATGTCATGATTTTCATGTCGATTTTGAAAAGTGGTGATGTAAAATAACCTGTTTTTTTTTAGCATATTTTTGAAACTTTAAATTTTCCTTGATTTTTTTTTAAATGTCATGTCGATTGTGAAAAATGTTCATTTTTTTGGCACTTTAAATTTTTTTATTTATCAAGTATGAACATTTGTTTTAAAATATTAATGATTTTCATGCTAATTTTGAACAAGTGTTTAATTCAACATCAATCCTTTTTTTTTAGAGTGGTGATTTTCATCTTGGTAATAAGGTAAAAATAAAATAAAATAAAAAACATAACCAAAAAAAATCAAATATAAAAAAATATATATGAAAGCAAACTAATAAAAGTGTAAAAATAAAAACAAAAATAACTTGTAAAAATAAAAAAATTTAAACAAAAAAATTTAAAAAATAAATAAATTAAAAAACAAAAAAAATTAAAAAAAGACAATTAAAAAAATCTCGGACAAAAAATAAAAATTAACAAAAAAAAAGGACAATTTTTTTTTGAAGTTAAAAAAAACATAATTAAAGAAAATTATAAAATTAAAAATTAAATTTAAAAATAATTAAAAATTAAAATAATTAAAATAATCAAAATACTAAAATTAAAAAATAATTAAAATTCGGAAATTTAAATAAAAAATAAAATTTAAAAGCAACATTCAAATAAAAATTTTAAAACAATAAGAATAATATATATATATATATATATATATATATATATATATATATATATATATAAAGACAAGCACAAGCTCAATAGCATAGGAGACCATAGACTTCCTAAGCTAGCTTTAAATTCCAGCCAAAACCACCTAAGGCTTAAACGAGGTTGGTATAAAGACACCAGGGCCTGGTTAAACCATTGGGAGATCGACGGGAATGTTGCAATGCAAAACATTAATAACATTAAAAAAATTGTTACTTCTAAGTTCAAAGAAAAAATGTGGTGTGAGAAAGATATAGCAGCTAAAATAAAATTAAGATATTATAAGGAGGTCATCAACCCAAACCTAGAAGATCAAAAGTATCTATCTGTTTTAACTAGCTCAAAGAAGAAAATTAATATAGCCAAGATTAGAGCGAACTCTCATGAGCTCCATAGTGAAACAGGTCGTTGGACAATTCCTAAAACACCATGGATGGAAAGGATCTGCCATCTCTATGAGAATATGAACATCGAGGATGAAAATCACTTCCTCTTAGAGTGCCCGACGTACAACCACATTAGATCTCAATTTCATAATCTTTGTTGCAATATTGACCTTCCTATACTTTTAAGATGTCAAAATTACAGTGAGCTAAAGAGGCTTCTCTCCAAGCTTTTTGAGCATAGGAATAAAATCGTAAATCAAACTAAAAAACTCTTTTCTTTAGTTCCGATAGACCAAAGATTGGTCTCAATGGACGTTAACCAACATCATCATCATCATCATCATATATATATGAAAAACAAATTTTCAAATAATAATAAAAAAATCATTTTTTTTAATTAAAAAAATAAGCAAATAAGCAAATTTTTAAAGTTTAAATTAAAAAAAAAAAAAAATTAAAATCAAATTTAAAAATTAAAAAAATATAAATGATTTTTAAAATATAAATTAAAGTTGTTGCGCTGCGAACGTGACCTAGCAGCGCCGCCTCTGCTCTTTTCTCTCTGGGTTCAGCTCCAATGGAGGCCGGTGGGGGTGTCGAAACTGCCCCTCCCCTGCCCGAACTGATTGCATTCAAGAAGCTCATTGCTAGATCTCACAAGAGACCAATATCTGAGGCACAACAGAAGTTCGTTAAAAAGATGGACTGCATCCCAATTGTAGAACTGCCAATAGCAGAAACTTGCAGATCTACAGTCAATCTAGCAGACAGAGGGCTCATCGGACAATTTACTGGGCTCTGGCCCTCTCCCAAATCCGTTGAAGCATGCGTGCAGAGAAATTGAACGCCGCTCATATCTGAAGGAATCAAGAGTCATTTTGTTGCAAAAGGATTCTATGTGTTCGTGTTTGAAAGCTCGGATGACAAAAATATCATTTTCAGAGATGGTCCTTACTTCATGGGGCCTCAGGGTTTATACTTGAACAAATGGACCCCTGACTTCGACCCAGCCCAGGACGTTCCGTCTGTTGTTCTAGTCTAGGTCCGTCTACCTCATCTCCCATTACATTGCTGGAATCAAAAATCTCTGCAGGCTATCGGCAACTCGCTTGGAAGGTATATCAATTAAGCTGTTCGAAAATATCAATACTCCTGCGCACGGATCTGTGTGGAGGTTGATCTGGAGGAAGGGTTACCAGAGGAAATCAAACTTACAACAGTTGAATGGATGCACATCCAAGAGCTATATTATGAGCATCTACCCTTCAAATGTCGGCACTGTCATGGCTATGGCCACTTCGCAAGACACTACAAAAAAAAGGAAGGAGAGGAGACCGAGAACGCAAAGTAGAACAATGGACCACGATGCGAACGCGAGGACAGCAAAACCCAAAACACAATAATACCAAAGGGAAATAACCCTGAACCAATGGGGCAAGATCAAAAATATGGGACCACCATCCCCACCTCGAAATCAGGAGATCAAAATGCAGAGTCCAGCAAGGCCATAGAAACTCCAGAAGCAAACAGGAACAGCAACAATCATTCAAGCAAGGGAAAACCCCCAAAGTAGCTCCCTCTCCCTCATATGCCAACGTAGAAAGAAAGAAAGTGTATGATTCACCAAGCACCTCGGAGGACGAGATCATAGAAAGGCCTACCAAAAGAGCAGGAAGAAAATCTCGCAGAGAAGCCAGGGAGGAAGAAGCGGAAAGACAAAAGACTCAAGGAAGTCAACCCATTATAGAAATGTCAATTGGTAGAAATACAAGGACAAGGCCGCTAAAAGGAGGAGGCCCAACTTCCCCGAATAGTAAGTAATGAGAATCGTCTCTTGGAATTACAGAGGGCTCAAGAACCCAATGAAAATAGAAGTGGTCAAAGATCTTATGAAAGCAGAACCTGTAGACATCCTAATGCTCCAAGACACAAAAATTGAAGGGGAAGTCCTTCTAGAGATCAACAAAAAGAAATGGCAGAAGAACACAGGAAAAGCAATAAGCGCAAGAGGCTCCTCGGGTGGAATAGCAACCTTGTGGAAGGAAGATCACTTCAGGCTTGTCAATTCACACAACACACAACACTGGTGTTTTACAGAGCTGAAGCATATATCAAGTAAGTTAACCATTTCACTATTCAATTTATATGTACCGGTATTGTATTATGAAAAGAAAGACTGTTGGAAAACATTAAATGAGTTTTTGCAACTGAATTCTCCAAACAATATAATCATAGCTGGAGATCTAAATTTAGTAATGAATGAAAAATAAAAGAGAGGGGGCAGGAACAACAAGGATCAGATGATCCAGGTAGTAGAAGACATGATACAACAATGGGATCTATTAGACTTTAAACCAAGAAAAGGGCTCTATACATGGACAAATAACAGGACAGGGGAAGACCATATATCCGCCAGACTGGACAGGTTCTTGGTCCAAAGCACAATGTTGATGGAAAGGAAGCTTATCTCATCGTCCATCCTTCCAAAGCTCACCTCGGATCATAAGCCCATCCGGCTAATGCTTGAGGAGGAAGAGAATTTGGGGCCAACCCCATTTAGATTTAACCCACTGTGGAATGGAAAGAGCGGCTTTGTAGAGACGGTCTGAATGGCATGGAAAACCTCAGTCAATGGCTCTCCCAATTATGTATGGGAACAAAAATTAAAATTAACAAAAAATGCACTCAAGGAATGGAGTAAACTTCCAACAAATGCACCCAAAGACCAAAGAATCGAGGCAGTGCAACACTTGGAAATTCTGCAAAGTGAAATGGACACAATTGATATAAACAAAATAGAATTAGAAAAGGAGCAAGTAGCCCAATGCAAAACATTCCTCTCCTTCAAAAATGAAGAAGAGTATTGGAGACTAAAGTCTCGGAGTCTCTGGCTGGAAGCTGGAGACAGAAACACATCATATTTTCATCGAAAATGTAGAGCTAGACTCTCCAGGAATCACATCTCAGAGATCACTTCCTCTGATGGGAGGCTCTGCAAAGGAATAGAATAGATAAAATCTGCTGCAGTATTACATTTCCATCATCTTTACAGCAAAGAGAAAGAGGACTGTGAAGAAGATAAAAAATAATTTCTGAAGAACATTCCGGCATTGGTCACCACAAAGGACAACACAACATTATTGAAGCAAACAAGTGAAGAAGAAATCAGCAATATAATTTGGTCCATGAACCTAGACAAAGCCCCTGGGCCAGATGGATTCACTATTCACTTCTACAGGATATGCTGGGATATAATAAAAACAGATCTAATTAGAATGATAAAAGGATTCTTGAAGAAAGCAAAAATGGGGGGTAGCACCAATTCAACATTCCTCGCTTTAACCCCGAAAGAGACAAAACCCTCCTCCTTTGATAGGTTCATACCAATATCTTTGTGCAATTCCTCATATAAAATTATCGCAAAACTTCTTGCAAATAGAATAAAGCCACTGCTGAGCAAACTCATATCAGATTCGCAAGGGGGCTTCATCAATGGGAGACATATCCTGGACAATGTAATCCAAGTCCAGGAAGCCATGCATTCCAACAATCTTAGAAAGGAGAAAGTATGCTGATCAAGTTAGACATGGCTAATGCCTTTAACGGAGTCAAGTTGTCCTATCTATATCAAGTTCTAATCTCCTTTGGATTTGATCAAGAGTTTGTAAATCTGATCCAAGCATGCACCAGTAGTCCATGGATAGCGCCTTTGGTAAATGGGAGGCCAGCTGATTTCTTCCAAGCCACGAGGGGGTTGAGACAAGGATGTCCCCTTTCTCCATTCCTCTACAACTTAATGGCAGATATGTTGAGCAAAAAGCTGGAGCTTGATATGATAACAGGAACAGCCCCAGGTTTAAAAATAACAAAGGACCTTAAAGAAATAAACCATGCATTGTTTGCGGATGACTCCCTCATGCTAAGAGGAGCTTAACTAGAATAGGCTTTGCATACAAAAATACTCTTCAAGCATATTGCAAAGCATCTGAGCTCTAATTAGTGAAAGGAAAAGTGCAGTATATAGCTAGAATACAGAGGAGGAAGAAACTCAAAACATAGCAAGCAACTTGGGGTTTAATGGATACGCAAAATGGGAAAAAATCAACTATCTTGGATTGCCACTAACACTGGGCACAAACAGAGTCAATCTGTGGGAAGGAGTAATTACAAAAATCAGAGGCAAAATCGATGCATGGGGTGGCCAATGGCTAACTCATGGAGGCAAATTAACCCTTATAAAATCAGTGTTGTCATCTCTGCCAATTTATCAAGCGTCATACCTGATGGCACCCAAGTCAATCTCAAGACAAATTAATAAAATCATGAGGGATTTTTTGTGGCAAGGAGGCAAAGGAAACCAAAGAAAATTTCATCTGGTGAAATGGGAGATAGCAAAGCGAACTTTGAAGGAAGGAGGCCTTCAAATTCGAGATCCAGACTCTGCCAACGTATCTATGGGATGTAAAATACTCTGGAAACTTCACAGCGACCCAAATCATCCTATCAACACAGCTCTGAGGCATAAATACCTACCAAATGCAAATGTAAGAAACTTGCAGAACGCAAACAGCAAAAATAGCTCGTTGTTATGGCAGTTATGTTTTAAAGGGCAACGTTTTTTCACCCAAAATTTATATCATATCCCAGGGAATGGGAAACGCATCAAGCTGCTGACTGATAGTATAATGGGCCACTCACCATTAGCCACACAAGAAAGCCTGCATGAGATATGTGCGTTTTTAGAAAACAGAGGGGACAAGACGCTCTACGATATCTCAAAGTGGAATGAGTCTAGGCTCTGGATTGATTAGGATTTCAGAGATATCCTAGCTCACCTAATGCAGCAAACAGAAATGCTCAAACAGGAACTTCGTGAGGCTGCCCCGATGCATAAATCAGAAAAGGATAAATGGGGATGGGGACCTACAGGAGCATACACCTCAGTCAAAGGCTATGAATTGATGCAAACACACAGAGACCGAATTCATCCAACAAAGTTTTGGAAAGAGGTATGGGATCCAATGGCGCTACCCAACGTAAACTTCTTCTTCTGGACACTAATGCATAGAAAGATCCTGACCGGTGAAAACCTTATGAAAAGAAACATTGCAGGTCTGCATAGGTGCACACTTTGTAAAGAAGCCATGGAAACCATGGATCATTTATTTGTTGAATGTCCATATGCAAACAGAGTTTGGACCCACACTCTTCAAGGATTAAAGGCTGTAATTCCCACTAAAACTTCAGTTGTGGACTTATTCCTCTCATGGAAAGAGCGCTACCCGTCGCTCTCCATAAACTCATCATGGGCCATAATCTGGATCACTCTCCCCAAGCTAGTGTGTTGGAAGCTATGGCTAGCTAGAAATGAGCAGATATTTAACAATGTAACTTGGACCCCCAACATGGTAGCAGCAAAAGCAAAAGGACTCCTTCTAGAAATTTTGAATTCTCAGAAAATCAAAGAGGAAAATTCGATGCAGCAAGAGGAAAAGAATTGGCTTGGCACTCAAGCATTCATCCAACAGATACACAGCACAAAAAAAAACCCTCAGAAATCCTGAGTGGAGGCTAAGAGAAAAGGATGAAGCTTTTCATAATTGGTGAAGGAAGCAAGGAATAACAACAGCATTTTTGACGATGCCTCTAAAGGCAACCCCGAGACAGCAGGAGCTAGAGGACTCATATACTCTTCTGATGGAGGCATCAAAGAAACCTTCAGTTGGGGTCTAGGACAACGAACTAACAATCAAGCAGAAATCCTTAGCTTGATAAAAGTATGCCAAATAGCCAAAGAAAGAGGACATTGGGAGCTGCAAGCATTCGGAGACTCAGAAATCCTGATCAAAATAATACATACGCAAGGCCAATTCAATAAAGCTGGTTTAAATAAGAATCTGCAAAGGCTAAGATATCTTCTCCAAGACTTCACTTCCTTCAAATGCTATCACATTCTCAGAAAATCAAACAAAGAGGAAGACTTCTATGCCAACAAAGGCTGCCTCTTGGCCCAAGGAGACCTTAGCACAAATGGCGGAGATCCAGAAACAATCTGTATACCATGAAAATAGAAAATTGCTGGAAACAGAAAATGTGAAAGAATTGCACTGAAAGATGTAAGGTTGCGGCCATTCGGAGTTCTCTACTAATAAAATCCTTACCCGTTTTAGTTAATATATATATATATATATATATATATATATATATATATATATATATATATATATATATATATATATATATATATATATATATATTAAATTAAAAAAAAAAATTATTAAAAATTGAATTAAAAAATTGAATAATAATAAAAATAATTAATAAAAATAATAATAAAACAAAAAAATTAAAAAAATAAACAAAGAACAAACTTTTAATTTAAAATGTAAAAATTTAAAATTTAAAAATTAAATTTAAAAACAAAATAAATAAATAATTTAATAATAATAATAATTTAAAAAAATTAAAACCGCCTTTGGGCCGCGGGGCAATTTAATTTTTTATTTTTATTTTTTTTTAAATTATTTTTAATTTTTAATTTTATTTTTTTTATTTTTTTTAACATATTTTATATTTTTTTGTTTTTTTTGTTTTTTTTTTAATTTTTATTTTTTTAATTTTTTGTTTTTTTATAAATTTTAATTTGAAAAATGTTTTTTTTTTTAAATGAATTTTGTTAATTTTTTTATTTAAAAATGTATTTTTTTGTTTTTTTATAAATTTTAATTTGAAAAATATTTTTTTTAAATGAATTTTGTTAATTTTTATTTATTTAAAAATGTATTTTTCATATATTTATATGCATTTTTTTTTTAAATTTAAATTTTCTTTTTAATTTTTATTTTTTTTAATTATTTTTTATTTTATTATTATTGTTTGTTTTAATTTTAACCAATTTTAAAAATTTTATTTTAATTATTTTATTTTATCATTTTTTTAATTATGTGGTTTATTATTAGTATTATTATTATTATTAATATTATTCTAAATTAGGCTAAAATTCTATTGATATGTACAAAAATACAAAAGGAGCTTCAAGACAAGTGGTTGTTGAACTAGTCTACCCATGTTCGATGAGAATTGATCAAAATACCAGAGTTTGGGTTGCCCTTCATTGGGAAAGCAGCCTTTAATATGTCCAAGAGTAGCATAGTTTGCAAAAAAAAAAAAATAGGCATAAAAAACAGAGATAAGCCTATATAAACTGAGACATAAGAGAGCCAAGGAACTGCATCTACCAAGTTTGTGCATCATTAAATACCTGATATGGATTTTCCTCCATCATGAAGCATCTAAATTATGTCAGGGTCTCTATGTCCTCCTTGGTGAGTCGAAGAGGAGACCATCTTGGGTTGTTGGGTCGTTGTTGTGCGAGCCATGTTGTCCGCAGCTGCATCTTTTTTCCAGGTGCCTTCCGAACAGAGGCTCCAATCGCCATCCAAGTCATCCTTTGGGATTTTGACAGGGAGACCAGTGAATTTCCGAGGTAGAGGAGAAGGTGTGTGCGAAGTTATGAATTTGCAAGGCCTCTTCCTTCCGCTTGGGCCAATGTCAGGGTGGTGCCCTTCCAGGAGACGAAAAAGTAGTTGGGAAGAGAGCAGCCGGAAGGGGGAGATAGGGTCAAAGACTTCCGAGTTCTCAAAGGCAACAGAGAGGGAATGAGTGTGCACGGACCAACCAAGGGTCGGAGCTCGAGAGGGGGAGCCTCTACCACCTCCATGACGACTGCGCATACAGTGGCGACGCGACATAGTTGCAGAGAAGAGGAGAATCAATATAGTAGAATACATATGCGTAGAAGGAGCCAGATAGTTAGACAAGGCCGAGCAACAAGCGAAGGAGCGATAACTGGGAGGAGCTGCAAGGATGGATATCTCCATACAGATATGAAAATCTTTGGAGTGCCGGGATCCTCCCCTATCAACCATATTTATTTTTTGCAAGCGTCGGAGTGAAGGAACCTCCATCACGTCTATCCAGTGGCCCATGTGTTGATCAACCAGGTGGTCGCCCATCCGAATCGTGTCAATTATTATTATTATTATTATAACTTATAAAAAATGTTTTTTATTTTTTTTTCTTTGGGTTAATTTTTATTTTTTTTCTTTAAATTGTGTGTTTTGTTTAAATTTTCCCTTTTTTATTTTCTTTTGAAACTTTTTTTTTTTTTTTTTTTTTTAATTTTTTATTTAATTTTTTGTATTTTTACAAGTGATATTTTATCTTTAATACCATGCCTAAAAATCGTTGGAATATTATTTTCATAAAGGTGATATTTTTTCTTAAATGTCATCCTTGGATTTTCAAGGCTTTTTAGAGAGACGATAATAGATTATCTTTAATACCATGCGCAAAAATTGTTGGAATTTTAAGAATTTTGATATTTTATCTTTAATGTCATGTTTATCATTGAAATTTTAAGGTTTTTCAGAGTCATGATATTTTATCTTTAATGTCATTATTAAAAATTGTTGACAATTTACCCCGAAAAGAAAAAGACGTTATTCCAACATTAACACTTTTCATTTTCAAGGTGTTTTTTGCACACAACAAATTGACGATGTTCTAGCAACAACACTTTTCATTTTCAAGTTGTTTTTTGCACACACAAAATTGGCAACGTTATTCCAGAATCAACACTTTTCGTTTTCAAGCTGCTTTTTGCACACAAAAAAATGGTAATGTTATTCCACCATCAACACTTTTTGTTTCGAGGGTGTTTTTTCAATCCTTTTTTCAAGAAAAAAATTGGTTTTTAGCATAATTTAAAAAAATGTTGAAATTTGACCCTAAAAATAAAACAGTTCATTCTAGAAGACACACTTTTTGTTTTGGGGCTTTTTTTTCTTTTTTTTTGAGTTTTTTTGGGTTAGAGTTCTTGTTTTGAGGTAATAGTTCCCATTTTATCAGTAAATGTGTTCTATAGATGCAATGTTTATGACATGTTTTACGGAATTCCTGTCATGGCTAGTGTTGTTGTTCCTAGAGACAGCCTTGAGTTGTGAAAGACCAGTGCCTAGGACATCTTATATGTAGCAAGGAGCATAGGGTATAACAGGGGAATTTATCAATACAAAGCTCTCATGCTATCTCCTGAAAACTAGAAATATTTATTTGAATGGGACCAAGACCCTCGGAAACTGACACAGAGAAAGGAATACTACAGAGGCAATGTGCAAAACTCCAATATAAAAGCAACAGACAATTCAGAGACAGCTTACTGTAAAGAGGGCCAATTCAGAAATACCTCACAGAGATAAATTATCAGAAGGTGTGGCTGTAATGAAAGATTAAGAGAATACTAGCTATCATTGAGATGATATCCAGATACACAATATCACCATGTAATGGGCTTACCAATATAAGAATCCATACATGACAATAGTGTTTTAAAAAATACCCCTCCCAAAGAAACTAATATAGCAGAAACATGGTTTGAATGAATGGTGAAACAGAATATCATGCCTAAGCCATATTTAAAGCGCTTGACTAATTCGAGCATGATTATCAACTAGGATAAATCCATAACAAAAATCAGTGAGCCACTCGCATTCCAGAAACATGATACAGGAAAAATGGATGAAATGAAAATGATCTATTAAAATAGCACATATGAGAGAAAGTTACACACTGTGAGAAATCAAAGACCAGAATCCTCTTTAAAGACGGAACTCCTCCTCACTGAGACCCCACTGGCTCTGTGCATTCATATAAGAGCTTTTACACAATGCATACAAAATTTCTCTTACTGCATGATTTTCTGATAAAATATGGAACCCTAAATCATCTGTTCTTCGGGAGCTTTATAGGAGAAAAAGAAAGCTCAAAAAGGGAGTAGGTGATGAACATTTAATTTTCCTCATTAAGACAAGATGGCGGAAACGTGCACGCCCATACTACTTGATGACTTTGTAATGTTGTTTGTACCCTGTGGCCTGCTTACTGAAATAAATGTACTGGGTAGAAGTATCTTCAGGAACACGGCAAAGAAGTAAAATTACATAGACATTCTGTCCTTTCCTGAAAGAAAATGGTGCTGAAAAGAAAACTTTAGGGTATTGTTTTCTGTGAATGGTACCCTCTGCCTTCTAAACCCTGAATTAAGGTTTAAGATCTTCAATGCTGAACGTTGAATTCCTCGATCATTCACTGATATTTCTCTGCTGCTCCATTAATGTCTCCATCTGCGCAATCTGTGCTTTGAATGACTCTAGAGGGTTTGACAGATTTTAACCCTGCTTCTTTAATGGAAGTCTTGTCGACATACCTTCCCAGGCATTTCTCCATAATTGCAGCCTCTAAAAAATGGTCCTTTGATGTGCTCTTTGTTACAGTAATAGAGACTGTAAATCATGGCAGTTTTTCGCCGCTGTAACCCTGCAAAACCCGCAAACTCGTTAGGAAAACCATGCATGGGGATGGTGGATGTGGCAGGGTCAATGAAAATGGTCATGCGGACATGGAAAAATGGTGGAACAATGCGGGGTGGCGGAAATTACGCAGTGAAACGATGGAGGGTGGACTGGTGAAAGATTTTAACGTAAAACGTTGAAATTCGACTAATGAATGAAATATATAAGGGCGGAGGAAAAATGCGACACACACGTGGGATGCTAATGTGGCGAGACCGGTCAACTGCGGGCGTGTGCATAAATCTGGACTGTTCGATCTCAGGAGGAGATCGATGGTGGAAAATATGTTGGAGGGCGATGGACCGTGGGCCAGGGGTATGGTTTCCCCGTGTTAACTTCCGCGCAGCTTCGAGGAGCGATCACCGTCGAATGGGCCGCTCTAGATCGGGCGGCTCACGTGCATATTGCGCCACGTCCGCTGCCGAACTATAACGCGCGATGAGCAGGCGGTTTTGAAATAGCGCGTGAGACACGCGTCGCGCGATGAATGGCATCACTCTGAAATGAGAAATACCACCTGCCTCCGAAAGGCGGTGCGATATAAACCAGCCGGTTTTGTACAGTGAGCGGGTGCACTATGGACCGTTGATTTTGCAGGTCGATCGTGTTAGCGCTTGAATCTGCCTCAGGCTGAAGAAGGCAAAACTCGAGGCAACATCAAACCAAGCTCAGCCTCGTAGCTAGCCCTACGAGGACAGGAGAGGGCTCTCTCCAGTCAATCTCGATAAAATAAGCAATAGAGTGCGAGATGACTCAAAATGGAAACTGATTTTAGGCTAGTAAATTGATATGAATTAGGTTTTTAATAAATGACTGGGTTTTCTGGGATGTATGGGGCAAAGACAGCAAGAGCAGAGATTTAATCAAAGGCACAGATTATTCCATAAGGCAAGATAGGAGTGAAGTTTAACAATTAAATTGAAATTAAATGGAATGTAAAGACTGTTTAAGAAAGCTAAAAAGGGCATTTAAACAATGAATCCTTTCCAACAGAAGAAAAACACATAACATGAATGCTTCTCCAGGGCAGAGCAGTAAGCTGAATTCTACCCTTCTCACTTAGAAACATTCAAATTGAAATTATTATTAATGAACTGTGAAACATAACGATTACATATGAAACAAAAAGAAAGACACATTGGCTAAACTCACACCACAGGGATCTTATGAACCAGAGCTGTATCCTTCCATTATTCCTCTGTCAAAGATGTACAATGAAGCTCTCTACTATCTACCCTATGTTTCCCAGAACTCTCCTTTTACAAATGATTTACAATGTATAAATAAACTTAGAGATGGGGAAAACAAATCGATGAAAATAGGGAGCAATTTCACCTAAAATCATGAAAATAGGAAAAGTCTGCTCTAAAAAGGAGCAGCGTTACATTTTGTTTGTTGATAACAAATGAATTGGCAAAACCTGTAGCTAGACTTTCTGAACTGCAACTGAAGACAAAAAATAGGTAATCGAATCCTATTTCTTGAATGCCACTTTGCACATTCCTATACAACTGCCCCCAAATTTCTGGAAATGCGTTGGCCACCTTACCGAAATTGGGAAAAGGTCAAGCCTTGCTGGAGGTCAAATTATTAAATGCAACGAACTTTACCAAACAAGGCATGCTTTTACGAGCAAACATTTTCCTTTGCTTTAGATGCCTCTGCTACAATCTGAAGTATAGCAGCCTTTAACTCCAAATAGTCATCCAGAGTATCGTAAATTTGATGAGCATAAGCTTTGAAACTCGGTTCTATATTTGAATGGAAGTCTGTCTTCGATGCTCTGTAATAAATTTGAACCTCTACAGAAAACTCCTTTCTTTTTCTAGTGTTTACGCACCTGCAGTCTATTTGTTCTCCAAGCAAAGCAGAGAATCTGCGTTGTTCTGGTATCCGATTGCTCAGAAAATTCCCATGAATAATTGCACGTAGCTCTCAGAACATTACTATAAACTGTATACAAGGACTTTCTAACAAAGGAGATCGTCTTGGAGCAAGAGTTGTCGATTTTGAAGATTTGGGATGCAGTTTTGATTTTTCCGGGCTTGAAGTTTGTGTGAGCCGCGCGCAAGCCCAGTGCGCCGTGCGCACACAAAAATGCACTGCAAAATGATGCCCAGTGCACCGTGCGCACTCTATGCGCCGCGCGCTCTTTGTATGTGCCGCGCGCTCTTTGTATGCGCCGCGCGCTCCTTAACACACACAGTCGGCTTCAAAACTATGATTTCGCCTTTCCATTCTTCATTTCGACCTCTCCAATGTTTTCTTGAATGCAAATGATACAAGTTTGACATCTTGATATCTACAAATGTATTTGGATCCTCTGGATCTCGCTGCCAATGAAATACTGCATCTCCTTTAACACCCATCTCGGTACTTTTCCCAAATGGACCTTGCAATGTAGCAATAAAGTCTACACGAGGGTCATCAACTGGCCTCAACATGATTTTAGCCATCATTTTCCCCGACTCTTCAAAATAGTCCGCAAAAAGGCATGCCCTTGAAACCTTGGTAAATAAAAAGTCATAAGATGACTCTGCCATCCTGGAACGTGTTGCTAGAGGTGGAAAATCAAACAATGGAGGTACCAAAACCACAGGCGGAGGTGGCTCTGCCTTTGTGATCCAATCTTCCAATAGTGAGGTCCAATTTCCCATTCTTGCTTCGAAATGCTTTCGCTCTGCTTCCAAACTATGATGAATACATTTGCCTCATAGAATGCAATGAACTGATTGTTCTGTCTTCTCTCACACTGTATGTGAACTCCTTCAACTGGAAAATTGTAAATAATTACATATTGAAAACAAATTTAATGATTTCTTCTTCAAAACAGAGTTTTGAAGAAGAAATACCCTCAAGCATCTTTAATGATGAAGTTTTGAACTAAAAACATATGGAAAACCTCCACATGGCCTGCGGGCGTTATTGAAACATTTTGAGAACAACTATCTGCAAACCCTAGACCTATGACTCTTGTTTGACCAACCCAGCACTTAATGACTGCAAATGACGAGAAATGAACCTTGGTGAATTTGACTCTGACAGAGGACTGATAAGACTGAGTCTAACAGATCAGACGGTGGACGGGGTGGGCCACAGGTGCGATGGAGCCTTGCGAATTTCGTCCAATCTGTACAGATCGACGGACAATACTGCGCCCGATATATATATGTGATAAGCGCCTTCATGGCTAGTGCTCGGTTTTGACTTTCGGTCATGTGGAGAAAAAGGTGCAGGGGCTAGGGCCGAAAGGTGCTAGGCCTTAAATATATTATAATGTGGGATTTCGGCCCTTTTATGCAGTTTTTAGGCTGGGGGAAGGTAACGATGAGCAGAAAACTAATTTCTCAGGGAAAAAGAGGGGGTTTGAAAGGTTTAAGCGAGATTTCTTGTCAGAATTTAACAGGGGGTTGACATGATCAACAGCTAGGAGGGGTTCAGATGAGTTCGTGATGATGTGATTTCTTCCTTACCTTTGTTTTAATGTTATTTATCATCTCCTAAAGTTTCATGAAGTTTTGGGTAGTGACCTGGACTATGGGGCTGAAAGGGTGGCACAAATTTTGGAGTTGAAAGCAAAAAATTGACCAATTGGGGCACTAGCCACATGCTTGTGGTGTGTCTGTGGTATAGGATCCTAGCCGCTACCTTGCATTGGCATGCCTGCGACTATGGTCAAAAATGGTCAAAAATTAAGTCTCCCTCAGGGGTCAAGGGTCTGGGAGATTGGGTTACCTCCTACAGATGTTGTTGATACTGTGTAAGGTGTGTTTGCCAAGTTTCCATCGGTTTCACTTCCTCAAGGTCATCTACGTGGTTGAATCTCATATTAGTAGCCTCTCGTTACATGTTTACCCCGGTTGTGCGGTTACCTAGGTAGATGTGGGAAGAGGGTGTTACAGAGTGGTATCGGGGCATGGTCCAACCCTTGGACTTGATGGGTGATGTGTTGCTCATGCTTTTGTTGATTGCCTATGTGTCTCTCATACCTATGGTGTATGTGTTTTTGCATCCATGTTGTGTTGTCCATGGTGGCAGTGGTGTCGCCATGGGAGGACTTATGGTGTTGTTGTCAACATGTGGTCATGTGTGTATGATTGATTATGTGTTGTTCATGTTTGTGTATTGTTCATGCACATTAGCTTACATATTGTTACATGTTGTATATGCATTACTTTTGTATGCTAGGCCACATATTGGTCATGCTTCTGTAGTGTCCATGTATGATTTCCTGTGTGATGTTATATGTTGAACATGCATTGGTCATTCACACTTGGTTACATGTCGCTTATGCTTGTGTGCAGTCAAGTTGTATTGGTATGGTTATGCATTAGGCTGTGTTTTGTATTTGTTATGGTTATGCATCTATGACTGGAATCCAACTAAAATTATGTTTATGCATTATTGTACCATGAGTTATGAGTTTATATTCCGTTATGATTATGTATATACATCTATTTCGCTGATTGGTTGATCTTGCAGGATGTATCCTCCCAAATTTACACTAAGTTACGTTGGTTTATTTATGATTTGGTTTAGCTGACATATTGTACATTGTAGGAAGAAATCAAAGATGAATAGCGGAATGGTAGACTACAGATATTCTCCCTATGAGTCATATGAGAAACTGGGTGTTGGGGCTATTTGTCGAATGAGTTGGAAAAGCCATATACATTTAACGAAGAAATGAAGAAACCACATGAAGCAGAGGCATGGTTTCTTGGCATGAAGAATTTTTTCATACTACATGATTACTTAGAAAATCTGAAAGCTAGGATAGCTACATTCAGCCTCAAAGGTAGAGCATACATTTGGTGGGAATATGTGAAGAACATCAGAGATATTTCTGAGGAGGAGTTGACTTGGAATAAATTCAAAATACTATTCCGGAAGTACCTATCAGAGAGATACTACGATGATAGGGAAAATGATTTTTATGAGATGAAGATGGGTTCTAGGACAGATGAGGAGTATACTATTAGGTTCTTGGATTTACTGAGATATGTGCCTTACCTCAATGAGGAGAAGGCCAACATTCATATATTTATTAGTGGGGTTTTATTGCATTCAAAGATAGGATTGAGTTTTATGAGCCTAGATCGTTGGAGGAGGCTATTCAGAAACTAAAACATTGTTATGAAATCAAAGCACATATCAGAAACTAACCTGGATTGGAAAGGTAATGTAAGGAAAAAAATAAAATATGACAAGAAGCGAGCAAGACCTAAAGATACAAGTAAGAAATAGAATGTGTCCCTGCCTATAAAGTTCAATACATCTGGCAGAGGACAAGGATTTAGGTCAAAGGAACATAATAAGAATGAGAATAGGAGACAATGAGGTGTTGGACTTGTGGAGGAGATCATCGTAGGAGGGATTTTTCACAATATCAGTGTGGTAGGCCACATATCTATAGTGTGCAAGAAGCACAAAAAATGGGATATGTTGGGCATAGCATTCCTCAAATTTATGCAGTTGTGGAAAACATGCATACATATCATTAGGCTTCTATCATTCATATGGATGGTAAGCTTTGTGATCAAGTTGTTTCTATTTTGATTGACCCTAGATCTAACTATAGCTATATGAATCCCGACCTAGTATATAAGTGTGGTTTGAGTAAGGAAATGCATGCAAAATCTTGGTTAGTGCAGTTGGCTATAGGTGCAAAGAAAATAGTTCACCATTGGGTAAGAACTTGTGCATTTGAGTTAAATGGTATGCCTACAACAACACACTTGAACATATTTCCTTTGGGATCATACAATTTTCTATTTGGTATGGATTGGTTATATCTTCACATGACCAAGGTAGATTTCTATGACAAAGCTATTGAATGCTTGTATGACAATGGGGAACCAAGAGTCTTATAGGGAAAGAAGAAAGCCACATCAATCAGGATGGTGACAACCATGTAGGCTAAGCACAGTCATAGGAAAGGGTGTGTACTATTTTCAATTCATATCTCTAGTGACAAAGGTAAGGAAGTTGAGGATGCAGATGTGTTGAACAGGTATCCATTTTTACATCAATTTCAGGATGTGTTTCCAACAGATATTTCAGAATTTCCACCACACAGGGAAGTAGACTTTTTTATTGAGTTGATGTCAAGGGAAGCTCCGACATCAAAGGCATATTACAGGATGAGGACACCTAAGTTGGTAGAATTAAAGTTGCAATTGGAGGAGATGATTGACAAAGGGTATACTAGGACAAGTGTATCGCCATGGGGTGCACTGGTGCTGTTTGTGAAGAAGAAAGATGGTATTATTCAATTGTGCATTGACTACATACAATTGAACAAAGTGACCATCAAGAACATGTACCCATTACCAAGGATTGATGATTTGTCTGATTAGCTGAAGTGAGCAACAGTGTTCTCTAAGATTTACTTGAGATCGGGCTATCATCAGGTACACATCAAAGAGCAGGACATCTACAAGACCGCATTCAAGACCAGGTATGGGCATTATGAGTTTGTTGTAGTTCCCTCTAGTTTGACTAATGACCCAACTACATTTATGTATTATAAAAATGAGGAAGATCATGCTAAGAATTTGGCAACGGTGTTGAGGTTGTTGAGAGAGAATCAGTTGTATGCAAAGCTCAAAAAATGCATTCTCTTCCAGACTGAGGTACACTACTTGGGACATGTTGTCTCCAAGGAGGGAATTGCAGTAGATCCAGAAAAGATAAGGGCCATCATGGAGTGGGTAGCTCCTAAGAGTGTATATGAGGTAAGATCATTCATGGGATTGGCAAGTTATTACAGGAGGTTCATCAAGAACTTCTCATATATTTATTATCCTATTACATCATTGCAGAGGAAAGGTAAGAATTTTGATTGGACAGAAGAGTGTGAGGTTAGTTTTGAGCAGCTTAAGCAATTGTTGACACATGCTCTAGTGTTAAAGATTGTAGATCCGAAAAAGGATTTTTTAGTGTGTATAGATGCTTGCAAGAGAGGACTTGGTGGAGTCATTATGTAGGATGGACAGGTGGTGTGCTATGAGTCACAAAAACTGAATGAGCATGAGCAGAACTACCCGACACATGATCTGAGCTAGCAACAATCATTCATGCACTAAAGATGTGGAGGAACTATATTCTTAGCAAGTGGTTTGTACTTATGTTTGATCACATTGGGTTGAGGTACTTGTTTGACTAGCCGAATCCGAACACTAGGAAGGCTAGATGGTTGGCCACGATCAGTGAGTTTGAATTTGAGATCAAGTACATCAAGGGAAAGGAGAACATCGTAAATTCGCTTAGTGGAAAGGCACAGGTAAATGACATAATAGCTATGAGCTCCTATAGGACAGAATTACATGATAGGATCTTGCAGGCAAGCCAGTTGGATCACAGGTATATGGAGATTGTGCACAGGTTGCAGCAGAGTACAGGTATAGGTGTTGGAACAGGTACATGTACAGGTGTTGTTATAGGTACAGGTGTTGGAACAGGTACATGTACAGGTGTTGTTATAGGTACAGGTCTTGGTACAGGTATAGGTGGTAGTATAGGTATCGGTATAGGTGCAGGTGTACAGGAGTTGGACTACCATCTCACAGAAGATGGATTGGTTAGATTTAGAGATAGGATATATATACCAAACAATAGTGAGCTCAAGAAGGTGATCTTGAGGTAGTTTCATGCGAAACCATATTCGAGTCACCCAGGCTACCATAATACTTTGATTGCAGTGAAAAGATTCTATTATTGGTCGAAGATAAAGAAAGACATGGTAGATTTTGTAGCCAGATGTTTGGATTGTCAGATGGTTAAGGCGACGTTTAAAAATATAGGTGGACTGCTACATCTGATTATGATTCCAGACTAGAAATGGGAGGTAATTTCCATGGACTTCATCAAAGGTTTGCCCAGGATATTTATAAAGCATGATTCCATCATGGTTGTGGTGGACAGGTTGACCAAGGTTGCAAATTTCATACTAGTGAAGACTGCATACTCAGTTAGTGATGTATCACATGTGTTTATTAGAGACATAGTCATATTGCATGGTGTTCCAAAGAATACTATGTCATACAGGGATGTAAATTTCACTTCCAAGTTTTGGAAGGAGTTGTTTACAGGTTTGGGCACTGAGCTGGCCTTCAACACAACTTATCATCCATAGATAGATGGATAGACTGAGAGGGTCAACTGGATATTGGAGGATATGTTGAGAATGTATGTGATGCATCAACAATGCAAGTGGGAATAATATATTCCACTAGTATATTTTGCCTACAACAATGAGCATTAGGAGTCAATGAGGATGAGTCTCTTTGAGGCATTTTATGGGTGGAGTTGCGACACTCCTATCAGCTGGAGTGATCCAGTTAACAGGGTATTGATTGGACCAGATATGTTGGTAGAAATGGAACAAAAAATGTAGGTGATTAAGAATAACTTGAAAGCAACGCAAGATAGGCATAAGATTTATGAAGACTGGAATAGGTTGTTCATGAGTTTCAGGATGGGGATCAGGGGTACTTGCATATCAAGCCCAGGAAGATCTCCTTGCGGATTGGATCATGTTCCAATATGGAACCAAGGTTTTGTGGACCCTTCAAGATCATTCAAAGGATTGGGACAATAGCCTATTGAATTGCACTGACTTCCAGAGTGAAATTCCATCATGTTTTTCATATATCATTACTTTAATAAATATGTTAAAGATGATGATCATGTGTGTTGGGGTTCCCATGTTTTGGCCAGATTGGCAAGACCAAAAGATGAGACAACATTAGAACCACTTTCAGACCTCAGGATCTAGCCCTCCTGGGTCCAGAGAGGGATCTCTCTGTATGAGCAAAGGTTTGTGTCTATGAGGCTCAAATGTTATGATTTTAGGATAGTTATAAGGCTCTTGGTTTGTTTGTTGACTGTTTGTTTTGGTTGCTGGTTATCAGGAATGAAGGGTTCAATGTAATCCAGGATGAGCAAAGAGGGATAAGGCAGAGGTGAAACATTCCAGGAAATATTCAAAACCATTGGGCAATGGAGTCAGGAAAGGATTTTCTTGCTAATCAATAGGCAGGCTTTCAATTGGGCTAGTCATCTGAAACTTAGGATCTTTCAAGATGATTATGCAATATGGAAAGTAAGGAGGGGGGAGATGACACAAATTTTAGAGCACAAAATTACAGATCAGCAGGTCGTACAAGGATCCTAGTGGACAGGGCTAACTCTAATCCCCATTGTTCCCAAATCTTCCAACTAAATCTATAACAAGAGGCATCTAAGAACTGAATTCATTTAATTCATACATCAGAGAGCAGGAAATAACATCCACTACACTAGTTAAACCAACTAAAATCATGTCTCAGATAATACATTCAGAAGAGAAACATAAATGGCAAGGAGAGCAGAAACATAGGGTACCTAACAAGGGTAAATCCTATGCCAATATTCTGATGCAAGCCAGTAGAAACGAAATGAAATGAATATAAACACAGAGATAGGAAAACATCGCTACTGCTTCAGATCAGAATCCAAAGAAATGTGCTTGTCATATTAAATAACAATACCAATCAAGTACAATATTGCCAATAGCTAAATACTCAGTCTGAAAACATTTCCTTCAGCCTATCTTACAATCTTTACACAGAGACTGTGTCTCAAAAGAAACTACTTTCATTTCTCTGATAACTGATCAACAACCATTACAATGAGTTTCTTCATGGATTTATAGCTCCGGAGGAGCAGAGGAGGTAGGTGGAGAACTAAATGCAGTATTAAACATCTGAAAAGAAAGAGGGCCGAAGCCCATTCTGTATAAATCATGTGCATTGATCTATGGCGTTCTTTGGGCGAATGAATGGTCTTCTTCAGACTGGGGATTACTCTGATATGACTCTGATGTGTTCTGACTGCAGTACTGTGTGGTGCTATTGGTGAATAAACAAAAGATAAAATAATGATAAAGAGATCTGCCATACTGACGAATTAAATGCTCTGATAGTACTGGGGTTGTTTCAGGGTAGAAAATCTCTCCTGAACACGGCATAGATTGAACACTGCATGGGCGCTCTGTCTTTATGGAGGAAAAACATGATGATGTTGTATAAGCCCCTGATATGCATTGATTTCTGCGTGTTGTACCTTCTGCGTGATCCCTGGGCTTTCAATATGATTTTTCCCCTTTAAAATATTGGATTAGGACTTAAGATCTTCAATGATGTACATAAGAACTCTCTAATTCTTGTGTTGATACTCCTTGCAGCTTCAACAGTCTATGTCAGTGGAAAAGACGAGCTTTAGTGGCACCGGAAAGATTTGCAGAGTCTGAACTCTGCTCTTCTTCAATGCAAGTCCTGTCAGCCACCCTCTTTGATAATTTCATGGTGGTACCAGTTTCCAGATTCAATCCTGTCTGCGCAACCCACCATTAAAGTTGTTCATATGAACCGTGACGCCTTTCACGCAACCTGAAACCCTGCAAAAACATGAAACTTGTTAAGAAAAAAATGGCTGGGAGCGGATGATGTGGATGACTGTGACCAGGTTAGCATGGTGTGGATGAAGATAACGAACACAGAGGCTGCTGTGGGAGTAAATGTGGCACAGCGGGAACTGCATGGAAGACATCGGAGCAGACAATTTAACATAAAAACAATGAGATTTGGCCTCGAAATGGATATATGTCTCGGGGGGAACGAATGTACGAAGGAGAAATGTGGAGGTGACGTGGCGGAACCAGTTGACAGCAGAATAGTCAACAGTGGGGAGAAGACCAATCTGGACCATCAGATCTCAAAGGATATCGACAGTGGGAAACACAGCAGAGGACGACGAACAGTGAGCCAGGGATATGGTGGCCGTGGGTCAAACCTAGTGCAGCTTCATGGAATGACGACCGTTGGATCAACTGCCCCAGATCGGACGGTGCACGAGCATATCGTTGCGCATCCCATGCCGAATGTTAATGCGCGATGGGAAAGTGGTTTTGAAACCATATAGGAGCCACGCGTCGAATGCTGAGTGGAATCACTGGCCGATCGGAGAATACCGCCCTCCACCCAAAGACAGTGCGATAGAAACCACCGGGTTTATGAACAGTGCATGGGGACCACCGGCGCAGGTGCATTGCGGACCATCAGATCAATGTTTAAACGGACGGAAATGGCGCGATCGGAGATTTGAATGGAGAAACACGGGCGCTGAAGATTTAATGATAGTCGTCCGATCTACCAAGATCAACGACTGGTGTCGCGCTCGACATGGATTGGAGATAAATGCTTTTTGCTCTGGCAAGTGGTTCCAACACTATGATCACGTGGAAGGAAAGGTGCGGGGGCCAGCAGAAGAGGGGCTAGGCTTGATATAACGTTTCAAAGTGGGTTTTTAACCCTTTTAATGCATTTTGAAGCCTATAAAGGGTAACGATAGGGAGGAAAAGGGTAAAAAGGTTTAAACAAAGGGCAAAAAATGGGATTTAAAGGGGATCTTGGGGGGTTTAGAGGGTTGATAGGGGAATAGAGGGGAGCATGGGCACATTGACAGAAAGAGAGAAAAAGGGAAAAAGGGACACTTTGCAGGGGTATAAGGGGTAATGCAGGGCTTTTTGGAGCAGGATATTTAGCAATCATTGAGGCTCATAGACTCCGTAAGAGCAGAGGGCAATAGTTAAAGGTAGGGGACATGAAAAGGATGCAAGGATGATGTGTTTACAAGGGAAATGCATTCCTTGCAGGCTTATACAACAAATTAGCCCCTTGCTTTCTTTGTCAAGGAAATCATAAGGGGCTAACAGTGGCTCCACATGGGGATGGCTTCTTCTTGAAGGAGTCAAGAATTCAGAGAATAGATCTTTGGAGTAGGCCAGTTACCTGCTGCTTGGCACATCCTTTTTTTGCTTTGACCAGCTGCCACAATATGTAAACATTACATCAGCAGAAAAACTTTCCTCAACAATCTACCTACCCATACTACAATCCTAGCATTTTTTCTTCTTCTAGGGTGCATTTGAGCTAGCAGACCCTTTACATCATTTTATTTTGTTAACAAAAAATAAACCTATTCTAAATCTACCCTTATTGATCCATGAGACCAGATTAAACTGTTGGTCTCATGTGTTTCTCTACCTAATCTAATATCTGCTAGGATTAGACTGTCCAGCAGATTTCTTCTCTACATTCTAAAACAAAAATTGAAAAACAGCCAAGCCAGGATTAGACTGTTTGGCTTGCTGTGGACCATGGCATAAAGATAGTCGCACATGGACAGAAACTTGCAAAACTGAAGACAAAACTGTGAAGGCTTGAAATCTGAAATCTTTTAGAGTATCCTTCTCTCCTTGTGACTCAGGTTTTGAGTTTTTTAGAGTCACTCCTTCTTCATTTCAACTCTGATTTTAGGCATGTTGGAGCTGATTCTTCTTTCTTATTTGCTGGTCCAGATTTTGGGCATGTTAGGACTAGCTGTTTTACTTTCTTTGGCTCGGGTTTTGAGCTTGTTAGAGCCAATCTTTTGCACATCATAGGTTCATGTTTTAAGCATGTCTGAACCTCTCCCTTTCCTCTGTTTTTTGAAACATTTTCTCTTTTTCTTTGAAAATAAAAACTGCAATGGTATGTACAATGGGAACAGAGACTGGAAATTGTAAATTAGCAGAATTAATGTTTGAGCATCATGCCATTGACAGGACCCCCAAATAGCTCAGTGCCATCTAATTCTTGTAAGAAGAAAGCATTGAGACCCACGGTGGCCTGGATGAGGTATGGACCTTGCCACAAACTGTCAAATTTTTTGTGCTTTCCTTTATCCTCTCTTCTCGAATCCCACTTGAAAACCTTATCTCCAACTTTGAAATCAGCAGCTTTGGTTCTTTTGTCAAACAATTTCTTTATATTCTCCTGAACTCGCACTGCTCTATTGTAGACCTCTTCCCTTGTCTGCTGAAGATGGATTGTTTGGTTTATTCTCCTCACCATGTTGTCTTCTTCTGTTTGGATCTCTTGGATCAGTTTGATCACTAGTATTACAAGGTTGGTAGGGAATACTGCTTCTGTTCCATAGACAAGCTGAAATGGTGACATGCCAATGGAATTTTTTGTTGTAAGCCTGTCAGCCCACAAAGCATGTACTAACTTGTTATGCCATGATTTTTTGTTTTCTTCCAATAGCTTTTTGATGATGATCACCAGGCTCTTGTTTGATGATTCAGCTAATCCATTACCTTGAGGGTAATAGGCAGTTTAATCACCAAGTGCTATTTGATACTTGTGACAAAAATCAACCATCTTTTTGGATCCGAAAGCAGTAGCATTATCAGTGATTATTTTCCTTGGGCAGCCAAACCGAGACAGGATGTGACCTTCTAGGAAACTATTGATGACTGAGTCTGTGGCATTCCTAGTGGGTGTGGCCTCTATCCACTTAGTGAAGTAGTCTGTGGCTGTTAGGATCCATTTGTGTTGTGCAGAAGAAGCAGGGTGAATTTTCCCTATGAAATCTAGGCCCCATTGCAGAAAGGGACCTTCGACAGTGATGGGTTGTAGGGGTAAAGGGAGGAGTTTTCTTTTGCCTCAAAGATCTGACATTTGTGGCAGGCAACTATCATTTTATGGACATCACTGAAGAGCGTGGGCCAATAGTAGCCAGCTCTGAGTATTTTGTTTGCAGTGGCTTTCCAACTCAGGTGGCCCCCACATTCTCCAGCATGGAATTCTTGTTTAACCCTCTCTGCCTCATTTTCAGGCAAACATTTAAGCAATAGACCATTAGGATTCTTCCAGTATAAGTTTTCATTCAAAATGTAGTGATTTCTGGCTTTTAGCTTTAAGAATCTGGCCTTGGTCTTTGATAATCCGGGAGGGGCATTGAGGTGTGTAAGCACATACAGAATGTCGAAATACCAAGGAGAGCTCTGAAATTTTTCCTCAACAGTGAGATCAGGCAATTCTTGTTTCTCATCCAAGGTACTTATCATGTTAATGTCTAGGGCTTGTAGATTTGATTCAACCATTAAATTAGCTAAGCCCTGACTTTTAATGAGTTTGGTGGGTTTTATCTCAAGGTCATACTCTAAGATCACGACTATCCATTTTCCCCTTTTCCCATCTGGGTCTTGGGATAGTATATCTTTGACTATGATGTTGGGCACATAAGCTATGGTGTGAGAATGCAATATGTACACCCTGAAGTCTTTCAAGGCCTTAATAAGAGCATAGGCCTGTTTCTCCATGATGTTGTATTTCAAGGGTGCATCTCTGAGTGCTTTGCTAAAGAAGGCAATTGGCTGTTCCATTCCCTCTGTGTTTTTCTGCAGCAAGACTGCAGCCACTGTATGCTCAGAGGCGAATGAAAAGATCAAGAAATCTTTGGATAAATCTGGGCTGATTAGGACAGGAGCTTGGGTAAGTGTAAGTTTCACTGATTCAAAAGATTGTTTAGCTCCCACGGTCCATTTAACTCCTGCACCTTTCTTCAGCATGTTAGTCATGTTCCTAAGGTGTTCAGCTAGATTTGGAATAAACCTCCTAAGGAAGTTAATCTTCCCAATGAAAGACTGTAATTCCTTGATGTTTCTGGGGTGTATGATCTATAGTATTCCCTCAACTCGCTGTGGGTCTATCCTAATTCCCTCCTCGGATATAATGTGGCCAAGAAGTTTACCTTCTTGTAGCCCAAAGACAGTCTTTTTAGGGTTCAGGGACAGACCAAACCTTCTACATTTTTTGAATACTTTTCTCAGATGTTTCAGGTGTTCCTCTTCGGTCTTGGAAAAGACTGTTATGTAATCTAAGTAGATAACAATGAAGTGCCCTATCTCATCTGAAAATGCTATGTCCATTGCTCTTTGGAAGGTGGCTCCAGCGTTCATCAATCCGAAAGGCATCTTCACATACATGAAGGTACCCCATGGAGTGGTAAAAGATGTTTTGAGTTGGTCTTCTGGGATCACTAAGACTTGGTTATAACCTCAAAAGCCATCCAGCAGGGAGATTCTTTTAGAGCCCACTACCTTCTGAAGGATATGTTCCATTTTAGGCAAAGGGTAATTTTCCTTGAGTGAGGCTCTATTAAGATTCCTGAAGTCTATGCACAATCTGATTTCTCCTATTTTCTTCCTCACATCCACTAAGTTTGATACCCAATCATAGAACCTCACCGGCACAATTATACCTGCCTCATACATTTTCTTAATCTCCTTCTCTACTGTAGGCAATTGTTTGGGATTGATTCTGCGAATTTTTTGCCTAAAGGGCTTCTGATTTTCTTTCAAGGGTATTTTGTGTTGGATGATGTTTCTGTCATAGGCCTTTAAGTCCTCATAGCTCCATGCAAACACATCAATGAATTCCTTGAAAAGGTCAATGTATTTCTTCTTCATGTTTGCAGGTAGAGACTTAGCCAGTTTAATAATTTTGGGCTTACCTTCAGTGCCTATGTTGCATTCTTCCACATCAGAGTCTGCATGTTCTATAGTGGGATTTTTTGCCACATCATCAAAGTCAAAAAGGTCCTCTAAGGGTGCCAGGCCTCTAGGTATATTATTATCTTTGGCCTGCAGCACCTCTACCTCTTCACTATCTGCATTTTCACATTTTCGATCTGGGTTTCCAGTCTATTCATCTAAAGAGTTTATTTCTATGTTACAGGGTGTTTCTTCCTCATCTGAGGACTCATCACTTAGGCAGCTATGGTCAGGTTGGGAGTCTGAGTCAGAAAATTCAAACTCATCTCTGCCTACCAGGAAGTCTTCGATCTGTTTATCACCTTCAAAAACCTGCCAATATTTTTCGTTATCTGGCACAGCAGGTCTGAATTTAGTCTGAATGATGATCTGTTGGTCTTTGGGAGTCTTGGGGTAGGAACTGGCTATGCAAGCTAATCCATTTGCAATGACATTTTGACTCCTAGGAACGAACACTAATTCGTATTCGACAAACGTTTTCAGTAGGTCCAAGGCATCATTCATATATGCTCTTAGCCTAGGATGTTTTGCTGTGTATTCCCCATTTACCTGTTTTATCACCAGCTTAGAATCTCCCTGCACGGCTATCCTACGGGCTCCTAATTTTCTCAGCAAGTTCAGCCCTAGGATAAGGGCCTCGTATTCTGTAACATTGTTTGTGCATTTGAAGTGCAGGTTGCAGGCATGGCTCTCAGCATAGTCGTTTTATGTATTGTGTAACCATACCCCCGCTCCAACAGTTCTCTTGGTGCATGACCCATCAAATTTCATCACCCACAGGGGTTCACTCTTGGTTTCGGTGTCATTATTTTCCCTATGGCTGGTTTCACCATTATGTTGCATTATAGGGTCTATACTGGGCTGTGGATCTCTTTGTTCCTTGTGAAATGTATGAGTCTCAGGGATCTGGCCAGATGGTTGTTTACGCTCTATTTCTTGTTCACTCGGGGTTAGGTCCCCACCGCATATCCTACAGGTTTCGTTGTGATTTTCTTCTTTGTTGTCCTCTAAATCTAGAGCAGCCATTATGTTAAAATCAATAGCTCCTGCCTCTTCGTTTGTATCTCTGTTTTGGGACCCCGACTCTTCTAAGGATTCATCACTACAAAAGTTGAAGGAGTCAAGGTCTATATGTACAGAATAAACAGGTGAATTTTCTGGTTTTTCGGGGCTACTGACTAGGAATTTCTTCTGTGTCTCCCTATACAGTTTTCTAAGTTGGCCAAAGATTGGGATTGTGGCATACGAGCCATCCATCTGCATTGTACCCTGCAGCTTGGCTCCCCATGATATTGATAATAACATGCCATACTTGGGTGGCACATCTGCCACCACAACATCCATGACCATACATTTCGCTGGGATCTGGGTCAAACTCACACATAGATCTTTAATCATGCCCAAACATTTTACTCTGCTAGAGTCAAATGACTATAAGTCTTTGTAGGGTCTTGTTATCTCTAGACCTAGTCTTTCCATAACTACCTTAGGCATTAGGTTGTGAGATGCTCCAGAATCATGCATTGCATTATGCAGGATCTTGTCGTGAATGTTGAGACTGATATAGAAAGGTGGAACTACCCCTTCCTGAAACTTCCCCTCTATCTTAGGACCAAACAAGAGGGTAGGCTGATCATCATTCAAATCGACAGAGTCACCATTCTCACTAAGTTTCAAAGCCTTCAAAATCTGGCCTTTATATACATCCTGAGTGGCCAGCTCAGAAAGTGGGACAAAGATTTTAATTCTTGCAATCTCACTTTCCAAATTGAAAGTGGGCTGACTCTTGGAAATGCTCATCTCTGTTTTATTTGCCACTGCCTTAGTGGCTTAATCAGTGGGCTGATTCTCATTATGTACAGTGTTTGTGGTAGTTTTATCAGGAGCACTAACTGCAGTGCTAGTGCTGCTAGCTGGTTTACCTTGTGCATTAGTGTTTTGGTTGTCTTTTTCTCTATTCTTTCCAGAACTCTCAGCTGCTGATTTGTTGGTTTCAGCAGTTGCTTTAGAAGTTTTCTCAGGCCTCTTTTTGATGGTAGTCTCAGAAGCTTTGGGTTTGGCATTTTCTTGACTCTTTTTCCTTCTAAGTTCATACTGTTCTCTGACCTGCATCATGGCATTTTCAAATCCTAATATGTAATCTTCAGATTCCAACCATTCCTCCTCCCAACCAGAGGGTGAAGACTGGTCTTCTTCTGAATAACAGTTATGGATTGAATCTTATGTTTCAAACATATTAATTGTGTTTCCCTCAGACTCTTCTATGATTCCCTCATCTTCATCAAGAAAATTCTCTTGGAATGGGGGAATAACTTGTTGATCTGATTCTCTTTTTCTGTTGGGAGTGTTATTGTTTCTTCTAAAGTTCTGGTTCTGGTTCTTGTTCTAATTGCTAACGGTGACAACCATCTTTTCCATCATTTGTTGTAACCTTTCCACATTTTTAGACAACTTATCATAATTTTGGTCAGATGTGGAGGCTACATTGTCATCTATGTATGTTACCCTTCTCTCAGCTTTCAGTCTTGCTCTTTTCTCAATCAGGTTGGCTTCTATATTCACTGCTCCTTTCTGCATGTCCTCCAATGTGTTGTATTCCTTATCCCTAAGCTCATAGGCCATGTCAGTATCAAAGCCTGAAGGGTATTTTGCTAGGGCCATGCCTTGTGGAGGTTTCATATGTGGAGGGAGAGCATTATAAATGTTGTTGAACCTCGTTGTGTAATCGTGGACACTCTCTCCTACGTTTCTCTTAAGGGTCATGTATTCTGCCAGGAGTTGGTGAGGATTCGCCTTAGTTTCCCATTTGTTTATGAAAGTCTGATATAAGCCCGGAAGATCATTGATGCTACCTGGAGGCAGGCCCTTGAACCATTTCTTCACATCACCCCCGAAGCTCTGGGCAAAGATTCTCATTTTGACTGTATCATCATCAATTTCCATGTAGTCGAAAGAATCCTCCATCTTATCTACATGTTGTTGGGCCGTGATGGACTCTTTTGCAGTGAATTGTGGGATCTTAGACTGATAATCATTTGGTAAGGGTACTAGAGGCTGAGGTAACACTAGGGGTGCATACCGGGCTGCCATAATGATATTTTGATGAGGTAAAGGGTTAACTTGGGCAGCTGGTATATGGATGACAGGGATACTATGACCAGCAGAGGACTGATGAGCAAACCTATGGTGACTGAGCCCCAAGTTTTGTATGAAATGTAAATCGGGAGGAGTAGATGGAAGGGTCTGTCTATTCCCAAGGTGTCTACCACTTTGCCGTGGTGAATCAGGAAGCTCAATGTCTAGCTCATGTAAGCTACTGAATGACCTAGTTCTAGATAAGCTGTTAGGTAGGTCTAGGTCAAGGCGAAAGTGTGATAGAGCTGTAAGATCTTCTGGTGCAGAATTAGCTCTATGGATGTGTTTGGAAATAGCTGATCTTTTAGGTGTATGAGCTCCCTTGAGGATGCTCTCAGGATTATCAACTATTTCAGGTGGGTCTGGGTCAGGGTAAGCTCTTGTATGAATGGTTCTAGAAGCCATAATGTTGTTTCTGACCAAGCAGCTTAACCCTACTTGTTACTTCTACTATGGTTGATGTTGTTATGGAGGTTGGTCTCCCAGTGGAGTCTAATGTGAACCAAGATAATCAGCAGGCCTACTGATCACCAGTGGAGTCTTTGAAACGTTTATGGAATATTGGAGTCGCCAGGTGGAGGGTTTAGGAAGTTTTTTGGAGGGTACACTCTCCACCACAGTGCCCTTGAGATGTCCCTTTTCAAGGATATCTTCAAAACACAACAAACTCTAACCAGAGATTGACCGGGAGGGCATTTACCAGATATGTCACCTCTGAAAGAGTGTGAGATCCGGAGGCTACCTGGCCCTTTCCAGACTCTGTCCAAGAGTATGGGAAAACACAACAAATGGTGTATAGGTTGATGTAAGAATAGGAATGTTTAACTGCCAACCTAACCAGAGATTGTAGGTCTTTTGAATGCCTAAAGATGTTTAAGGTGAAAAGCACTCAAGGGTGTCCCCAGCGGAGTCGCCATTATGTTGGGGTTCCCTGTTTTGGCCAGATTGGCAAGACCAAAAGATGAGACAACATCAGAACCACTTTTAGACCTCAGGATCTAGCCCTCCTGGGTCCAGAGAGGGATCTCTCTATATGAGCAAAGGTTTGTGTCTATGAGGCTCAAATGTTATGATTTTAGGCTATTTATAAGGCTCTTGGTTTGTTTGTTGACTGTTTGTTTTGGTTGCTATTTGAAGGGTTTAATGTAAGCCAGGATGAGAAAAGAGGGATAAGGCAGAGGTGAAATATTCCAGGAAATATTCAAAACCATTGGGCAATGGAGTCAGGAAAGGATTTGCTTGCTAATCAATAGGCAGGCTTCAATTGGGCTAGTCATCTGAAACTTAGGATCTTTCAAGATGATTATGCGATATGGAAAGTAAGGAGGGGGGAGATGACACAGAGTTTAGAGCACAAAATTACAGATCAGCAGGTCGTACAAGGATCCTAGTGGACAGGGCTAACTCTAATCCCCATTGTTCCCAAATCTTCCAACTAAATCTATAACAAGAGGCATCTAAGAACTGAATTCATTTAATTCATACATCAGAGAGCAGGCAATAACATCCACTACACTGGTTAAACCAACTGAAATCATGTCTCAGATAATACATTCATAAGAGAAACATAAATGGAAAGGAGAGCAAAAACATAGGGTACCTAACAAGGATAAATCCTATGCCAATATTCTGATGCAAGCCAGTAGAAATGAAATGAAATGAATATAAACACAGAGATAGGAAAACATCACCGCTGCTTCAGATCAGGATCCAAATAAATGTGCTTGTCATATTAAATAACAATACCAATCAAGTACAATATTGCCAATAGCTGAATACTCAGTCTGAAAACATTTCCTTCAGCCTATCTTACAATCTTTACACAGAGACTGTGTCTCAAAAGAAACTACTTTCAGTTCTCTGATAACTGATCAACAACCATTACAATGATTTTATTCATGGATTTATAGCTTCAGAGGAGCAGAGGAGGTAGGTGGAGAACTAAATGTAGTATTAAACATCTGAAAAGAAAGAGGGCCGAAGCCCATTCTGTATAAATCTTGTGCATTGATCTCTGGCATTCTTTGGGCGAATGAATGGTCTTCTTCAGACTGGGGATTACTCTAATATGACTCTGATGTGTTCTGACTGCAATACTGTGTGGTGCTATTGGTGAAGAAAAAAAAGATAAAAGAATGATAAAGAGATCTGCCATACTGACGAAGTAAATGCTCTAATAGTACTGGGGTTGTTTCAGGGTAGAAAATCTCTCCTGAACACGGCATAGATTGAACACTGCATGGGCGCTCTGTCTTTATGGAGGAAAAACATGTTGTTGTTGTATAAGCCCCTGATATGCATTGATTTATGCGTGTTGTACCTTCTGCGTGATCCCTGGGCTTTCAATCTGATTTTTCCCCTTTAAAATACTGGATTAGGACTTAAGATCTTCAATGATGTACATAAGAACTCTCTAACTCTTGTGCTGATACTCCTTGCAGCTTCAACGGTCTCTATTAGTGGAAAAGACGAGCTTTAATGGCGCCGGAAAGATTTGCGGAGTCTGAACTCTGCTCTTCTTCAATGCAAGTCCTGTCAGCCACCCTCTTTGACAATTTCATGGTGGTACCAATTTACAGATTCAATCCTGTCTGCGCAACCCACCATTAAAGTTGTTCATATGAACCATGACACCTTTCACGCAACCTGAAACCCTGCAAAAACACGAAACTTGTTAAGAAAACAATGGCTGGGAGCAGATGATGTGGATGACTGTGACCAAGGTAGCATGGTGTGGACGAAGATAACGAACGCAGAGGCTGCTGTGGGAGTAAACATGGCACAACAGGAATTGCATGGAAGACGTCGGAGCAGACAATTTAACGTAAAAACAATGAGATTTGGCCTCGGAATGGATATATGTCTCAGGGGGGAACGAATGTATGGAGGATACACGCGGAGGTGACGTGGCGGAACTGGTTGACAGCGGAATAGTCAACAGTGGGGAGAAGACCAATCTGGACCGTCAGATCTCAAAGGAGATCGACGGTGGGAAACACAGCGGAGGACGACGAACAGTGGGCCAGGGGTACGGTGGCCGTGGGTCAAACCTAGTGCAGCTTCATGGAATGACGACCATTGGATCAACTGCCCCAGATCGGACAGTGCACAAGCATATCGCTGCTCATCCCATGCTGAACGTTAATGCGTGATGGGCAAGCAGTTTTGAAACCGTACAGGAGCCACGCGTCGAATGCTGAGTGGAATGGCTGGCCGATCGGAGAATACCGCCCTCTGCCCAAAGGCGGTGCGATAGAAGCCACCAGGTTTATGAACAGTGCATGGGGACCACTGGCACGGGTCCATTGCGGACCGTAAGTTCAACGTTTAAATGGACGGAGATGGCGTGATCGGAGATTTGAACGGAGAAACACGGGCGCCGAAGATTTAATGATAGCCGTCCGATCTACCAAGATCAACGGCTGGTGTCACGCCCGACATGGATTGGAGATAAACACGTTTTGCTCTGGCGGGTGGTTCCAGCGCTATGATCACGTGGAAGGAAAGGTGCGGGGGCCAGCAGAAGAGGGGCTAGGCTTGATATAACGTTTCAAAGTGGGTTTTTAACCCTTTTAATGCATTTTGAAGCCTATAAAGGGTAACGATAGGGAGGAAAAGGGTAAAAAGGTTTAAACAAGGGGCAAAAAATGGGATTTAAAGGGGATCTTAGGGGGTTTAAAGGGTTGATAGGGGAATAGAGGGGAGCATGGGCACATTGACAGAAAGAGGGAAAAAGGGAAAAAGGGACACTTTGCAGGGGTATAAGGGGTAATGCAGGGCTTTTTAGAGCAGGATATTTAGCAATCATTGAGGCTCATAGACTCCGTAACAGCAAAGGGCAACAGTTAAAGGTAGGGGACATGAAAAGGATGCAAGGATGATGTGTTTACAAGGGAAATGCATTCCTTGCAGGCTTATACAACAAATTAGCCCCTTGCTTGCTTTTTCAAGGAAATCATAAGGGGCTAACAATATGATTGACTGGTTTGTATTGTAGGTGGAGCCAAAAGGAGAGTTCCAACTGGAACCACGGTGCATTTTGCAGAAAAATACGCTCATGCTTCAAAATCGAGAAATTGAGCAAGTTAAAGTGCAATGGAAGCACTTTGGGCCTGATGAAGCTACATGGGCGATGGAGGATGAGATGCGGGTTATGTATCCTTCCTTTTTTCCGGTTGAGGCAAAGCAATTTTGGTGTGATATTGGTTTTTGTTTAGCATATGTTTTGGCGATGTTTTGGTATATGTTTTGATGAGATGGTTGGATGCATGTACATATGTATATGGATGTAAATACCACCATGAGCTATGTTATAAAGCTCCAATAAGTGGTATGATATCATGTCATTATAGTTGTCATGTGGTTATGATGTCATGTTGGTTTTCTTTTTAGCACGATGATCATTGTAAATACTGCATCGAGGTATGTTATAAAGCTCCATGGTTAGTATGATTTATTTTCAGAGGTGTTGCTGAGGTATATGTGTGATTGAACACCGAGGACAGTGTCCCCCAAGGGGGGGGGGGTTCTATAACAACCCTGGTGAAAATTCTATGTAATAAAGTTATAATAATAACCACGGTTGATGGGACACTTATTCCAAGTTGAATGTTGGGTAAAACATCCTAGTAGGTGTTCACATGGTTTATTATGGATACGGAAATTGGAAAAGGCTATGGCTAAGGAATTAAAGAGGCAAAAAGTATTTCTGGCACATTTATTTATGAAAATAATGGAGATTATGAGAAAAGGGAGATGAAAGGTCACAGGTTGCATGTGAGAAGGAAAATGAAGGAAAATAATGGAAAATAAAGAAAATAGAGGTCTCGTTGATAAAAATGCTTCTGAGGGTTAGTTGGTATCTTTTGTCAACTAATTTTGTAGTTCTCTCATTATTCTCTCTCTCTCCCATACTCTTGGATACTTAGAGTTTTCTTGGAGCACCCTTGGAGAGTGTGGATACTTGGTGATTTGGAGAAAGAAGGAAAAATAAGAGCAGGAAAACACAAGCAAACATCGAGATCAATAGCTTTAGCAAGATTTGATTGTAGGTATTGAGTTTCATGTATGTTTTCCTCACTAGTTTTGGCATGCATGGTGTATGCATGTGGATTTTCGTAACCTTTCCATTTCCTAGATAACCATGGTGTTGTGCGTTTATTCTATTGATTGTTTCTGGTTGGTTCTCATGATTCCTTTAGTTGTTGCGTTGAGTTATTAGTTCCTAGAGCCTTGGTTGGAAAATCCCTCTGGATCCCGACGAACAACTGTTGGGTTGAGTTACTAGTCCTGGAGCCTTAGTTTGACAAACACTATGGAGCCCAAAAACAACTGGGGTTGATTTACTAGTCCTGGAGCCTTGGTTGGAACAAACACTCTGGAGCCATGGAGCAGCTTGGATAGAGACCAACTTATAATGGTTGTGATGTTCGACCGTGAGGTGGAATCACTGATTGAGGGTTGAGGCAGTTTGGCCTCTGGAAGCACTGGATTGATTGTGATTGATTTGTTTGATGAGATCCCACATTCATGCTTGGAATATGGCACAGGGGTTATTGGCTGAAGTAATATTTGGTTCAGGAAATCTATGGTCGGGTGGAACATGGAAGTCCCATCTCCAGTTGGTTTTTACATTAAGTAATGAAGAGCTCATTCCTATGGTATTCAATATGAAAATGTACTGGTTTATGTATGGATTTTATTGATTTTATTGTTGTTGTATCCATTGTATTTTTGTTGTTATTGTGTTGGTTATAAGCATGTATTTGATCAGTGATGATGTATGGCTCTATCCATGTTTTTACCTGTAAATAAATACACAATGTATCTATGGTAAAATAGATGGTATTGTAGCTTATGATTTAGGGACGCAATGCTAGCGATTCTCAGATAAGAAAGAGACCCCTATGTTTAAATATGTTGTTTACACTAGTGTAGATGCAATGTTTGTGACATGTTTGACAAAATTTCTGTCATGGCTAGGAGGGGTCCAGATGAGTTCGTGATGATGTGATTGCTTATGTACCTTTTTTTTAATGCTATCTATCATATCTAAATGTTTCATGAAGTTTTGGGTAGTGACCTGGGCTCTTAGGCTGAAAAGGTGGCACAAATCCCGAAGTTGCACGCATAGAATTGACCAATTGGGGCATTTTTTGCATGCTTGTTGTGTTGTGCCTACGGCTATATGATCCTAGTCATTATCTTTCCTTGGCATGGTTGCGACTATGGTCCAAAAGGGTCAAAATTCAGTCTCCCTCAGGGGTCAGGGGTCTAGGAGATTGGATTACCTCCTAGGGAGGTTTTTGATGTTGTGTAAGGTGTGTTTGTCAAGTTTCCAGTGGTTCCACTTCCTCAAGGTCATCTACGAGGTTGAATATCATATTAGTAGCATATCGTCACATGTTTACCTCGGTTGGTCGGTTACTTGGGTAGTTGTGGGAAGAGTGTGTTACACATATAATCCCCTTTAAATCACCCATCCATGGAGTCTTATCCCCCCATTCTCATTTACATATTTTTAGGTTTGCAACCAATTTATTTTTATTAATATGTGTATCATAATTACATCATCAAGCCTTCTAGTCTCAAAAAATAAACTATGTGCATATAGGAACAACAACCCCATTACACATATACACACATACACATGGGCATCACCTCCCTAAAAAAATGTCCTCAACTCACCAACCTAGTTCTGCATATACAAGTTATTTACATTCGAGTGGTTAGATAGGGGTGTTACAAAGATGGGCAAGCTAGAGGGTAACAATATCAAGCATCCAAAACAACCCATATTTGGAAATTCAAGTGATGTTTGGATTTCCCTTAGTAATGTCATGCACTTTGTATGAAGGTACCAAGACAATATTGTGTCTTATTAAATCGAATTCATACTTTGTAGAATTGAAATAGGCTTATAGTAGTTTGTTGGAGGTGATTACAAAGAATGTTTGGAAGACATCAATAAAAGGTTATTGCTTAGGCACACATATCATCACTTACAAATTACTATTTTTTAAGTAATAAAAATTACCAGGAAATCTTAGATTTGGTACTTGGGTATGAATAAGTTTCAGAAAACAAAAAAGACAAAATATAACATTGTGTTTTGCATGGCAATAGGGAAGGGTGGGAAGTGACATATGTTTCTCATGCTAAGAAGAAAACATGATGCAAGTGCCACAATGATCTATTCTAAAGATTCCCTCTCCCTAACACATATGAGATCTTGTTATAATTCTAGTATGCCTTCACTAAGAGGCTAAATAACATATCATATCTAGACAAGCCCATCTTTTCTTGTTACTAGTGGTAGGATAAATATAGTTGATGAAAGAGATGCTCCAATTTATGTCATGTCCAGGATGGATTTGCAAGACCCCCAACTTCCCCTTCACTTGGGTCCATATCCAAGAGTGGAACTTCTAGTTGCATATCCAATTCTACATAGAGATCAAGTATAGATAATGTCTTGAGGTAATAACAAGTCTATCTCGATGTTCCTTTCATTTTGAGAGTCAGCTAGAAAGTGAGAAAATTTTGCTCAGTTAAAGGAGTATATTGATAGCCATATTGAATAGATCCATTCATTAATTAATAAGGGTTACATTCGTCTCTGACAACTACCTCCATCTCTTCTATTGTTGTTGGATAAACAATCAATGTCATAAGCTATGTTCCCATCTATGATTTTGATAATGGTGATGGAATTGGATCTACTAATCTACATTTGAATAATAGACTCCAACAAGTTTTGTATGTCCATCCATCTGGACAGCTCCTAGGATGATGCCTTCACTCACTCTTCTTGGTCAATGGGTTATATTGTTGGGTGAAAAAGTGGGATGTAATCTACATCCAAGTATTAATAATCATTCAAGCCTTAGTTATCTAGAATTCTTTATAACTTAAATAGGTAGCTACCAAGACGTCATTGTATTGGTGCACTTATTTGGCCTTATCTTATTAGCGTCTCCAAAGATGAGACTTGAATCTATTAGATATTGGTTTTCTTATTGAATTTCTGGTTTTTCCATGTGAAAGTGCACAATGTTTCTACAAAATATTTTGTATGCACTCACATGTTTAAGGTGTAGATTCGAATTCCTTGTAACAATATGCTCTATGTTTTATTCCAAATTTCTTGTACTGTGTTGGACTAGGTATAGGAATTTATGAAAGGGAACTAGTTTATGAAGGGAAATAACGTTTCTTATAAATTTATATTTCTATGTGTTACAACCTTATTTTCCACTCCATTACAATGAGAGAGACCCTAGTTCAACTTACTTTAGTTGCTGGCTAGAATGCATCTTCTTTCTCCCTTGTTTTTACTTATTTGGGCCCCACGAGGAAGTTATTAGATGTTATAGGGTTGAAATTACATAATTGAGTAGTTTCTCATAATTATTTTGTCACAATTTCATAACTATGAAATAATAACTATTTCATAATTGAGAAGAATGCTCTTAGCGAGTTGGAAAAATCTCATCACTGAGCATGAAATTTTTGTATGACTTGTAATTGTTTGGTTCACATGCCATCAAGTCTATCCATGACTTGTATCCACCCAATTCACATGCCACCAAGCCTAAGTTCTTGTGGCCCTAAGTGTTTAGATACATCCTCCTAGATTTAGGAAAGGCCTATATAATGAGACCCTCTCAAGGGAGAGAGGGCATGAATAAAGAGAAAAGCTTAGTAATACTAGTGAATTATCAACACAACCATCTTTCCTTGCACATGAGATGAGCCCAGTCCATTAGTAAGCTGAGGAGAGAAAAGAACCAGAGATTTGAGAGGAGATCATGATGCCACCAAGGTATATTCTGGCAACTAGGGTCTCTCTCACTATATTGGAGTAGCAAATAGGGTTATAACACAATGTCCAAGTTACTAAAAAACTATAAAAGAACATTAATTTATAGCTTGTATAGTCCAACCAGACCTTAGCTTAGATTAAAGGAAATCAAAATGGAGTCCTAAAAACAAGTCATCTCATGTTACATGCATGAAGAATATTTGTCTTTCTATTATTTGTTCATATTCTAAACGACTCCTTATTAGATCATATATCTAGAATAATTTTTTATTGATTTGAAAAATCATGACCAAAACATAATCATTCAATTCACCTTAATTGAGGTGGAGATGGAAAAGTGTAATTTTCCTTACCATGTAAATTGCTCAACTCTATAATTGCATCTCAATGAAATAATACTCTAATAACTTCTATAATTTTTTATGGGATGGCATATACCACTTATAGCAAGGAGCTTACCTTCAAATTGGATACAAATTTGCAGATCATTGGGGAATATGTGGCTATCAAATTGTGGTGGCTCTTCCGTAGCATTGAGCACAAATGGCACATCATGAGATTCAATAACTGACCTTCTTTTCTGATGTTGCGTGCCAAAGTGACTCTGTTATTAATTTTTATTAATTTTGAGAAACTTACATTGACTTAAACAGAAGGTTCTATATGCAAAACAATTCTATACCACATAAGTTGACTTTATTGTAGACCATGAACTTTTTAACATCTTGTTGTCACTGGACTGGTTTGGCTTAAGGGCAGCTTCGTGAGAGGGATCACATATTGACATATATTACAACTTTATCTTTCATTTTCAAGATTTATTTTATATTTTCCATTTTGATCCTGTAACTTTTTTCTCCCACTAGGATTTTTTTATGTCTATAATTTAGAGAGTTGATTTTATATCGAGCTATTTTATATATTATATTGTATTTTTTTCAAAAAAAAAAAAATTAAAGTTTGGTAAGATTACATTTTCATTACATTTAATATATCACTTTGATTATTGTTGGAAATTGAATATGGTCACATCACAAAGTGTCTTAACAAAATACCCAATGATGTTCTATCTAAAACCTAGTATAAACCTATTTTCAATATTTTTTATTCACTTTAATATATAAATTAAATTAAAATTTTAGTTAAACTTATTTATTTTAATCCAAGTGTATTTTTTTATAAATAAAAAATTTATTTAAAAATTAACATTAAATAAATTATTTTAAATTTGATCAATCTTTTATACTTAAATTTTGTTAGTTTAAAAAATGTGTTTTCTCAATTTAAGTAATATTATCAGCTTAGATCCATCTTAATTCCGGATCTACCAAACCCCTAGAGAGATCAAATCTCTTTTCACTTTAAGAGAAGTTTGTATCTCAAGAGATTTGATCCCTCTCAGAGAATGGTAAATCTAAAGTTAAAATGGATCTAGACTCATTTTAAAAATAATATAATTTATAGTTTTTATTTCATGTCTCAAATATACTTAAGTATTAAGTATTAGAGTTTTGTTTCTAAATATTACTTTTATAAATTAATATAAATTATGATATATTAATAGTAAATTATGTTTAAAAAATCATAAATATTTTTTTATTACTTTTTTTAATTTTTAATTTTTGGCTCTGAGTTTCAACTCAATTGGTCTAGATCCCGTTGCTAAAGCACCTCTTCTCCTCACTCCCGTTGGGGTTAGTCCCTTCAGGTGGATTTACTCCCGAATCTCACGATTTAATTTCTAGCAAGATTGTGATGTCTTGTTGTTTAAAGTACACTTTGATGCATAGATGAATTTTACATTGTGAAAAAACCCTGAAATACTTGATCTTTGCAGATTAAACAACTTAAAAATATGATTTTTAAAACATTGTACCGGATTTTGCATAAAATTAACAAAAAAAATTGTTTCTAATAGAACCATTTCATCTATTAATTAGAATACCCCATCTTAATTCATAATCTTACTAACAAAATGTCATAATCTTTAATTATTAATTCATTTATAAATTAGTGTTTAATTCTTGATTTATTTATTTATAATTTTTGAATTTCACTTATAACTTGGTATAGACATTTTCATATATAATATTTACTATAATTATTGTTAAAGTGTTTAATGGTTCACTCATATTTAAATATTTGCATTTATTTAATCCTTAATATAGGTAGTTACATTTTAATAATTTGCATAATAAATTTGTTATTATATTAAATTTTGATGTTCAAATTTAACTACCTACATTAATATTACTTGTTTTTTATTAATATTAATTGATTTTTAAAATATTATTCAATTATGAATTTTTAATTTCTATTAAATTAAATATTATATATAAATATCACTTAAGTCTATAACTTACTAAAAGATTTATTTTAGTCGATAGATTTGATAGTATTAAAATAGTTTTTAAGAAAAATGTTATTGCCCCATAGTTTAATTAAAGTAAATAATTTTGCACTTTATATTTATTTACTCTATTAATTTTTATCCATAATTTTATTAATCTATAATTTTATACTTTATATTTATCTAATTTATTAATTTTATATTTTATATTTTTATATATCTTATTTTAAAATATTATATATATATATATCCTATTCTCAACCTAATTAAAACATATCATTATCATTAGCTCGACCCAGCAATATGATATAATATGTTATAGATATTGGGATAAGAATGGACTAAATGTTAAATAATATCTTATTTGATATCTAAGAAGTTAGATCAATTAAATTTTTTCTTTTCACAATTTATTGTTTTCAAAATAAATTTCCATATACAAAACTTGAACTATGATTTAATTTTGTTTTAGATTTTGCTATATTTTGAATCATCTCAAATAAATATTTAAATTTTTATTATATAAAATTAACTTATTTATCTTAAATTTATTTTATTAAAATAGATAATTTTAAATATTTTGTTTATATTGTAATTTATATTTATATTTATAAACATGTTTATTTAAATTTAATAGAGATATGTTTATTTTAAAATAAAGTTTTTATAATTTAATTTAATTATTAATAATTATAAAGTGGATAGTAAGAATTTGTCTTTTACAAAATGTTTTTAATAATAGCGATATACTAAAGGTGAAGACTTATTTTAAAAGTAGTTATTTTTTTTATTTTTAATAAATTAGATTAATTGAAAAAAAGTCATATAATCAAATGACATATGAAACAAATTAATATTTTTTAGACATGGGATATTGATAAACCAAAATATTAGCCCATGATAATCTCCATGATAAAATTAGGATGAATTTTTATGGTTGAAAATTTGTCTCATATATAATAATAATAATAAAATTATTTTTAAATTTTAATAAGGTAAATGCATCCTAAAGTGTTTTTTTTTTTTATGATGCATTGTTAAGGTTAGGATATGTTGGACTAAATTTATCTCAAATAAATATTTAAACCACTGTAAGACCTCTCATCATATAAAACAAAATCTATTTATTTCACAATTTATTTATTAAAATTTATTTAACTAAAATATATAATTCTAAGGAATTGGGATTTTGTATATATTTTAATATAGTGGGTTCAATAGTTAAGAGTGTGTTTCCTTCTAAGAAATCGTGTATTCAAAAGAAGAGATGAGTAGAGTATGTATATTTTGAATTATTAATAGTCAAATAAGAAGGTAGAAATGATCTTAATGATGCGATTAATGAGAAAAACACTTATCTATGATATAGAGATTGTAGAAAAATGTAAAACAGTTAGAAAAATACTAGAATTTTAACAGACTGAAATTATACTAATTCACACACAATTGTAGTTTTTGGCCATAGGTTTTTTATCGAAATTAAATATTTTGAAGGTTGGTGTAGTTTATACAATCTTAATAGATGAAATGATATTTTCTCATCATTTTATCTAAAATTGAATACATATTTTTTTAAAATGTTGTTTAATTTACAACGATTAAATATCTCCAGATTGCAAAATTCCCATAAAAAAATCATTTCATTTATTAATTAAACTACACTGTTTAAATTATTTATATAATTAAAATTACAATTTAAACTATAAAATTTTATAATAAAAAAAATAATATCATCAAATTTTATTATTTTTTTATCAAAATAAAATCATAAACCAAAATTAATTAAAAAAAGAAATATCTCATTTTCCCTAATTAAATAATTTCGCTGACACAGACCGTACCATATCTCAGCACATCCTTATTATATTCATATATTTTTTTTTCAGTATCCACGTCATTGTTGCAACTTGCAGTGTATCATTTAAAAGGCGAACAAAGTCCGTCGTAGGTGGAAAGCGGTTTCTGCGACACTGCGGCCCCGTTTGTGAGCATATCGAAGCGACAGCCTACCCCGGCAAAAAAGTCGCATCAGATTTTTTTATTTTTTCTCTCGCGATATTTTTCACTTTTACTAATTCTCTCTCTATACGGATATGAGCTGGCAAAATAATGATAAATTTATTATTGCAATCGAAAAAGCGCCGTCATTGCTGACGGGTTCCGATAAACACACATTTAACTTCTATTGATGATAGCATTGGGCTACCGTTCGAGTCGCGATCATTAATAATAATTATTCATAAAACCAGTCCAAAATCTGATTCTTATTCTTTGGCTTTTCAAAAGATTTGAAGGATTCTGTTTCCGTAAAACAAACGGGATTCGATCACACCTAATATTTTATTTATTTTTAAAGTGCAACGAAATCAATCAATCAATCTCAATCGTGCGGCGATCGAGTCCCACTAAGCTGCTGCTACCTGGGAATTCGGGAGGAGTTTTCGGTGCAATGGGCCGCACATTCCGAGGTCATTTCTGGGAATGTGGTGCCGTGCTGCCCCAAGTGTTTGTACCGCATCCCGCGCCGAAAGATCAGACGCCCGAAATCATCGGTATGCTCATAAATCTCATCGCTCCTATTAATTAATTAATCGGCAATGGAAGTTAGTGTTTCTCACGGGATCTTCGTGGGTCGGGAATCTGATGTGAGAAATGAATGAATGGACTCCTATGTTTTTCCATGTCGAGTAATGAGTGTACGGCTACCACAAAGCCAGCTGGACTAAAGCATCTTTCAGATATTTGTAGCGACATTTTTTCGGCATGGTACTTAGGATTGTCCAAGGTATTGGGTAGGGAATGTATGGCAAAACTTGTTATCAGTCCATCCGCCCATTAATGCGCCGAGGATGAGATCGCCACCGTAGGATGATGCACCGCTTTAATCTGACGGTGGGGATTTCATCCTCGGCGCATGTGGGCGGATAAGACTGATAAATAAGCTGCCGAATGTATCACTTCTTCACATTACAAGGTTTTGGACCCCACGAAAAAAAAAGTTTTTTTTTTTTATCATTGGAATGAAGAATGTGTACTAATACATCATCAATAAATTAATGGTTGAATTTTTTCTATATATTAGAATAATTTATTATAATTTGGTTGTTAAATAAGGGGAGCCTTATTTCAGCTGCCATAGGCCCATTAATGCGCCCAGGCAGGAAATGCTCGCCGTCGAATTAAAACCGTAAATCATCGTGCGGCCGACATTTCCTGCCTGGGCACATTAATGGGCCTATGGCAGCTGAAATAAGGCTCGCCGTTAAATTAGTTGTTATTATAATTTGGTTGTCAAATTAGTTATTATTATAATTTGGTTGTCATGTTAGTTAGGATTAGCATTATTGACTACTATTTTTATATGGTGATGAGTTTTCACTTTTGCTAGATGCTTGTAGGTTTTGGGTCGTTAACTTATTTTCTTACCTCCCAAGAAAATAAGCTCTTAACTAAACAAAAGTAATTTTAAAACATACTCAACCCTAAATTGATGCAACTTATAAAATACACCATCCTAGATCCATCTTAGATCCGCATCTACCAAGAGCATAGAGAGATCAAAACCTTTTCACTCTAAAAGAGCTTTAAATTTCAAGATATTTGATCCCTCTAAACTTGGTAGATTCTAAGTTAAGATGGATCTAGTTGATTTAATTATTAATTATATATATACTTATTAATTTTATGTTATTTATTTATTTTATTTCAAATTTATTTTATTTTATTTTTAATTAATTTTTATGTAATTTGACATAGTCGAAATGTTAAACAAGACATCATGACATTGCCACATCTCTATTGTATTGGGTATGAGAGTGCAACAACAAGATATTTGATTCCGCTTTATGCTTGAGAGTGTCCCAACAAGATATTTGATCCCTCTTGATGTTTTATAGATATAATTATTAATTTTATGTTATTTTATTTTGAAGATGATTCACACTGGTTGGTTCAAAACAAGTAGACAATTTTATGTCTAATGTAAGGAGAACCAAAAGATATCTAATAAATTACTATGGATCACAGAAGCATGAATGTTATTTCAAATATTTTATTTCAGTTTAATTTTATCTATTTTTAATTAACGTTTATGTAATTTGACATAATCAAACCATTACATAAACCACCATGACATTGCAAAATCTCTATTGTATTGAACTCGAGAGTGCCACACCAAGATATGTGATTTTTTGGATGCTTAAAAATACCCACAACAAAATATTTAATCTCTCTAAACATTTATATATTTAAAATTAAAATAAATATTTATTTTATATTTTATTTTATTTTATTTTTAACTAATTTTTATATAATTAGATGGAGTCAAAATATAAAAAACCATTAAATTACAACATTTTTACCATTAAAATTAAAATACTATAAACTTGGGAAGCAAACATCCCCTTGATTCTTAATACCAAAGAATCAATACGAAATGACATCAGGTCAGGGTCGTGACATCACCGAAAGAAGGGCGAAAGAAGGGAGAAGATGATGTTATTGCAGGAAGCGGTGGAGATAAAGGCGTTTTTGATTTGAAGTGTGCCCTTCATCATTCGTGTCTGCCACTCCTCAATCCCACAATTTGACACGCTAAGTTCCCATCATATAAGCCACTTGAATAAAGGATTAATATATGATTTTGTTATAATCAAGCAATGTGATGTAACACGGAAAGCGAAAATTCTGTGTGCCCATAAAGGCCACTTGACTAAGGATTTGTATTATCAACATATGTTTTTACTGTATTCAATTGAAAGAGACATGTCTCTGGAATCTTCGCAAAATCAACCTTTTTGAAAAAGCAAGGGCTGCAATTTACATCTACATTTACTAGTTGTGGACCCTCATTGTACAGAAAGATATTGGTATTTTTTTTTTATCACCGGAGTACTAAAATCTGTACTTCCGGATAGCAGTAGGCTACTTACTATACAGAATGATTTAGAATCACGCAGAAATTTTGAAAAAGTTTGGCAAAGATTTATTAAAATTTTGTATACATTTGTTAAACTTTAATATTTTAGGTGTCGTAAAGGTTTTTGATAGCGCTGAATCCATTTTCATTATCAAAAAAGCATTTCAAACACTCCAACTATCTGATTTTTTGAATTTTATTTTACCGGATTCTGACAAAAAACTGCCATCCAAACTATTCTGTATGCTGGATAGACAACTCCCATTAAAATATTTAGATGTAAGATGAAATAAATGAAAATGTAAATAAAAAATGCTAATAAAATATATTTTTAAAGCAGGTTTTAATTAAAGGCTATTGTTGCAACTTTATTGAAAATATATAATATAAATATATACTAATAAAATATAATAATATTTTTATGATAAACCATTTTATATTTATAAATATATATGTATATATATTTATTTATTTTAGTAATGTTTAAAGTTATTATAATAAAATTTGATTTGTTATATGTAGATTTTAAATTTAATTTTAGAAAGATGATCATCATTCTTTCTTCTTATTATTAAATTCGATTAGATAAAGACAAAACTATGTGCTAAAGAAATATAGTTTTAATCCAAAACCATTATATAAAAGTCAAATAACTTTGATGAATTTGTTATTTTTTTAATGTTTAATATATAGTTAAAATTTCAAACAGAAATATCATATAAAATATATTAACATTTAACAAAAATAAATAAACATGTTACTTGACATTTTTAATTTTTTATATAATATTTTAATCTACCTATTTATCATTTTGACCTTATTAGAATGATATAATTAAAAAATAATGTCTATTGAAAATTATCAAGAAAATATGTCCTATTCAATAATGATGAACCATTTGTTTTCTTGTCCATAAAACAAATATGTCCTATTAAATAATGATAAACCATTTGTTTTCTTGTCCATAAAACACAGTTGGTTGATTATTTTAAAATTAATTAAAATAAATATAATATTTTTAAATTAATTAATTTTTTTTTTTTTCTATATTATATGAGAATTTCAAAGTGTTAAAAATTTTATGAGTATATTAATATATGTGTTTTTTTTATAAGGTTTTTATTAAATAATTGAAGGGATATAGTAAACAGTATAATTAATAAATAATGTGTTTTCTTTATTCATGAAATATAGTTGGTTTAGTGGATTTTTTTAATTAATTAAAAAATATTTTTCATATTGAATATGAATTTAAAAGTATTAAAAACTAATTTGTTTTCTTTATTCATGAAACATAGTTGGTTGAGTAGATTTTTAAATTAATTAAAAAAAATATTTTTCATATTAAATATGAATTTAAAAGTATTAAAAACTTTGTGAGTATTTGTTATAGAGTAAGTGAATTTAAAAGTATTAAAAACTTTGTGAGTATTTGTTATAGAGTAAGTGTTTTTTTTAAGATATTTGGTTTTAATAAGTATGTTTATTTTGGTATAGAGCTTCTATAATTTTTATATTTTAAATTAAAAAAAAATTATATGAATGAGTGAGGTTTGAGAAAAAGAATATATTTTTTGTATATAAAAAATAAGATTAACAACAATAATCTTCGTACTTCATAAAAAAATATTATTTTATTTTAAAGATAACAAATATACATTTCATAACCATTGTTACTATTAAAGAAAGTAAGATTAAAAAAAATAATTAAAAAATAAAAATAAAATGTAAAAATCCCATTAATTAAAAAAAAAAATTAAGGCAAATTTGCTATAAAAGTGCAATTTAAATTAAGTGATATTTAATTTATTTACTTTATACAAGTGATATTGAGTTTATTTACTTTAATTTATGTAACTGTACTATTATCATATAATTTAAACCAATTAATTGACAACGCAGTTTTCCAATTAATTAAAATAAATACGGTTCATATTATAAAAGAATTTTAAAATTTAAAAAAAATGAAAATACTGTATTATATAATTTGAATAAATCTCATTTTAAATTTAATAATTGAACATTTTTAAATTAATTAAAAATATATAAAAATGAATTTAGAAGTTTTAAAAACTTTTTTACTATTTATATAATATAATTTGAATGATTTTTCTCGGATGTGGGTGATTGTTAATGGTTTGATGGTGGTGGGCCTTGATGGCGACATTTGGTCAGGGCATCTGCCTGCACCTGATCGCAGTACCTCAGCCTTAAAGGCCCTCGAGGTAACGCGTTCTGCACTCCACATTCGCTCGCTCAGCATTTACTCTGCTTGCTTGACGCATTCAATGGAGACGTGTCCCCATGTTCGTCATTCCTTTGCCTTAGCCTTCAATCTGCCTCGGCTTCTAGGCTCCAGTTCGTCACTTCACTTCTGTCTCCGTTTTGCCTCCCAGTCCACCAGAGTAGCTGGCACTCCATCTCCTCGCAGCGAAGCTGGTCCTTCGGCTCTTCATAGCTTCCATTCTCCGTCTTCACCAGTCATCACCACTCGGAATTCATCTCAGCTCTTTGCTTCCCTCTCATCTCACTCTGTGTCTCTGTCTCCTAGCCTAGACTCTCGGCACTCTCTCTCCACCTTCAACAAGCAAAGAATGTCGCGTCGGCACTGTATGAGGTGCAGAATGGGTGGCAGTGGAAGGGGGGGTGGTGGAAGGGGTGGCGATGGCTCTCGTCTGCCCCATTCTGTCCATGACAACTGCACCTACCAGCCTTCGGCCAGCAATGGAGCCCGCTTCCTCTTCAACAACACCATGGATAAGCCGCGAGTCACAACAACAATTTATGTAGTTTTTTAGGAGCAGCAGTGTGGTGACTTCACCTCTGGTTCCAGAAAACATAGAATGAAGTCTACCATTTTTGTTATGCCTCCTTCGGTTACCAGAAAATCTGTAGCTCTCCTAGTTAAATCTCGCTCACAGACTTCTAGCAGTGCAGGCACAGGCAACAGCAGCTCAACGTGCATGGATAAGGATTTGAAGAATACAAGTTGTCCCTCCTCTTCTAAGAACTCAGCCCAGCATTCCAAAAAAGATGAGGACGACATGGAGGATGACTACAGCTGCCCAATTGTGGAAGAGATTCCTCCCCACATTGACAGCTAGCCTGATGACAGGTCTTCTTCCTCTTTTTTTGAGATTTTTGTCAATGAATTGCTACAAGTTAGGACACGTTGAATGTATTAATCTTAGCAGTAACAATTTCTTTTGCAAATTCAGTTTTTTGGGACACTTTCTGTATGCTGGTTTCCCGTTTAAGGGCAGCGCTTTTTGGGTCGGTTACCCGGTTCTGGGCGACCTATAGTATGTTTTTTTTTACTATGCTTCCCTTTGGAGTTGGATATTTTTGCAACCCTGGAGATGAATCTCGCTCTATATATTATGTTCCATATTAATAGATTAAACCAACTTAGAAAAAAAAAAAAAAATTAAACGATTTCAATTTTTTAATGATCGATACAATTTCAAATTACTTAAAATAAAAACTTTTCAGATACTTGTATTATATAATTTGAACAATTTCAACTTTCAACTTTTATATTAAATTTAATGGTAGATACATTTTCAAGTTATTTAAAATAAATATTGTATTGGATTTAAAAGTTTTAAGTTTTTGGATTTGAACTTTTCAAATCTTTGTATGGTATAATTTGAATAATTTTTTAAATTAAATTTAATGGTTCACAAAATTTCAAATTATTTAAAATAAATAAATATATATATATATATATATATATATATATATATATATATAGTTTGATAATTATATTTCTATTAAGGAATCTCTTAACAGAATATTCATTTCATTATCGTTTATCTAAAACCTTGTGGACTGTTTAAAATAAATATTACTCGTGCAGATAGATGAATTTAAAAGTTTATAATTTTGAAATTTTTTAATTAATTATAATAATTTAGAAAATTGTAATTTTATATTATATTAAAAAAAAGTTAAATATTGAAGGAGTTGAGCCCGCCCAAGTCGTTCCATAACCATTTCATTGAAAAAAAAACAAAATAAAGTTGAAAATAGATATTTAAAAAGATATAATAGGTAGTTACTTCATTTTAAATATATACAAGAATACAAATATTTGAGAAACTATTTATTATAGAGGGATTTTATTTTGTAGTTATTAATAAATTAAGGGTTAAGTTGAATTTAAGCTAGTTTACACATACACATATTTATTACATAGGGTTAGTAAAACAATTGTTGCTAACGTTTGTATGTATTTGTTTAGTTATGTGCCACTAAGTGTTTATTTTAAATCCCCTTAGGTAAGGCACTCTAATTTACACTAATGAGTTTATTAGGGATGTTTCCTATGAATGTGGGGAAGCCCCTCCTTGCAAGTTTTTCCTTAGAATATACATAAATATAATTTTTGGGTTATCAAGTCAACTTTGAAATATTATTGTTTTTATTCTAAAGAAATCGTTGTCTTAACATTAGTGTTATACATGGACATTACACATCCCCTCATACGAGGCTAATGTCCTTTTTAGTATATCAAGGTAGAAAAGTTATATTTTTAAGAAAAACAAAAAAATGGGCACTATCTCATTGTCATGAGCTAGTGGTAGGTAACTTCACTTCATACATGTGGTCCTTCAAAGTCATCTCAAAAATATTCCTGAAATTTGGTTAGAACTACAAAATCCTCCCAACTTTGGAGTTTATGGAATCAATTGGTATCATTCTAGAGATAGTTGAAGTTTGACTGAGCGGTTGGCAAGTCAGTTAGACTAACTAATGATGGTCTCAACTAAGCCCAACAAGTGCGCAATTTGATGCATAGAATTTGGATCTTAGGCATGCTCAAGGTGATCAAAATGAACAAATATTTTCTCAATTTAAGAGAGTTAGTTATGCCTTTAAGTATATATAGATGCTCCTATGGATTAGTTTATCATACATTCATTACTATTTGTGTTTTAATGTTGTAATGACAATTCTTGACACCGCACCTATTTCTTAGAATTCATTGCTAATCACTTAATGCAATTGTCTAGTTCTCCAACATGGTATCAAAACTAGTGGTTTGAGATCTAACTTGCTTTCTATAAGTCACTTTGAAGATTGTTGCTTGTATATGTGCTTTTGTTTGGTTCAGATCTTTGTGGTAGATTTACTGAAGTTTACACTTGCAAATTGGATTAAGGTTTGAAGTGTGATCATAATTTTCCATTAAGAGCTAGTGATTTTAAATGACCATGACTATGGCATGTGGGCACAAGATATGGAAATTATTTAAAAGGTAATGCTCATAAATTCAATTAAAGAGTAATTTTATTTGGCAATATACTAATGCTTCAATTCTAGATAATAAGGTGAACATAGAAAGTTCATCATTGAGGGAAGGATAATGTTGTAAGATTCATAACAACCCAATCTTATCTAAATTAGATCCTCAATAAATCTCGTTGTATACCTTGTAATAACCATTTAATTGTTTTTATTTTTTATTTTTGAAAATTTGAGAAAATGGAAAAATTTTACTTGGTAGTTGAAAGAAACCATCATGATGGTTGACCTCATTGCATTAAAAATTAAGGTTGTGGTGAAGAAGGACATTGAATAGAGAGGAGGAAACAAACAAAGGGTAATAATAGAGATGAGAGATCAATGAAACAATATACTTGATGATCAAAGAAGAAGAAGACTCATTAAGTCTATCTCACTATGAGTAAGGATTGTTGTTGAGCCATGACATCTACACATTTCCTACTAGTGAGTAACAAGACAATAAATCTATGTGTAACTCACCCTTGAGAAAAAATTTAAAAACGAAAAATTAACTTAAAGTCTAGAGTGAATCTTGCTAGTGCCTAATATTCAAAAATATAAAATGTTTTGTCATAATTTTATAAAAATATTCAAAATTTTAAATGATTTTATAATAGTGTCTATAAAATTTTGACAACTTTTAAGGTAAATTAACTATAGCATATAAAATTTGGGTGAATCCCTTTTAGAGAAAATGGAAATTGGCGAGTCTCTTTTTGGGAAAGAAAACATATAAAATCAGCCCAATGGTGAAATTTAGCCCTTAAAATTTTCCTCTCTCACCTTTTTTGTAATTAATTTCCTTCTTAATAAAATCTCTAATCAATCTAGTTTTTCCATTTGGGTTACAGGGTAAAACTTGTTGTGTTATTAGCTAATGCTTAAATGTGTGCTTTAGTTGTTGAAAGCGAATTCCAACAACTCTCAACTCTCTATTCTCTTCCAACTATTTTACTTAGAGATTAAAAATTAGTGGTTGCCATATGAGAGATACTATACTTCTATTGAATGTTTCCAAATTGGTTTAATTATGTATGTTGGGATATTGGGCATTTGTAGTAGTGGTAGGCATTTTTCCTTTTGATTGGGTCATTCCTCTCTCCTTTAAGCAATTGTATTTTTACTACTAGGAAAATTGAGGCATAGCCTTGGTTATCCAAGACTCTTTTTATGCATCCCTTGAACTAATTCAAATTATTTGAAGCTATATTAGAACCATATGTATCCATACAGGTCATATGCACGTCAAATTGGTTGTTGGGCTAAAATTGAGGTGTGTTAATTAAGTTATGGGAGCTTATGTATTCCCCATATATAAATTATACTTCGCCTTTATTGAATGTTGGCACCCTACTCTTTATATTGATGCATGGTGAGTACTAACACTTGCAACATGTGCTTTTGATTTACATTCAACCCATCTATTAATCATTCCAATGGATAAACTTCAATGTTGAGTTTTATTGTTAATTCGCTATTAGGACTTGCGCATTGATCTCCCTCATCATAATTTCATTATTGGTTGGAATATTAGGTGTAAACCATCACTTGGTATACTATTGGTTTCAATTTTGTTGCTTATATGAGTATATTAAATTACATAATTAATATTTTATGTTTGTCAAGAGTTTGTGCATCTTATTTACTACTTGAGGATGTGATGAATGGAAATAAGTGTTGGGAAGAGAGTACTAGGTTTGCTTATATAATCTAATAAGTTTGTATTTCATTGATCCCAATGACAAAAAAAACAAACAGGTATTGGAAACCAAATCTAAAGAGACCACAAGAAGCTTGAGATCATCTTGTTGAAGATTGTAAACATATTACAATTTAAATTTGATAGTAAGCATATGTGTTGACAAAATTGATAGGAAATAGGCCTACCATTTATAGTCATATGGTATTAGATAAAGTTGAGTGGATACCCTAAATAAACTACCATGGGAAAAGCCTTGAAGAGGGAGAAGTTGGAGAGTTGAGATACTTCAATAGACATATCTAGGAGGAAATTTAGTATTCGAGGTAGAAGTAGATGAATTGGAAAAGGAACTTAACAAAAACTAGGACTCCTTCACCACCTTGAGGGAAGAATGTTGTCATTGATGTCAACCTCAGGGATGAAAATCATAAGATGAGATGAATTTTAGTTTTTGCATTGTTGAAACAACCTACAGTTGAGTGTTAAGTGTGTTTCCTTCTAAGTTGGAGTTGGGGCTTGGTTGTGGAGCCTTCATAAGACTACTGATAGACATTGCTACCTAGCTAAGGTCAAGGACCTATTTTTGGAAGCATTTTGGTTGTATAAGATCACCACATATTATCTTGCAAAGTGCGTGGTTCGATAGTCCTCAGAAATACCTTTCCATCCATATATGGAACTTGATAAAACTCCAAAGGGATCAAAAGTTATGATAGTTTGAAGTTTGGAAGGGTTTCAGAGGAACATGGTTCCACACATGCTAAAAAAAGACGCGATATAGGATCTTTCTCATTATCTAAATTGACATTTGATGGCATGCCATAGAGCTTTTTTTTGGGAAAATTTTTGGACGGGTCTCACAATTAACAGATTCAACAGACAAGCTTTTTCCCGTTATTAAATGTGCAAATTCATGTCACGTTGTAGAAATTTTGGTCATAGGATTTGGTATGGATATTTGCAGTCCTGTGGTTGATAGAGTTCATGAATGATAAATTTTCCAGCAACAAATGCACTAATTCATGTCAGGTCTTAGAAGTTTTTGGCTGAAGAGCTTAACAGTGGGTGTAGTGGCGTGATTAACAAAAGGTGCGAAAGATGGAGAAATATTTGTTAGACTATGAAAGTTCACATCCCGTCATGGAGGTCCAATAAAAAGGTTAGCAGGGGTTCATGGTTGAATGAATGTTGTGGTAGATTGACTCTGGGATACAGAAACATTTCACAGTACTGGCATTCAAGGTAAATTTTGCACCCCATACCATTTTTGGTTAACAAAGAAAATCATTGCAAAAGAAAGTCTCAGGGAGACCCCTTTGTATAAGTGACAAGTGGATGATAGTTGGTGGTGATGTAACAAGGAAGAAAGTGTGGTTCAATATAAGAGGACACCTGGCAGGTGACATGCCAACATATGATGATGTGGCATGCACGTACATATGACATGTGGCAAGTTTTTTTGGCATTTTTGGGTGCCCAAGTGGGCCAAATCCATGTGACACATGACACCACTCACAGGGTGACACATGGCAAGTTGTTTACATAGGGCGACACATGGTAGGTGATGTAGATGATATGTGGCACATGGTGATTGGTACATGTGGAAATGAGGTGGAAAGAGAGGCCTCATGTGTTTGGTGTTTTATGATAAGGGCGTGAAGGTTTAAAAACTATATAACAATAAGAACCTCCCACACTTAAGCTATTGGTTTTGAGGATGAAACCTCATGCATAAAATAGCTAAAAGACAAGGTCGCTTAAAAATTGAAATTTAGTGTTCTTAGTGCCAAATTCAGTTAAGACGTTGTTAAAGGATTTATATGGCTACATGAAGTTGGTATTGTTGATTGGGTTTAACATCGATATTACAAGGGATAACACCACAATTAAATGCCCATGGTAATTGACATACAAAGGCTATAAAAGGTGTAGCAATAATGGAGAATAGGTTGGTTGTTCAATTAAAAATATAAAAGGCCAAGAACTGTTAATATGAGAAGGCTAAGAGCTGAGAAATTTGAGAGCCAAGAAGGCCAAGAGTTTGAAAAATTCAAATCATCTGAAAAAGCCAAGAGTTGAGAAGGCCAAGAGTTAAGAGAGCTTGAAAAACGATAGAAAAGATAGAGTTATGAAGAAGAAAATGGAGAAGATTTGTATGAAGAGCTGAGAAGTTATTGCAGATTGGTAAATGAAGCATATCTGAGTGTTGTTATCATATTTACAATTGAGGAAAGATGCATAGCAATGAAAAATTCTAAGTAAGCTGGTTGTAGTGTGAGAAATTTGGCTAAGTGAGAGCCGTAGTAGAGAGTTGTAATATTCCAAATTTTCCATCAGCTAATTGGAATATTAGAGTTCTTACCTTATTTAGTTAAGTAAATAAAAGGGTGGAGGGACCCATAAACCCAGTAGATGAATAAAATCCACTTCTATAGTGTGAATGTGGGTTAATTGAGAAGTGGAGTAGTATTATGGATAAATAATGACGAAAGAGTGAAGGTCATAGAGAAATAATGAGGAAGATGATGGAGATAGTGGAGGAGTAAATGCAAGATCATGGATAAATAATGACGAAGTGATGGAGGAAGTGGTGCATTAAATACACACATGATGGAGGAAGTGGAGAGTAATTACAGTAGTGATGGAGATCATGGAGGACATCACAGTATTTATAGAGGCTAGTGGCCACATGTTCAGCGCATTTATGAGGTGGGCCAAGGCTAGGGAAGGCTCACAACCATAAAAGGAAGATGAGGGCAGCAAAGGAAAGAGAGTCTGGAATTTTATTGTTGAGTGTCGTAAGACATTTATTTGCACGCTTCAACTGTTTAGCTAACTCTGTTGTGCTGTTTAGCACTAGGTGTTCCTAAGCGGGAATCCCACCCTTACCCATGAGGGAATTCGAGTGCCTACTCTGGGAAGGTTTTCTTGGGTAGCATTCATCATCCGGCAATCAGTGCCACTTTCAGCCACTCTCATCTGCACTTCCAGCTACAGGAATTGTGCATTCCTGAACTAGAGCTTGAGAGTTGGAAAGTTGTTCTCAGTACTTCAGCTGAGAAACTTGTGGAGGGATAATCCCTTCACACTGTGGATCCATTTCAGTCTTCTGGGAGTTTTATCCGGCATCAAGCCATCCATATATTCTCCTACGTAGCAACATTTCCTGCAGGAATTGCGTAATTATGCAGTGAGGGTTTCAGGAGAAGAGGAAGTTCCAAGAAACTCCACTTGGAATCCTATGAGGAATTAATCCTTCACTAAAGGGATCACTTTAGCAGCCTAGGATTAGCACTGTATTATCAATCAGTAGGCTACACCATCATCCCTCCTAGACAGCGTAGTATTTCCCAGCAGTTTTGCATGCAACAGTTGCATGATATTCAGTGGAGGAGCTAGAACTCAAGTTTTGAGCTTGGGAATCAAGAGAAGGGACCAGCCCTTCAGTTATTGAGATGAGTGGGTGATATTGCAGAAGATAGATCATTCTTTCAGCCACAGATCAGCAGTTGTCTCCAGGGAGTGCGTAACTCAACTAGCAGGGGTGCAATGTTCAACCTAAAAAGGGCCAAAATTTCAAACTCAAAATCTGGCCAAACCATTTTTGGGTTTTTCTAGGTTGTTTGAGTAGATTCCGTGGTTAAAATCCTGAATATTTCTGAGAATCCAACAACCTCTCGCACATATATCTTCTTCCCAGCAGTAGTAGTTTCCTGCAGCAACAACAATTTTTACTTTCTAGTGCTAGGTTTCAGTAGAGTTGTTTCAACCATCTTTGGATGGCTTGAGTGCATCCCTTTTTGGAGCACTGCGTATATTCATTCTCTGTTGATACATAATGATATGGCTCAGCTAGTTATACTCATATGTATGATGTTTTGATATATTCCGGAATTTTTCGAGTTCTACATGTTTTATTCTTATTTTACCGTAGTTGGAATTATGCATATGTTATATATTCCTGTCTTTCCAATTTTGGGATACTACAGTGGTATCATAACATGATATTTGGCTCAGCTCGTGGGAATTTCATGACATCAAAAGAATAAGAATAAGAAGCAAAATGAGAAGTCTTCAATGGCAGAAGGATTGAGTGTTTTCACACTTCTCTTCAGATCTATGTAGGATCTCACCATGGAGATCAAAGAAATGAGAAGGGAAAGGAAAAAGGAAATCTCAAGAGGGTTTCATAATGGAGAAGGTTCGAGCACTTCCTATCAGCAGTATAAGCAACTGATGGTGCAAAAAATTCCATAATGCCCTACTATGTCCACTTTCCTTGCAGAAGGAAATGAATGGCATGGAGATGGAGGATATTTGGAGCATGAGACTCTGAGTGATTATCTTGCAGACTACAAATCTCAGTCTAGATAATTCAAAGAGAATCTGACTTTCCAGCATTTTTTCCAGATTAAAGAGAATCGTAGACCCCACAACAGCAACAGAAGAAGAGGGCATATGCAGAATAGATTCTTCCTACCTACATTTGATGGGTCATCCAACATCATGAAAAATAATTGGATGGAGAAGTTAGATGATTTATTCCAGTTACACCTAGTAGCGTAAAAGGAAGCCATTGAGATTGCAGTGTTGCACCTTGAGGGTGAAGCAAATGATTGGTGGTTTGACAGAAGAAAACCAGAGGCACTTCCCATTTAGACATTTTTCGACATTGGTGAGGAAGTATATGGGGAGAAAAAAGAAGATGTTAGCACTATTACTCTGAGAGAAGAGAAACTACCATCACCACCAGCTACAGTAGAGTTACTTGGCAAGTCTTGCACCAGTGGGAGGAGCACTTGCATTTTGGCAAGATGTTCCCAAGACTTCGACATTGAGATTCCAAGGCATGATTCAGGAGGTGCATGAGGAAGAGGAAGCAGACACCAGTGCTGGTGCAACAGTAGAGGATCATCCATCACCATCACCATCAGTTGGAGAAGAAATTGCACCGGCTGGAGGAACTCTTGTAGCTTTGCAAGATGTTCCCAAGCATCAGTTGATCCAAGATATGCAAACATTTCCACCCCAGATTGTTTCAGCACATCATCTTGAGATTTGTGGGGTGATGCCATCAGGGCAATTGCATGACCAAGGGTTAGAACACATTGCTGATTTGGAGCAACAGATTATCACTGCGCAGAGGACCCTTGAATAGTTCAAGGAGAAGATGTATAGCTATCCCATTTTGAAAATTTTGAGCTGCACACAACACTTTGTGTTGGAGTGTGGAGTTTCTGAGGATGGGATAAGCACAGTCCTAATGCAGGGAAGTTATTCAATAAATTTCGAGAACCAAAATTTACTGGCGCATGAGCTGTCATATTGTATTTACAACAAAGAGATATTAACCATTATGCATGCATTGGTCAAATTCCAGCAGTTTTTGATTGGTAATAGATTTCGGGTGAAGATCAACCACCATAGTCTTCGACATATTTTTGAGGAGGAGAATTAGCTGCAGAAGAGGAAACAACGGTGGATTAGTACAATGCAGGACTATGAGTTCATCATTGTGTATGGAGAGGGCTATGAGACAACATGTTAACTCCCCATAATTTGCTAGATTGATTGAGATACAAATTGACAAGGGTAACATCAAACCGAGCTTTGGAATCCAAGGACCTAGCCTTCCTAGATTCGGAGAGGGATCTCTCAATGTGTGCAAAGATATGTCTTGTTTACTGATTAGGGCTGATTTTAGGCTAGATGTTAAGTGCAAGGTATTTTGATTGTTTTTTGGTTGGGTATGATACTTTGATAGATTTTAGATAGGAAACATGGAAGTTTGTTAAGTCATTGGGAAATGGAGTCAAACAAGGTCATGAATGAGTTCATCAATGGTGTCAAGAGCATTTGCAGGGAAATTTAACTTGGTTGGTGGATCTTTAAGGTTGTGATGGATCATGAGATGGACATTAAACTTGGGAACAACAAGCTAATAAAGGGGTGAAACTGAATCCTTTATATACTTGTAAACTGAGGGAGTTAGAAAATTGATAAGAACAACAAGAGAATCAAAGGCATAAGCAGAACCTAATCCATTTTATTTCAGACTGAAACAGATAATTAACCAAGACAAACATTTAGATAAAAACTTAGAAAGGTAAGAAACTTATCCAACTTTTAGAGCTTTTATCATCTGGAGCAGAAAAACATTTAAGATACACAAGTAACTATAACCATAGAAGGAGAGAAAACTCTAACATCCAAAGTTACAGCTATAAGGTTTCCTTAAAATTTTTTTAGCTATAAAGCAAAGAGTATGATTTTAAACAATTTCTTTGACAAACCTAGACAAGCTTCTTTAAAGAGTCCAAGAACAGAATATTTCTGGCAAATAATATGAAGCAACCATAAACCGTGAATATGCTGAATCGATCTAAATTATTCAAGAAATGGATTGTTAAGAGCTGTTAGGAGCAAGAAATGATTTCAATGTATCTTAAAGGTATGAAAATATTTAAGCAAAGAAGGACAAATGATTAAGGTGCCATTAGAAAATACTTAATCAGAAAATTTGTCCACCTAATACAGTAAGATGGAAAACATAATGGAAAAAAAACTAGAAAACATAAACAAAAGAAAACTTCACCATTTGGTATGTATGGATCCCCGCAAACAATATTGGCTCATCAACAAGAAAATCGATCATGGCGTAGCGCTCCAAGACATCAATTTCTCTTCAAGAGCTTCAAAGGACTATGTATTATTCCAACATCAGTCATCAAAATCCAACGTTTACAATGAGTTCCAATGCAGTATTTATGCTGAAAATGAGGAGGTGAAACTCTTCTAGGGTTCAAAATGTTATTAATTACAGAGTAAATGCATTCCTAGCCTTGAAAACCACGCAGGGCATAAGGTAAGAATATCTGCAGCTACTTCTCTGTTAAATAACTTTGTCTTAATTTCTGAGATAAAGATAGGTGAAAATATTGAATTTAAGGCTTTGTCCTCATCTTTACAATAACTGTTCTGACAGTTTAAAATATATTCTTTTGAGTAATAACTGCTTGTTTGCCTTTACAGATAAAGAATGGCCAAAGGAGTCAGTTGATATTTCTGATTGAATAATTGCTCTGTGTTGATGTGTTTGAGGCTGCTTTAGCCTAAGCCTTCTTGATCTAAGCAATAAACTGTGCTTAAGGCCTGATTTAGCTTTTGTCCTTCTTAATTCATCATGCTGTATTTAACACTTTTTGGACTTCTTTAAACTTCTGTTCATCTGTGATTTTTAACCTTTAATATTCATTTAAGCCTTAACCACTGTCTTATTTTCTTGCACAGGTGTCTTCTGTTGATGCACCGGAAGGTTTCATTAAACCTAATCAAGGTTCATGAGACATCGATTAATCCATGGAATTAAACCCTTGATTCCCTTTTTCTTTGCTTACAAACCCTCGGATCATCATCCTGAGGCCTCAGTTACTAAATTTGATTGTGGAATGGCCCTTTGGGCTCGGGGCCTCCATTAAACCTGCAACAAACAACAAACCTGTCATAAAAAACATGCATTATATGGTAAAAATACTTCAGAGGGCTCGACGAGGGGTAGAAGAGCGTGCAGAGGCGCTGGATGCAGCAGAAAAGGGCCTCATGGCGAAAAACCATGAAAACCAGGGTTCAAAACTGAGTTCGGCGCAGAACATTGGATAGGTGATTTTGTAGAAAACCGCGAGTGGTTTTCGCGCTGGGAATAAGCGGTAAATGGTTTTATGCTAGGGGAACACGATACGGGTTGGAGGAAAACATGTGTCCTATCAAAACCACCCATTTCATGTGCAAGATGCACGGTGGGAAGGTTTGGCGAGGATGGGCGCAAAAACAGTTCTGGACCATTAGATCTGGGAGATCGACGGCTGAGATCAAACGTGAAGGGAGAAAAGATGTGTGGCGGATGTAATAGGTGGGACCCAGTGCTGGAGTCAGCTACTTTGTCGTGGAGCGAAATGTTCAATGCGCGGGGTGAAAATTGGTTAGGTGGAGTTAAAATGTGAGGATCAATGGGAGCCATTAGATCGGGGAAATGGACGACTGTGATTGAATCGGGGCCGCGCACATCGAAGATCCAGACAAACGGGAGGAGGAAACGCAGAGGGAGCGATTGTGATGTGCTGATGGAGCAAGGACCGTTGGATTTGGGAGAGATCAACGACTAGGATTCCATCGACGGGGGATGATCATCGGCGGAGGAGGGAAGGCAGAAGGGAAAGGGCGAAGCCCGATGCGATGTGTGATGAAGCACGAACCATCCGATCTGGGGGAGATCGACGATGGAGATTTCATCGGCGGAGGATCGAAGTGGGAATGGGAATCGCCGAACTGTGATGTGACGATGGAGCGAGGACCGTCAGATCTTAAACAGGATCAACGGTGGAGATTGGCTCGGGGGATCAGCCATCGGCGGAGAAAAGGAGTGCAGGCGTGACCCTTTGCGGTTTGCGATGGAGCGCAGACTGTCCAATCTAAAACGAGATCAACGGTGGAGATTTACTCGGGGGATCGACCATCGGTGGAAGAAAATACAAGGGGAAAGAGGAAACGGGGAATTGCGATGGCTGATAGCCGACGAGCTTAGCACTTAGTCGCAGGGCGCGGGGTCATATGGTGAAAAGGGGCTAGGGCTTAAGCCGAACAATGCTTAAGGCCCAATGTTTGAAAAGGAGCGGAAAAGGCCAAAAATGAGGTTTTAAAACCCTTTTTAGGGGTTCAATAGGTATAAATAAGGGGTTTTAAAACCAAATAAAGAGGATTTATAAGGTTTTAAGAGGATTTTGAAGGAAATAAAGGGTAAAATGAGGAAAATGGGTGACATGAAGGGAATATTTTGAAATGGAGAAATGGTGGGAATTTATGGCTTTGAAGGCAGTTTTCTTTATGAATCAGCAGGGCTATTGAATGAAGATATCAGTGAGATGGATATTTTGAAGAATAAGGGGCATGGAAAGACTTCAAGAACTCATAGATTTGCTAAAATTTGTTTCTTGAAGGCTAAAAAGATCTGTTTTATCCATATTTGAATATGTCAAAATTATGGATGGCTAACAATGGCTCCACTTGGGGAGGACAACTGTCTTTTAGGTGTCCAGAACCTCAGTTTATCAATCTCTGGCTTTTAGCAGACCAGTGCCTCATCCATTGGGAAAAATCTCTTTGTTTTCTTGCTGAAATTCTGTGCATTTTGATAATTCTTCCAATGACCTGTAGCATGAAATTTCTTTAAACCACATCTCTACCTACCCAATCCTACTTGTCCTAGCATTTTTTTTTCTTTTTGAGTGCATTTGAACCAGAAAACTCTTTGAAATTTTATTTTGAAAATAGAAATAAACTATCTAATCCTATCGTTATTTCTTCCAAGAGTCTAGATTAAATTGTTGAACCCTTTATTTCTTTACCTAACTATCTTCCTGTCAAGATTAGGCTGTTTGACATATTTTATTCTCTATTTCTAAGACAGGAAATTTAAACACAGTCAAATCAGGATTAGACAGTCTGATTTGCTATGTAGGCTATGGCATTTATGTACAAGCTGCACGTAGACTTTATTTGCAGAAAATTAAAAATAAAACTGTGAAGGCTTAAGATTTGAAAATTATGAACATCCTTCTTTCTTTCTTTGGTTCAGGTTTTGAGCTTGTTAGAACCATTTCTTTTCTATCCTAATCTATTCTACTGATAAGCCAAGTCTGAAATAATTTTATCCATCAATGTTTCTACTAACTTATCAACATAAATTTAAAGCATGTTCAGCCATGATTAGGCTAGATGGCTGAACAAGATATCATTTTGAAACAATAGTGGCATTTAGACTTGCACACTTTTAGAAAATTCTCTTTTTTGGGTATGGGGCTATACCTTTTTTGAATCTGCCCTCTTTTCCTTTTCTTTTCTTTCATTTTTTTTGTATTATCATTTTTTCAAAACATTCTAAGACTAAAAATATGCTCACAAGGCTGAGCTTATTTTTCATATCTATCTATCTATCCTAATATAACCTATACATAATATACATTCATTTGGTGAAATCTATTTTCCAACACAGCCAATCAAGCAAATGATTCCATGATTGATCTTGTTTCAGCTTTTTGAGAGTGCTGAAGAAATCAAAAGGCCACTTCCACATCACTTGTTTTCGAACAGTAGTGCCTAAAATTTTTCTCATACTTTGCAACAGACTGTTATTGGCAGAACACACTCCTTCTTTAGATTTCTCAAGGAAAAAAACAAATGGATCTTGGAATAATACCTGATCTAGAGGATTTGAGACATAAGCTTCATTCAGGACTACTCCTTCTTCCACTTGGCTATTCTTGGGACTCTTTTGGGATAGAAACTCCACCTCTTCCTCATGATCATCTGAACTGGTAGACTCATCATATATTACAATGTTATACTCTAGCAAACCTGATGTATTATGAATGAATGGGCTGAATTATGTAAGGAGGCCATCATGTTGATGAGTAGGAGCACTCCTTGGCAGTAAGTCTTCTTGTGAAGGAAGTTCAACAACTCTTATGTGATTATCATTTTCCAAGTCTTCATCTGCAATTTGAAATTCAATGGGACTTGGTGGCTGCAATTCTGAAGCTGAGGAGGATTCTGTGTCCCAAATGATTTCCTCATCCCTTTCAGGAAAAGGTTTTTCATTAACAACTAGTTCAAGAAACTCATTATCTTTCCCAACCTCATCATCAAAACTGAAAGACTGCTGATTTCCAATCATATGAAAATTATTTCTGAAGGACTGAAGTGAAGTAGAGAAAAGAGTCAGAGAATCCTCACTTACTTCTAAACTTTCAAGGCTTTCCTCATCAGTGCCATAGATGACTTGTCTTGGCTGATTACCATTTTTAAGCTAATGATATTGATCTTCATACCACAAATCAACTGCTGATTGCTCTACAAGGTTAGTTTATATTTGGAGAACATCATCATCCGACTAATCAAAATTTTGAGAATCATCAACATAAATAACATCACCAATCAAACATATTGGATTATCAATTTGTTCTTCTTTGAATTGATCTACAATTTCACTTTCTAATTTATGGTACAGTGGGATTGGTAGGAGAATGAACATAAATGTCTTGTTCACATAAAGGCTTAGAAGTTGGCTGAATTTTTAACATTTGGTTTATTTCCTCTTCGGTTAAAAGAGGAGGCATTTTTCTCTTTCTTTGGATAGAAGTAAAATAGTTCTCTCTTTCTTGTGAAGGCTGATTTTGAGGTTGAATGTCTTCTTGAGCCTTATTTAGAAGGGATGATAAATAATTACTTGTGATTTCAGAGAGATATTGTGGTTTTCCTTCTATTCCTTGATTGATTTCTTCCTCAACTAACTCTTCTCGGCTGTCATGATTGATGTTTTGAGAATGAAAATCATGAATTGCTACTAAGAGATCTTCAAGATACAAATTATCTAGATCATCACTATCTATAAGGTGCTGTATGATATCCTAAAATTGATCACAACAATTTTCAGCTAATGATAGAGATGGATAATACCCTATATAGTGTTTATAAAATATCTTGTGGAAATCCTTTAAAGAAAACAAGATGCCAGGTTCTAGCCATTCATACCAATTTCTTGCCTTACCTTCTAATGTTACCATAAAAATTTTCATGAGGCAGTCCTTGTGCCATTCAAATTTTAACCTCCATGTGTATATGAAATTTGATGAGATGTAACAAGGGGTCATCAAACTTTTCATCTTGAAAAATAGGCAGGTTTTTCATCCAATCTATTTGAGGCATTTTGTGTGGGAATCCAGGAATATGATCTCTGTTCATTGGAGCATATCTCCTTTGTATCCTTGGATCCATGTTTGTAAATTAGAAAGGGTCACTAAATATTTTCAACCAATCTAGAGTTCTCTACCAGTGGAGTCTTTAGGTCTTTTGGAGGTTGTGGAGTCGCTAGGTGGAAGATTTGAACTTTGCTGTCCACCAAAAGCATGATTGGGTTTGCTCAATGCATTCCCAAGGGAGTTTACAAGGACTGGTAAAGTAATAGGCCTACTGGAGGCCAGTGGAGTCGCTAGGTGGAAATTTTTAGTTCTTTTGGAGGTAAAATATTCTATGGTCCACCACCAATGTTTATTATGAAACCAATATGAAATGGTTTTGGGGTTTTCTGAGTTTTTTTTTTTGAAGGACTAATGAGTCTACAAGAGCTTGCTAGGCTATTATGTACTTAGAGGTCCCACCGTGATCGCCACTATGTTAGCTCCCCAAAATTTGCTAGATTGATTGAGATACAAATTGACAAGGGTAACATCAAACCAAGCTTTGGAATCCAAGGACCTAGCCTTCCTCGATTCGAAGAGGGATCTCTCAATGTGTGCAAAGATATGTCTTGTTTACTGATTAGGGTTGATTTTAGGCTAGATGTTAAGTGCAAGGTATTTTGATTGATTTTTGGTTGGGTATGATACTTTGATAGATTTTAGATAGGAAACATGGAAGATTGTTAAGTCATTGGGCAATGGAGTCAAACAAGGTCATGAATGAGTTCATCAATGGTGTCAAGAGAATTTTCAGGGCAATTTAACTTGGTTGGTGGATCATTAAGTTTGTGATGGACCATGAGATGGACATTAAACTTGGGAACAACAAGATAATAAAGGGGTGATACCGAATCCTTTATATACTTGTAAACTGAGGGAGTTAGAAAATTGATAAGAAAAACAAGAGAATCAAAGGCATAAGCAGAACCTAATCCATTTGATTTTAGACTGAAAACAGATAATTAACAAAGACAAACATTCAGATAGAAACTTAGAAAGGTAAGAAACTTATCCAACTTTCAAAGCTTTTATCATCTAGAGCAGAAAAAAAATTTAAGATACACAAGTAACTATCACCATAGAAGGAGAGAAAACTCTAACATCCAAAGTTACAGCTATAAGGTTTCCTTAAAACAATTTTAGCTAAGTAAAGGCAAAGAGCATGATTTTAAACAGACTTATTTAAAAAACCTAGACAAAGCTTCTTTAAAGAGATGATTCCAAGAACGAAATATTTCAGTGGCAACAATATGCAGGGCTAACCATAAATCATAATTGATGCTAACTGATCTAAATTATTCAAGAAATGGACGAGCTAAGAACTTTTTAGGGAGCAAGAAATGATTTCCCTAATGTATCTTAGCAGAAGAAAACATTAAGGCAGTGAAGGACAAACAGATTTAAGGTGCCATTAGAAAACATTTCTTAATCTAAATTCTTTGTCCTACTGCAACATAGCAAGATGGAAAACATAATGGAAGACTAGAAAAGATAAACAAAAGAAAACTTCACCATCAACCAAGCCTATGGATCCTGCAAACAATCCTTCTCCATCAACAAGCAAATCAGATCATGCATGAGTTCCAAGACATCAATTTCTCTTCAAGAGCTTCAAAGGACTATGTATTATTCTAGCATCAGTCATCAAAATCCAACGTTTACAATGAGTTCCAATGCAGTATTTATGCTACAAATGAGGAGGTGAAACTCTTCTAGGGTTCAAAATGTTAGTAATTACAGAGTAAATGCATTCCTAGCCTTGAAAACCACGCAGGGCATAAGGTAAGAATATCTGCAACTACTTCTCTGTTAAATAACTTTGTCTTAATTTCTGAGATAAAGATAGGTGAAAATATTGACTTTAAGGCTTTGTCCTCATCTTTACAATAACTGTTCTGACAGTTTAAAATATATTCTTTTGTGTAATAACTGCTTGTTTGCCTTTACAGATAAAGAATGGCCAAAGGAGTCAGTTGATATTTCTGATTGAATAACTGCTCTGTGTTGATGTGATCGAGGCTTCTTTAGCCTAAGCCTTCTTGATCTAAGCAATAAACTGTGCTTAAGGTCTGATTTAGCTTTTGTCCTTCTTAATTCATCATGCTGTATTTAACACTTTTCAGAATTCTTTAAACTTTTGTTCATCTGTGATTTTTAACCTTTAATCTTCATTTAAGCCTTAACCACTGTCTTCTTTTCTTGCACAGGTCTCTTCTGTTGCTGTGCTGGAAGGTTTCATTAAACCTAATCAAGGTTCATGAGACATCGATTAATCCATGGAATTAAACCCTTGATTCCATTTTTCTTTGCTTACAGACCCTCGAATCGTCATCCTGAGGCCCCAGTTACTAAATTTGATTGTGGAATGGCCCTTTGGGCTCGGGGCCGCCATTAAACCTGTAACAAACAACAAACCTGTCATAAAAAACCTGCATTATATGGTAAAACTGCTTCAGAGGTCTCGGCGAGGGGTAGAGGAGCGTGCAGAGGCAGTGGATGCAGCGGAAAAGGGCCTCATGGTGAAAAACCATGAAAACCAGGGTTCAAAACTGAGTTTGGCGTAGAACATTGGATAGGTGGTTTTGCAGAAAACCACGAGTGGTTTTCATGTTGGGAATAAGCGGTAAATGGTTTTATGCTGGGGGAACACGATACAGGTTGGAGGACGACACGTTTCCTATCAAAACCGCCCATTTCACGTGCAAGATGCACAGTGGGAAGGTTTGACGAGGATGGGCGCGAAAATAGTTCTGGACCGTAAAATCTGGGAGATCGACGACTGAGATTAAATGCGAAGGGAGAAAAGATGTGTGGCGAATGAAATAGGTGGGACCCAGTGTTGGCGTCAGCTACTTTGTCGCGGAGCGAAATTTTCAATGCGCGGGGTGAAAATTGGTTGGGTGGACTTAAAATGTGAGGATCAATGGGAGCCATTGGATCGGGGAAATGGATGACTGTGATTGAATTGGGGCCACGCACATCTGAGATCTAGACAGACGGGAGGAGGAAACACGGAGGGAGCGATTGCAATATGCTGATGGAGCGAGGACCGTTGGATCTGGGAGAGATCAACGGCTAGGATTCCATCAGCGGGGGATGATCATCGGTGGAGGAGGGAAGGCAGAAGGGAAAGGGCGAAGCCCGATGCGATGTGCGATGAAGTGCAGACTGTCCAATCTGGGGGAGATCCACGGTGGATATTTCATTGGCGGCGGATTGAAGTGGGAATAGGAATCATCGAAGTGCGATGCGCCGATGGAGCGAGGACCGTCAGATCTTAAATAGGATCAACGGTGGAGATTGGCTCGGGGGATCAGCCATCGGCGGAGAAAAGGAGTGTGGGCATGACCCTTTCCGGTTTACGATGGAGCGCGGACCGTCCGATCTAAAACGAGATCAACGGCGGAGATTTACTCGGGGGATCGGCCATCGACAGAAGAAAATACAAGGGGAAAGAGGAAACGGGGAAATGCGATGGCCGATAAACGATGGGCTTAGCGCTTGGTTGCAGGGCACAGGGTCATATGGCGAAAATGGGCTAGGGCTTAAGCCAAATAGTACTTAAGGCCCAATGTTTGAAAAGGAGTGGAAAAGGCCAAAAATGAGGTTTTTTAACCTTTTTTAGGGGTTCTGATAGGTATAAAGAAGGGGTTTTAAAACCAAATAAAGAGGATTTATAAGGTTTTAAGAGGATTTTGAAGTAAATAAAGGGTTAAATGAGGAAAATGGGTGACATGAAGGGAATATTTTGAAATGGAGAAATGGTGGGAATTTATGGCTTTGAAGGCAATTTTCTTTATGAATTAGCAGGGCTATTGAATGAAGATATCAGTGAGATGGATATTTTGAAGGATAAGGGGCATGGAAAGACTTCAAGAACTCATAGATTTGCTAAAATTTGTTTCTTGAAGGCTAAAAGGATCTGTTTTAGACATCTTTGAATATGTAAAAATTATGGATGGCTAACACAACAGATGCACTATCATGGAGATCAACAGCGCTGTCAATAAGGAACAATGATGATTTTAGGGCCCAGTTATTATTTGAGAATTCTAATGACCGCTTCACTTATGAAGCATTGGATGGAAAGATGGTAGATGGTAGACATCATGTAATGGATAACATCTTCCATTATCAGGACATAGCCTTCTTGATGAGCACCTCACATATCAAAGAGATGTTTCTCCATGCAGCATATTCAGAACCTCATAGGTTCTACCGGGCCATTGGTGAGAGGTTCTCATGGAGAGACCTCAGGGAGGATGCACTTCGACATATCATGGAGTGCAAAGATTGTCATCAGATTGTGGAGGATGGTATTGTTGACATTGATCCGCTTTTGAGGTATGCACATTACTTCGAAATTTTCACACAATACATCTCTTCACTCATGACTGGATTATCTTTCTGGGATGCCTTCATGCTTCATGGTCTTCCCAAGGCCATAGATAGTGATGGGGACAATTATCGTATGAGCAGTTTTTGGCAGGATCTTCTCCATTGGGTGGATATCGAGTTGGTGCATGATATGAGTCATCACCCACAGTTGGATGGATGGATGGAGATGATGAGAAAGTGGCTGAAAAGATACTTTCAGATCTATGACATGGGGCAGCAGGAAGCATGGTTGTGCTGGCTGCTCTTGGGTGAGTATGGTTACCACCCGATATTTCAGATTGGTATGTTCTATGCCTTGTATAGTACGGAGGTGATGCAGCAACAAGAGGCATGGTTTCACTAGCTACTCTTGGGAGAGTATGGCTAATACATTTCATTTTATATGTCCATTGGAATATCACTGTTTCCTACCTTGCACAATAGTGATAAGATGCAACAGCTGGAGGCATGGTTGCGTTGGTTACTCTTGGGAGAGTATGGCCACCATATTCCATTCCACATGTCAATTGGGATGTCACTTTTTTATGCTTGGCATGATGATGTGTTGTGTTAGCAGGGGGCCTTGCTATGTTGGCTTCTCTTGAGGGAGTATGGATACCATACTTAGTATGATGATGATGTGATGTGGCAGTAAGAGGCATTGTTGCGGTGGCTTCTCTTGAGAGAGTATGGCTACCATACTTGGTATGATGATGATGTGGTATGGAAACAAGAGGAATTTCTATGGTGGTTTCTATTGGGAGAGTATGGTTCGACATTTCACATGTCAATCCATATGTCTCTATTTCCTACTTTTCACAGTGTTGAGATGATGCTTAGAGTAAGCAAGGCCACCAGGGCCAAGGATGGTAGCATGGAGAGACACAACCTACTCCATGTAGCATGGGCTCAAGAGATAGTTTATGAGTCGGGACATTCCATTTGGGGAAGGAACCACTACACTTCACATATCTCATGCAGAGAAGAGGCTCTTGGACATTAGATGGTTGCCACTTGGGGACTCATTGATGAAGAGAGGCATATAGCTACACAACTGGAGGCCATTCTAGACATTATAGAGAGGAAAATATGGATTTGGGCATTCATAACACATGGGAGCAGATGGGGAAACCTTCCATATGAGGATTCCACTTGGGAGGGAGATGGATTTCTGTATCATCCACTTTTTCAGTTGCTTGAGGAAAAGCAAACTTTTGGCGGGGAGGACTGTAATATTCCAAATTTTTCATCAACTAATTGGAATATTAGAGTTCTTACTTTTCTTATTTAGTTAAGTAAATAAAAGGGTGGAGGGACCCATAAACCCAGTAGATGAATACAATCCACTTCTATAATGTGAATGTGGGTTAATTGAGTACTAGAGTAGTATTATGGAGTAGTGCATCAACATAATAATGAATAAAGAGTGGAGGTCATAGAGAAATAATGAGGAAGATGATGGAGATAGTGGAGGTATAAATGAAAGATCATGGAGAAATAATGATGAAGTGATGGAGGAAGTGGTGCATTAAATCCACACATGATGGAGGAAGTGGAGAGTAATTGTAGCAGTGATGGAGATCATGGAGGACATCGCAGTCTTTATGGAGTCTAGTGGTCACATGTGTAGCGTAGTTATGAAGTGGGCCAAAGCTAGGGAAGGCTCACAACCATAAAAGGAAGATGAGGGCAGTAAAGGAAGGAGAGTCTGGATTTTTGATGCAGGAGCATCCAGACTTAGCCAACAATGTGATTGTATGTTCACATGTTGTGGCTAACATGAGGTGGATAAACATTGGTCATTAATATTTTACTTATTTTTAAATGAAAGAAGTTAGTCTGTTTGGGTTTGCTAAATTAATTAGGAATTAAAAGAGAAATTGGTTTCTCCCTGTGAGGATATTGAGCCAAGTAGGATACAAGCTTAGAAATAGGGTAGCATTTTTTTGTTAGAGTGGTTCAATAGAAATCTATTTTAGGCGAGAAGGACCGCTTCAGATAGATATATATATGTATGAGATAGGTGTGTGTGAGAGAGAGCAGAGTGTGGAAAAGAGTGAGACAAGTGTGAAATAGGTGTGCGAGAGGAGAGAGCAGAGAGAGCATAAACAATTGTAATAACCAGTCGATCAAGGGCTTGGCTCTGTAAGTTCCTTTATTATTAATTTGTTAAGTGTTTTGTATTGATTGGAATATATGTTCGAACTATTGGTTTAAAACTCTGTTGAATCATATATATATTAAGTTATACAGTAGGAGGATAATCAGATTGCAGGTGCGACGAGGGTCGTATATCTGAACCCGATCAATGGGAAAGATCTCAACATAGTTGAAAACTAGCGCACATCGCACAAAACTAAGTTTAAAGAGTCGCAAGTTAAATTGTTTAACCAACGGTGCAAAGTGAAGAGTGGAGAGACAACGAGGATTGTTGGATCAAGGACTAAACCAACGGAGGAGATCATAGCACAGGGAAGCAACTTCGCAATTCGCAAGATTTAGAAGATAAGCATTAAGGCGTTGCAAAGTAAACTGATTTGTTTGCGATGTGAAAAAGGGGAGGACACATGTTGGCTCAGCACAACTTTGCAGTTCGCAAGGATTAAATTTTAAGTGTTAAAGTTAAACTACAAATTGTGTGATTTGCAATCGACGGTGGTTGGTTAGGCTTATTGTGGGACCCTTCGGTAAGAAATTCCGTGCATATGCATTGCTTTGGTTTGTATGTGTTTGTTTAAGTTAACGTTGTTGATCGTGCCAATATATATCTTTAACGAGCCCTGAAGTTTAAAAAATATCTGCCGCGGGTAATAAGGTTGTGTGGAGTGTAAACTATATAGTTTCTACGTATTCTAATATTCTACAGCTAGTCTGCATCATTTGGTATTAGAGAAGACTTGAGTTCTGTTCTTGAAAGTTGGAGCAAAGATTCCACCCAGGAGAGGAGCTGGTATAGGTCGTGGGAGACTGGAAGCTAATGCAATTCTGCTGGATGAAATTCGACATCTTCGTACAAGAATGGAGACAGTAGAGGTTGCTCAGAGGAGATCATCATAAGAAGGAGATGTCAGTGCAGCATAGGAAACTTCTGAGGAAGAAGAAGAAGCAGAATATGATGTAGCTAAAATGCTAAAAAAGTTGATTAAGGAAACTGGAAGACCAAAGGTGGATTTACCTTTGTATGATAGAATATCAATGTGGAAGAGTTAATGGAATGGATTAGTTCATTAGACAAGTACTTTGAAATTGAAGAAGTTGAAGACAAAAAGGAAAGTGAAGTTTGCAACTACCAGACTAAAGGGTCATGCAACTATCTGGTGGGAGGAGTTACAGGTATCCAAACAGAGAAAAGAAAAGCCCAAAATCAAGCGATGAGATAAAATGGTAAGCAAATTAAAAAGTAAGTTCATTCCCAAGGATTATCAATTAAATATTTTTAAGCAATTACAGAATTTGAAACAAAAAGGGATGACAGTGAAAGAATATACAGAGGAGTTTTATAAGCTGAATATCAGAGCTGGACATGTAGAGGATGATACTGAGAAAGTAGCCAGGTATATATATGGCTTGAGGTATGATATCCAGATGAGATCAGTCTATTAAATTTGAAGACAATTGAAGATGCTTATTAGGCATCCTTAAAAGTATAAGAGAAGATACAGATAAAGAAAAGTCAGAGGAATCGAGGAAAGAGTTCATTAAGAGGAAGAGTAAAATTCAAACCCATATTTCAACATTCCCAAAATGAAGTAGGAGGTTCGAGTAGTAGACCACCACAGAGAGGAGACTCTGGTCGAGGAAGGTTTATACCCAGAGGTAGAGGCCGAGGAAGAGACATTCGATGCTTTACATGTGGTGAATGAGGACATGGGTCATGAGACTGTCCTCATAATAAGTCAACGACACAGAGAAATGTGAATGTTGCTGAAACAAAGGAAGAAATTTCTCAGATTGCAGGTAAAGAGGAACCACCCGAAGCAGGAGAATCCTTGTTATTGAAAAGGGTATTGCTTAAAGCAGTAAAAGAAGCAGGAGAGCCAACTTAGAGGAAGAATCTATTTAGGACTATATGCAAGACCAAGGGAAAATGTTGCAAAGTGGTAATTGAAAGTGGAAGCACTGATAACCTTGTTTCTACAAAGATGGTAAACAAGTTGGGATTGGTAAAAACAGTACACCATACTCCTTATAAGGTATCATGGCTCCAAAAAGGACATCGGATTATTGCGACAAAACAATGTAAGGTAGAGATCCAGATTGGTACTTACAAGGATGTTATATTATGTGATGTAATGCTAATGGATGTATGTCACATATTGCAGGGAAGACCTTGGAAGTTTGATCGGAAAGCCATACATGATGGCAGAAGAAACACTTATACTCTAGAGAAGGATGGAAACAAACACACACTGCTACCATTGAAGGATGAAGCTGACAAAGAAGCAACTAGAAATAGCGTTATGCTGATGAGTGGGAAAGAACTGTTGCAAGAATTCGAGAAGGATGAGGAGATGCATTTTGCTGTTGTAGGAAGACCCAAGTTAATTCTAACTTCCACAAATTTAGAATATTTATCTGAAGAAATCTGAAATCTGTTGAATTATTTTGTTGATATGATTGTGGATGAGTTGCCAAATGCATTACCACCAATTATGAGTATTAGTCATCACATTGATCTAATACCTGGAGCAAGTTTGCCGAATAAAGCAGCATACAGATTAACTCCTCAAGAAAATGCAGAAGTTGGAAGACAAGTGAAGGAGTTTATGGATAAGGGGTTGATAAGAGAGAGCCTTAGTCCATGTGTTGTACCAAAAGCACTCAGTCCAAAGAAAGGTGGTGAATGGCGCATGTGCACAGATTCCAGAGCCATAAACAAAATCACCATCATGTATCGTTTTCCTTTACCACGCATGGATGATTTAATGGATTGCTTGAGTGGATCAAAATATTTTACTAAGATAGATTTGAAGAGTGGTTATCATCAGATAAGGATTAGAGAAGGGGATGAGTGGAAGACTTCCTTCAAAACAAACAATGGTTTGTATGAATGGTTAGTGATGCCTTTTGGGCTCACTAATGCACCCATCACATTCATAAGATTAATGAATGAAGTCTTGAAGGAACATGCAGGAAAGTTTGTAATTGTTTATCTTGATGATATTCTAATTTTCAGTCGAAGTAAAGAAGAGCATCTGGAGCACCTTAATTTGGTTCTAAAAACTTTGCAGAAAGAGAAGCTGCTAATAAATTTGAAGAAATGTAGTTTTATGAAGGAAGAGCTAGTCTATTTGGGATTTGTAGTTTCTAAAGAAGGCTTGAAAATGGATTCGGAAAAATTCCAAGCAATTTTGAATTGGCCAACTCTAAGAAACATATTTGAGGTAAGAAGCTTTCACAGTCTTGCAAGTTTCTATAGAAAATTTACTAGAAGCTTTAATCAGATTTGTTCACCCATTATTGAAACAATCAAGGAGACTAATCAGCCATTCAAGTGGACAGAAGCCGCAGACTGAAACTTTAAGTTGCCAAAGAAGAAAATTACAGAAAAACCAGTTTTAGCTTTGCCAGATTTTGAAAAAAATTTCCAAGTTGAGACTGATGCTAGTGGAGTTGCAATTGGAGCAGTTTTAAGTCAAGAACAGAGGCCAATAGCATACTTCAATGAGAAAATGAATGAAGCTAAGAAGAAATACTCATCTTATGATAAAGAATTTTATGTTGTTGTGCAAGCCTTGAAAAAATGGTGACATTATTTGTTACCAAAAGAGTTTGTATTATATTCTGATAACCATGTGTTACAGTTTATAAAAAACCAGCCAAAATTGAACCAGAAACATGCTAAATGGGTAGAATTTTTGCAGATTTTTACTTTTGTGATTAAGCATACAAGCGGTAAGTTGAACAAAGTTGCTGATGCTTTGAGCAGCGTGAATTTAATCATGCAAGAATTAAAAGTTGTTGTTGTAGGATTTGAAGAAATGGTTGACATGTATAAAGAAGATGCAAAATTTAAGGAAATTTATGCATCTATGCAAAACCCGACACTTCATAATAGAAGCTGTTAGTCATCAATATTTTTCACTATATTTAGATGACTATAGGATGGTTATAGTTTTTTGAAAACAATATTCCTTGAATATCTTGAGTTTCAGAAATCTCATTGCCTTCATTATCCTTATAAACCTATTTCCACTATTCCTCAATTGGTCTTCTCAAAGTACCCTATTTATCTTAAAAGACTCCTTATAGGCTTATACTTCTCATTTTCATCCTTCTTTCCTATCTGAGACTTCATTGCCTTAATTTCTCCTGTCACTAAACTCCACCCTCCCTCTAGGGTTTCCTGTTGCTAACTCATTCCCATGTCCCTCTGGGCATAATAACCTATAACAATACTATATTTTCACTTGAAAATATCCAAGTCAAATTTCAGTCAAAATCAGGTCAAAGGACCCTCCCATTAGGTCATTAGGGTTTTTCATTTTTCAAGGTAATTTCCCCAAAATCATTGAATGTTTCAGGCACTGCTTTTCCCTTTTCTAGAATCTGGCTCAAATATAATAGAATGTCAAGACATGGTTATTCAAAAAGTACGTAAAATATTTCAAAAGAAGATTATCTTTTCAATTCAAAGTCTGCAAGTGAGAAAAATGGACAAAGCTTGGCATTTCTGCAGAAGTGTTGGAATATTTATCAGCTGAAGGTACCGATGATGTAGATTGTCTACTCTTGAATGAAAACAATGTACAACAAAGGAAAGGGGAACAACTTGGTCTTGTAGATGACTAGGGTTATGAACTGGTTAGTTCCATTTGAGTGCCAAAATAGTGATCACTTGTAGGAAAATGACATGGAGGAAGCACACAAGGCAAAACATGAAGAAATTCTATCAGAAAATGTTGATGGAATATGGAAAAAAGGTAAGGTGAACTGGACAGAAATGAATGTACTTGAAAGGGCTATAGAGAACTTAGAAGATAACACTGATAATTGCTGTAAAGAACTGCAAACACTTAGGGTTTTGAAAAAAGTGGCCAGAGCAGGTGGAAAAGATGAGTTGAACTCTATGATAAAAACTACAAAAGATTTTGAAGATGATACTATGTGATTAAATCCCAAAGTTGTCAAAGTGAACATGTAAAGCCTCCATGAGCAAAAGAAAAGCCAACTTCATGACTTCAGCAACCTGCAGGCAAAAAAGTGTCAAAGAGTATCAGTGACAAAGTCAAATGACTTCAAAAATATTAGAAAGTGGGTTTTCAAAGTTAAATTAAATCCATAAGCCTATAAAAGCCCATTTCACACTTCAAGAGAACTATTTTTACCTTTCAAAATATCAAGACCATTCAACAATGAAGGGTTTGTGGGTTTTCTGAGCGAATTCGGGAAAAATTTCTTGGTGTTGCGTGCCTGGGAGTTGGCGCTATGCCCTTGCCCATTTTCCTCCATACATTTTCTGAAGGCGCTACGCACTTGGGAGTTGGCACTGCGCCCTTGCCAAAGCGCTGCACCCTTGACAGAAAGACCCTGTGTTGATTTTTCTTGGCGTTGCACGCTTGGGTTGGCGCTGCGCCCTCAGCCATTGGCACTGCGCGCTTGGATAGAAAGGGTTTCTAAGTCTTCCAACCACTCAAATCACATCAAAATTTCTTTCAAATTCTTGCCAAGGTCCTCCAAGAATTATTGAGGGGTAAGTACATGACATAAACCTTGCTTTGAAACTATTTTGATCACTTTTAATTGCATGGAAAGGAAACCCTAATAAAACCCTAATCAAACCCTAGCTACAAATTAGAGATCACTATATACATACTTATCTCATCCTCCTAAAAAAAGTATAAGTTATAGACAGGGTAATCTCATTGATTTAGGGTTGTCATTGAAGTTATTTTTCCCCTCACTCATTTCCTACACCTATACCCCTTCACTCATTCCCTTCATTTGATTCAAGCTGCCATTTCATTACCCTCCCCTCATCTCATTTCACTTCAACCCTAGGGTTTCCAAGATAGAGTTTAAAATGTCTGAGGGTGAAGATAGTGGTAGTGAGGCACAAATTCCAAGGAGACATGATCAGAAGGGAGGGAAGATAAACAGGTTTGAACCCCTCAACACAAGGGAACTCATGGAATCTCCCCTTATTGTTTCTAGCTTTAAACATGTGGGTTGCTTTGAGTTTTGTGAGAAGGTGCAGCAAGTCCAAAATCACCTGGAGCTAACAAGATTTTTCATCATCAACCTACATGACAAACAAGTCAATATTGCCGGGGTTACATTTGAGAAGTCCACTGATGCTATTGCAGTTGCTACAAGGATACCTAGTGTGGGAGAGAAGTGGTTAAAACAAGCAAACCTGGACATGAGATATTTTGAACCATAACTAAAACCTAGGTATAAAGATCACCATAAGTCAATCTTCCCTTTTTCTCATCTTCTTGATATATATGCACCCATGATGAGGATAATAATGAAGTATTTTACTTGTGAGGGAAGGTTTTTCCGCCTCTACTCATACCACATCCATCTTCTTATGCATTTCACTAGAGTTAGGATGCTGCATATACCATATTATCTTTTCCATACCATTGAAAAAATGGCCTACATTTTGCAAAAGAGAGATTATCCTCAGAAAATGCAGAGCCTATTCCATCATTCACTCATCAAGATTGTTACACCATTTTTTGGTCATCTAACCTACTATCATTAGATGGACCCAAGTACACCATGTAAGACCAATTTTACCCTAAGTAAAATTGCTTTCACTATGTAAAATAACTTAATAAAACACATTTATTAGGTTGTTTATGGTCTAAACAGGAAACCCCAAAAGGAAATATTAAACAAATCTATATTTGTTTGATTTTCCTCATGGAATAATCAATTAAACAATAATTTAATTATTATTCCAAGTTATATTTAACCCAAAACAAGGAAATTAATTAGATAAATCCTTATTTATCTTATTATTTTCTAGGAATAATTATTTAAATCTTATTTAAATAATATTCCTTGCTAAATATGACTAAATCATTTATAAATAATTAAATAAACCATTATTTATTTAATTATCATTCAACCACTTCCTTAAAATAATAAATAAATCATTTATTTATTTATTATTTACAAATAAAGGGATTTGACCCAAGTCAAATACTTTGTCCCTCCAGCAAATATAATAAAATATTCCTAAAAGGTGGTTCTAGAATTTGGTTAATAATATTTTATTCATGCACCAAGTCCTAGACTACCCTAATATTTTGTTATAAATAGAAGGGTTTTCCCATTCATTAGTCACCTTTCATTACATATTAGATCACTCTGGATCTATACTCTTGGTCTGACTTTGAGCCATTATCATTGTCACATTCTCCATTATTTGCTTTGTGAGCTCCCTTTGAGTTTTATGTTTGTCTGGGTTTTCTACACCAACAGGAGAGAGAAATTCTAGATCTGAAGTGCTGAGGACTTTCAAGAACCCATCCCATTGAGGAGAATTGGAAACACATTTCTTGTTTTCCTCTTAGGTGCCCTTTAATATAAAAACTCTTTCAAAAATATTGTTCTTGTCTTGTCTATTGGATGCATGGAGAAAAACTTCATTTTTACTACTTAATGTATTTTTATGCATAGATCTGGATTTGTGCAGCTTTGTCTAGATCAACTAACTACAGATTTGAAGATATTGGTAGCCATAATTGATGTTAGGGCTATTTGTTATGCGTAGCTAAAGTGGTTTTTTTTCCGACAAAAGATTCATACTAACAATTGGCGACTCCACACAGGTTTTCTTTTGCGACCGCTGTCGTTTTATATATTCCTGCATATCCAGCTATTTCAGACCCTAGGGTTTATCTTTCATTTTTTGTTTTTCCTATTTTTATGGTGTTTTTCACCTCAAAAACCCTCAAACATCAAAATTTTTAACTTCCGTGTGTTTCTGGGCCTATTGCGCAGGTGACAGACATCAGTCGCAACTGAGACGACAAATTTTTCTGAAATCTGCCGCCGAGAGACCCGGATCTGCAGGTCGCACTTATTGGCCCAAAACCTGCGACCTGGCCTGGAGGATGCACTTTTCTGCCCCAAAACTGCGACTTGGACTGAAAACAGGTCAGAACCTGCGACCTGCACTTTTTTTTGCACTTTTCCAGCAAATTTTCTGGGTTTGTCTGAAGCTTCTGTCAGGGTTTTCCAGCCTCTGTCTCCACCCGTTTAGACATGTTTCTGATCTGTTTTACTCAACTAAGTGGGAATCTCGCCCCTTAGGGCTTTAGTACCCTCCACTTTTTGTGGAAGAGTTTTAGCTGTTTCAGACGTCTGAATTTTTAGAGTTTTAGCCTTCTTCTTTTCAGATCGTATACCTCATTTTCAGACCCCTTTTAGATCAGCTCTTCTCCCTCTCAAATCACCTCATATATTTTTTTTTGGGTTTGCCTCTAGGGCCACCTCCCTGTCCCTTCTACCTTTAGCTGATTTCCTCCTTTGTTGCAGCAAGCTTGCCTCTGCCTTTTTGTTGTTTTTTGCACCTCTTTTCAACAGATTTGTCCTTTAGATCCCTGTCCCTCCCGACCTTAGATCTATCGGCCTCTTTTTCGTGTCTTTTGATTAGATTTTTTCCCTCTTTTAGACTACTTTTGAGAGACCCGCCTTCTTGGGTTAGATCGATGCATTGTTAGCTGTTAATTTTCTGTTATTTCAGCCTTATTTACTATTCTCTGAAGAATTATTTTAAGTTACGCAACACACTTTTTCTTTTACTCTCAAAACGTCTGGGTTTAAAAATTAAAATTAACACACGCCACACATTGAACCTAAGTGAAGAAGAGCCTGGTTAACACCGCCAGGAAAATACTTTAAAATCAATTGACACTACACCTCCCTGCCCTTGTTTTGATATTGCCATCACTTGATTCTGCACCTTCCTGCCCTTGTCGGTTATTCTTCTTCCCTTTGTGTCGTCATTATTGCGCCCCCAAGGTGTATATCTTGGAGACTTCTTGGCCTTCACCCTCAGTTTTTGGTTCGTCGACTTACTCCTTCCTGCCGTCGTCGAGTTAGTCCTCCCACGAGTCCGCACTCCGACTCTTCTTCTGATTCTTCGGGTTCTCCCCCTACTTCTGGCTCTCCCCCTGTTACCTTCACCATGTCTAGTTCAGGGCCTAATGCTAGTAGCAACCCCGGTCCTCTTGCCGGGTCGGTTACTAGTGGAACCACCACGAGAACTACCTCGCTTGTCCCTTTTCTCCCTTATATGGCAGGTCTCAGTCTCCCCAATTTCAATCAGTTGATCAATGATCCTATCCGCCATGATGTTAGTTGGCCTGCTATGCCAACCAAGCTCCCCTCCGACATTCCCAAGTTCGAAGGCCTTGCTAGTGAAGATCCCTCCAACCATATCCGATATTTCCACATGTGGTGTTCATCCAATTCCATTACTGATGATTCCATCCGTCTTAGATTGTTCCAACGCACGCTTACCGACAAAGCTTCTAAATAGTATGTTGATCAGACCGCCTCTTCCATACCACCTTTGCGACCATTGCCCAAGCCTTCTTATCTTATTTCCAGCTCCCTCTCCGATACGACACTGGTACCGAACTCTTGACTTCTTTCCGTCAATCATCTTCGACCCGCCTTTCTGCTCATGTCCAGGAATGGCAGAGAAGAAGGAGCTTATGTCGAGCTCCCACCTTTGAATATCAGGTCTACATGGACTGGTTCCTTCGCTCTCTCTTACCTGCCATCGGCGAAGATGTTGCATCCCAGTTCCCTCAAACCGAAGAAGCTGCCCTCTAAATAGCCTTGAAATATGACCTCATCTATGCTTAATCTGGTTATGTTTATACTGTCCTTCTTGACCTCCCCAGACCCGGTGGTGCTAACGCCCCAGGGGAATCTCACTCTGCCGATAGTATCGTTGGAGCTCTTTCGCATACCTACACTCAACCTCCTATGGGCTATGGTTTCCCTTCGGGAGGGGCCAACACCTCCAACACTTTTTCCCCTCCAGGTAGCATGTATCCAGGATACAACATGCCTCCTCCCTTTTCCCAACCTCCTACTTACCTCAATGTTGCCCATCCTAACCATTATCCTTACCCACAGCCCAGTGTCCCAGCTCCTCCAGCATTTGGACCTCCACCTCCCTTGCCTTCTCAACCCCCGCAACAGCAACTACTACCCCCTCCAGGGAAAGCATTTGCACAACAGGGCGCGACTGATCCTCCTTCTTCTCAAAGAAAGAGGAAAGGCAATCAAAATCAATCTGCCACTAGTAATCGTGGATCCAATCCTTCAAGTATTGATTCTAACACTGCTAACTAGCAACAAGGCTCTCAGCCCAAGCCGGACAGGCCTCTTCGCACCAATAAGCCTTGTTCGTGTTGCGGTGTTTATGGTCATTACACTCACGATTGTCCCCTATTACCACAGGTGCGGTAGATGTGGGAGTCTCAGGCTACATTGCATGCCTCCCCTATTGTTCCCCCCAATGAAGCTACTTCTCAACCAACTGTGTTTACCGATCCTTTCCCTCAGCAAGGATTCGTGGCTACTCAACCACCTCATGCCCCGGTAACCACTCAACCTTCCCCTTTTGGTTCCTCTAATTACCAGATTCTCATGATGGATTTTGACCAACCTCTCACCGTCGACCTCAACCTTCAAACTCGGTCTCGTCAGTACCCCACGCCTCCCGCTCCGTCTGCCCTTGAGTCACCATCTTCAGGTCCTACATAGCCTCTTTCGACACCCAATGGTCCCTTACAGATCCCTCAGCCCAAAGCTAAGGTTCATACCAAGGTTCCTAAGGGCCCATTACGCCGAAATGCTGCTTCTGGTCGAGCTGCTCATTCGTATAGCATAGTAGATGATTTGGCGCAGTCTACTGCTGCCATTTCAACATTGGAACTTCTCCAGTCATCTCCTTCTCATAGGAAGGCTCTACTATTTGCCATGGGCGATGTAGATCCTACTGATGACCAATTGATTGTTTTCGATGCCCGTCAGTCAGACCATCCTCCCCTTCCTGCTTCCGTTGCTTTCCAAATCCCCATCAAATTTCGGAACGCCAATGTGGCTCGATGTATTATTGATGAGGGGGCATCTACCTGTGTGATGTCTGCTTCGGTTTGGGTTGTATTTGTATCTCATGTACTCATATATTATTGTATAAGTCCTGGCTGTTATCCCAGGCACAACATGGATGTTGGATTCCTCATTATATCTTTTATTTGGCTCATGTTTACACCAGCATATACTTTATAGTTCGGTCCCTTGTTTACTGGACGCACTATTCTTTTGTACTTTGTCTCGGCGGGCATAGGTATGCCTCCCCCATCGCCTCTAGCACAAGTACCCTCTCATAAAACGAGACTTGTTGTGCCTGTAAGTCTCATCTCCTCAGGGTCTAGTTCTTTAGCACCTTAGGCTACCTTACATTTCTCTCTCTTTGACTTCCCTTTTGATGTCTGGTGATTGAGTTCTTACAACATACTTCAGTCATACGATTTGCTCCTAACACTTGTACGCTGGGCGGAAATCTGTTACACCATTTTTTGTTCATCTAACCTACTATCATTAGATGGACCCAAGTACACCATGTAAGACCAATTTTACCCTAAGTAAAATTGCTTTCACTATGTAAAATAACTTAATAAAACACATTTATTAGGTTGTTTATGGTCTAAACAAAAAACCCCAAAAGGAAATATTAAACAAGCCTATATTTGTTTTATTTTCCTCATGGAATAATTGATTAAAAAATAATTTAATTCCTGGTTATATTTAACCCAAAACAAGGAAATTAATTAGATAAATCCTTATTTATCTTACTATTTTCTAGGAATAATTATTTAAATCTTATTTAAATAATATTCCTTGTTAAATATGACTAAATCATTTATAAATAATTAAATAAACCATTATTTATTTAATTATCATTCAACCACTTCCTTAAATAATAAATAAATCATTTATTTATTTATTATTTACAAATAAAGGGATTTGACCCAAGTCAAATACTTTGTCCCTCCAACAAATATAATAAAATATTTCTAAAAGGTGGTTCTAGAATTTGGTTAATAATATTTTATTCATGCACCAAGTCCTAGACTACCCTAATATTTTGTTATAAATAGAAGGGTTTTCCCATTCATTAGTCACCTTTCATTGCATATTAGATCACTCTGGATCTATACTCTTGGTCTTACTTTGAGCCATTATCATTGTCACATTCTCCATTCTTTTCTTTGTGAGCTCCCTTTGAGTTCTATGTTTGTCTGGGTTTTCTACACCAACAAGAGAGAGAAATTCTAGATCTGAAGTGCTGAGGACTTTCAAGAACCCATCCCATTGAGGAGAATTGGAAACACCTTTCTTGTTTTCCTCTCAGGTGCCCTTTAATATAAAAATTCTTTCAAAAATATTGTTCTTGTCTTGTCTATTGGATGCATGGAGCAAAACTGAATTTTTACTGCTTACTATCTTTTTATGCATAGATTTGGATTTGTGCAGCTTTGTCTAGATCAACTAACTGCAGATTTGAAGATATTTGCAGCCATAATTGATGTTAGGGCTATTTTTTATGCGTAGCTAAAGTGGTATTTTTCCAACAAAAGATTCATACTAATAAATATGGTGGTCATGCATCAGCTACAACAGAAAAACATTCCATGGGATGCATTCATTGCCAATGAGGTTTTCACTACTCCACCTGGCCATCATTAGCAGGATATCCCTTCTTCATCTCATCCTCCCATATCCAATCCTCCATCACCTCCCACTTTTCATGCATCACCATCGACTCACATCCCCTCACCTCATGTTGATCCTCCCTCATCACCTTTTCACAATCCTTCACTATCATCTCATGATACCGGAGCATCAAGCAGTGAAGGGAACATTGAGACATATGGAACCGGAATGATTGATATTTAGCCTTTTCCTTTTACATATCAGAGAGGCCACAGGCATGTGTTTGCTTCACTTGAGGTGAAAGGGGCCATGCCTTCTTCATCAGAAAATCAGGTTGATAAGGGTTGACAAAGCAGGCCATCAGTGAGGTCAGGGAAATCAGGGCTCAAAGAGAAGACGGAAAGGCCAAGGCTTTGCTAGAGGAGACCTTGGGTAATTTTTATGATAGTGAGGATGAGGAATATCAGCTTCCTAGGCAAAGGCCAAAGACCATTGGGCTGAAGAGGGATTTAGCCCGGGAAAGGCAAAGAGAGGCAGAATTGGCAGAGCAACTCACTTGGAGTGAGCTGCTTGCCATATAAATTAGCAAGGATAGAGAGTCTTGGCTAGAGAGGGCCAATTTTCACGTAGAGGGTCAACTAGAGAAGGAAAAGAGAAACACTGACATACAAAGGAAGATGGAAAGACATTATGCCATGAGAAACGGGATTGCAAGGGCCAAGATCAAACGAGCCCATGCAAAGATTCAGGCTCTAAATGAGGTAAAAGAGAAGGAAAAACTGAATATTATTGCTGAGGTGTCCCTCCAAGCCTCCAAACCATGGTCATTAAAACAAATTCCATTTTTGGCACTTTGGTGCAAATTTTGAATTTTTGACAGTTTGGCTTGCAGAAAATTGGGCCAAAATTTTTGGGGAACTCAAATGAAAAATGGTCAGAATGATCATGTTCCTCATTCCAATTACATCAACCTCAGAAAATTTCAGAACATTTGGAGCAAAACTGGTCCCTCAAAAAGGCCAAAAACCACAAAAAAATCACCTTTCTGCCCTCTTTTTGGCACTGGCACTACGCGTTTAGCAGTCTTGGGGGAAGTGGTTTTTGATAGGGAAAATTGGAACAAATATGAAAAGTTGAAGCATATTCTGAAATTAGACTCAGATACCTTTCCAATGAGCCATCATGGAGCTCATTTGGACACCGGGAAGGCCTCCAAAAGTCAGCTACAAAACAGGTCATTTTCCTAGTCTTGGCGCTGCGCGTTTGCACTGGCGTTGCACCCCTGTACCTTGGAGATGCACCCTATTATTTTGAAGCCTTTAAGTCAAAATTTTTCCAAAATTAGCTCAAATAGTTATGTTAGAAGTTATTTTTGCAATTAATGAGTTTTAGATATTTTGCCTTGGGCCTTGCACGGTCTCAAATGTCAAAGTGCCTTAACTATGTAATAAATGACATTTTGAAACCCTAGCTAGGGTTTAATTCCTCATTTTGTAGATAAATACTACATGTATGCTTAATAGTTGTTGTTGGTTGATTATTGAGATGAATATTACATAGACTTTGAGTTGTGAAGAAATTGGATTTGGATCTTTGTGACTATTTTGGATTGAATGTCAGTGGAGCAAGCACATTCATAGGATTCAGGAACTTTGTTAAATGGTGATTTTTTTCTTACCTTGCACTTGTTTCCTTCTGTTTTCATATTGTTTCATATTTTCTCTTGCAATAGAATAGAAAATTTAGGTTAAGATATGTTGTTAGAGGCACCTTAAGTTTGTCTACATTCTGTTGCTCAAATGTTTTCTTCTACTAAGTTTGATTGGAGAATTCTTAATTGCTTTCTAATTCCACCTAGTTTGTTGTCTTGAAAATGATTTAATAAGATCCAAACCAAAGAAGCTTATGGTATGCCCTGTCCTTTGGTGTAGCTTGAAACATGGTTTTTAGGGCTTTTATTTGAATTTTGCTTACTAGGGTTTAAGCTAAAGAAGTTTATGGTTTGCCCTGTCCTTTAGTCTATCTTGAAAATTCACTTTGAAGGTATTTTATAGTCTGATTGAAGAATTTAGGAGTTCCCTGCTCTTTAATCATCACTTATTTGTTATCTTAAATGTTTTCTTTCTCTGAAAGTGAATAGCTAGAGAATTTAGGAGTTCCTTGCTCTCTAGGGTTTGCTGGATTGTTGTCTCAAAGTTTATTTGATAAAGCTAGGCCAAAGAAGTTTATGGTGTGCCCTGTCCTTTGGTTCTTTCTTAAGCATAGCGATCTTAAATACTCTTCTTGTTATAGTATATGTTAAAGGGTTCTTAATTTCCCTTTAAACCTACTAGATTCACCATTTAATGTTCATTTCACACTCACATAACCTATTAAGATCCATTTGGCTTTGTTAAATTTCCCTATGAAACACCCATGATTTATTGTTGTACTTTTCAAGCCTTTCACAGACCCCATAGCCCAATGGTTTTAATTCCTCTTAATCTATCTGTTCTTCTTGACAAGCAACCCAACCAAACAAAACAAAACAAACAAACCCTATCATTTTAACTAGCCTAAAATCAATCAAGTCATATATTTTATACAAATATAGAGAGAGCCCTCTCTAAGTCCAGGAAGGCTAGGTCCTAGGACTCCAAAGTTGGTTTGATGTTACCCTTGTTCATTTGGTCTTTCTAATCTGACAAATTATAGGGACCTAACATAATGGCGACTCCACTGGGGAACACTTATTGAAAAACTTAGTGTTTCATAAAGAACTTAGAAAAACCAAAAATATCTCAATATTGGTATGCAATTGTTGATGGTGGACAACAAACAAATCCTCAAAACAGTTAGTATCTTCCACCTAGTGACTCCATTGTTCTTTAGTAGGCCTTCTAACTCCACTAGTTCTCATAGACTTCCATGGGAATGTATTAATCAATCCTAATAGTATAAATCCCAGTCACATACTGTGTGAATTCAGTGTCCTTACAGATTGGTTTGTTTTCAAAAATCTCATAAAATTTCAACCTCTCTGTGTTGTGGGTTTGAAATATGGCTTCACAAAGAATTAGCACTAGATCTCACCCTGACCCAAACCCTTCTACCATAGTTGATGACCCAGAAAGTATCTCAAGAAAAACTTCTAGGACTGAAGATTCAACTATTGTTAGACCAATTCACAAAGAAAGTTCTGTTCCTGAAAATCTCACATCCTTGCAAAGTATCCAATTTGACTTACACCATAGAAGAAACCTATTCATAACTAAGTCTCAAAGTTGGATAGACCAGAAAAAACTTGAGCCTACCAACTTACAGCAGAGTCCTATTAGAGAAGCCTCTCCTTGCCCTCCTCCTGATCTTCAGCTTCTCCAGCACTTTGACTCCTTTCGTTCCAAATCTGCTCAATATCAGTTAGCTGGTCCAAGTACATCTGCCACCCCCACTCATACATCCACTGTGCAAACCACTCAATTTCATCCTCCACCTCCTCTTATAAACCCTCCTTGGGTTCCTTTACCTCAAATCATGGCAGCATGGTTTGCCCCATTGGTTCTACCACAACCTTTACTACCTATGCCACAGGACTATCAATCTAGAATCCCTCACTTTAATGGAACTGACCATACAACTTCCCAACAGCATGTAGACAAGATTAATGATGCTTTTGACTACCAATAAATAGAATATGAGACCATACAAATAAGAATGTTTGCCCAAAGTATAGGGGGAGAAGCAAAAAAATGGTTCAAGAGATTAACCCCTAATAGCATTCATGATCTCCCTTCCCTTCATCAAGCATTCATCTTTGACCTAACAGAGATGAATTTGACCAAATTGAGAGAGGTTTTTGGCCATCATAGTTCCAAGAAGAAAAAAATCCTTCATTTTTTACACAGGTATCATGGTTTGGGAGAAATTTCAAAAATACAGGTGTCACGGGAGAATTTCTGCACTGCTGGAGTGACCTTTGGAAAATCAGGTTTCCTTATAGATGAAGTGTCAAAATGACTTTCTTGATGAGTCCAATGAAAACTAGACTTGAAGATATTTCCAATGAGCTATTCTGAGCTACATTTGGAGTTCTGGAAGTCCTCCAAACGTTGTCTTCACCAACACTCTGCATTTTTGCACCATCACTCAACACTTTTTGATTGGTCATGGGAAAATAAACTTTTGACAAAGAAAATCAACTTCAATTAGGAAAAAAATGGTATATTTGGAAATTATATAGGTTACTCTTTCCAACGAGCTATCACAGGCCCAATTCTGACATCGGGAAGGCCTACAAATTCCTACTGCAAAAGGCCTATTTTTGCGTTGTGCTCCTGGAAAATGTTTCCCATATAAATTACACTGTGCTGCGCTCCTGTCACTGTACTGCGCTCCTGCCACTATGCTGCGCTCCTACCACTGTTTTGTAGCTTGATTTTTGAGCCATTTTCTCTGCTGTGGAGGTTCTTCAAGAGGTATTTTGAACCTTTTCCTGCATATGCATGGCTTTCTAAAGATGAGGGCCAAGAAGAAAGAAGTAATGGCCATGAAGAAAGCAGTGATGAAAAAGAAGAAAATAGTGAGGGAAAGAATGATGAAAATGAAGGAAAAAGTGAAGAAGAGGAAGGTGGCAGAGAGGGAAATAGCCAAGAATAAATTAACAAAGGCAATGACAAGGATGAGTGTGTTGACAAATATGAAAACAAAGTTGAAACTAATGAGCCTCATAATGAGAAAAAAAGCCAAAACAGTGGGTCTTATGATGAAGAAAATGACAGTGACAAGAATACATATGAAGACAGTGGGGAGGAGGCATATGATGAAAATGAAGAACATAGTGAGGAAGAGGAAGATAACAAAGAAAACAACAGTAAGGAGGAATATGAAAGTAATGAAGAAAACAAAAATGACAGTGACAAGAATGGCAAAGACATGCAAGAAACAAAGTTTGAAGTTGTTTTGCATAGGCAAGAAAATGATGACAAAGGGCCAAGAAATGAAGATAATGAGCAGGGAAATGAAAGAGATATCAGCCAAAGGAACTCACCTAGTGAATAAATAAGTGACCCTCACAGTGATAGAGAGACTATCAAGGGTGCCCAAAACAGTGACCCTAAAAAGAGTGCAAACAGTGATACTAAGGGTGAAATTGAGGGTGAATACAATGGATAAAAGGATCAAGAGGAGGAAATTCATGAAGACAAATATGTACCAAGCAATGATCAAGGCACCTATTACATTGCAAAGGAGAATAACTGAGCACTATGAATGAAGAAACCACTTTGCAAGGAAAAAACTCAAAACTGCCCAACATGAGGGCCCGACACTAAAAGATGAAAAAGACCAAGATAGGCTTGGAATTTTAGCCCAAGTTTCTCTACAGGTCTCCAATGATCCATGAGGCACCTACCTACCAAATTTTAGGCAATTTGGACAACTTTTTGTTTTTTCAAAATTTTGACCCCTAGGAGCACAACACCCCCTGTGCTGCGCTTTTTCTTGAAGGTTTTAACACTGTACAGAAATTATCTGCAAATGAATCTTAAAGAAAAAAAATAAACAGTAGTGAGAGCATAAAACATAAAACAGATAAACACAAAGATATTCCCCTGGATCCCAAATCGGGATGACCAACTTGATTTTTCATTATATTCCTTTTAGTGTTACAACATATATATACATGCCGAAGCATACATAAACCCCAATCCATTAACCTTGGATTAGAACATAACCATAGTTCCCTTGACCGGATCTACAAAATACCAGGGGCAGAAAACCATCGTACCCCAAAACCATGTGCAAACCCATGCACAAAACCATGGGCGGATCCGCCCACCGGAAAATAAGGACCAAAAATTTTTTCCGGGGCATTGCCCCGGATCCTGACAGGGGGGATACCGCCCCCCTGTGACCTCCCCATGTGTGATTAGTTGTGGAAAGAATATAACACATACCCAACATTCACCCACTTGTTGTTTTATTTCTGCAGGGGGCCACAGGAGAGCTTAGTCATTAGCCTAGTTCTGCAACACCCATTGTTTCTCTACACCAAGAGAACTTTTGAGTGCTTACAGACTTCGTCAATGCATCTACAACATTCTTCAAAGTGTCCACCTTTACCAGAAGCACCCTTTTAGCCTCAACCATATCTCTCAGAAAGTGATATTGAACATTAATGTGCTTTGTCTTTGAATGATAAGCACAGTTCTTAACCAAGAAAATTGCACTTTGGCTATCAAAATCTATCCTTATAGCTTTCTACACCAACCCCATACTTGAAAAAAATCTCTGCAACCAAAATTCTTCCTTGCTTGCATGAGTGGCTACTATGTATTCAGCCTCTGTAGTTGAAAGAGCCACTATAGACTGTCTTTTACTCATCCAAATGACTGCACCTCCAAATAGGCTAAACACATACCCACTTGTAGATCTTCTTTGGTCTAGATCTCTAGCCCAGTCTGCATAAAAAAAACCACGAATGTCCAACACTCTTTCCAATCTTGGTCCTCCCTGGTAGCACAATCCATAATCACTAGTGCCACGTAAATATCTAAAAGCCCGCTTCATTGCTGTCCAATGCTCCTTCCCTGGTTTAACATAAACCTGCTCAATACTCCCACTGCATGTGCAATGTCTGGTCTAGTATAGACCATTGCATACATTAGGCTACCCACTCCACTTGCATATGGAACACATGACATATCCTCCTCTTCTTCTTGTGTCTTGGGACACTGTTCATCAGATAGATTTGTACCTACAGGAATCGGAACATTCACTAGTTTACTATCTTGCATATTGAACCTCTGCAATATAGTCTCGACATACTTCCTCTGGTTTAACCAAAGCTTCCTCTTTTCCCGATCTCTCTTAATTTCCATGCCAAAAATATAGTTTGCAGCACCAAGATCCTTCATGTCGAATTTGGAGAATAGTTGGGTCTTCAAATCTTGGATAATTTCTTTGTCATTTCAAATCAACAACATATCATCCACATACAAGACCAAATAAATAACACGATCACCAATTAATTTAAAATAAACACAGTGATCCTCCTTGCTTCTGGTGAAGCCAAGTCCCCACATGTAGGTATCAAATTTCTGATACCACATCCTTGGTGACTGTTTTAACTCATACAGAGACTTCTTTAACTTGCATACTAGTTCTTTCTTCCCCTTCACCATAAATCCTTTAGGTTGTTTCATGTAGATATCCTCTTCCAGATCCTCGTGAAGAAATGTTGTCTTCACATTCATCTATTCTACCTCAAAATCAAATGTAGCAACAACAGATAAAAGTAATCTAATAGAAGTAACTTTGGCAACAGGAGAAAAAATATCACCAAAATCAATTCCCGGCACCTGGGAATAACCTTTTTCTACCAACCAAGCTTTGTATTTCTCCACCTTGCCTTCTACATTCATCTTCTTCTTAAACACCCATTTTCTCCCAATGGGCTTACCTCCAGCCGGCAACTCCACCAGATCCCATCCCTCATTTTTATGCAAGGATGCCATTTCATCAACCATGGCCTCCTTCCAAAGTTTTCCATCCTATGAATCTACTACCTCCCTGATAGTTCTAGGATCATCATCCGTTATAGTTAAAGAAAAATTTGAACAGAAAGCAGATGGACTATACCTTTCTGGTTGTCTTCTTTCCGGAGCTGATCTTCTCACAGCTGGAGTTTGTGGCTCTTCCTCTTCTGAGTCTTCTTCTGTTATAGAGTCTGATTCATCCTCCTTTAGCTCAAGCTCTATCTTCTCAGGTTCCTTTGGTAAGACTTCATGTTTAACAAAATATTTCACCTCTCTAAACACCACATCTCGGCTGTACACAACCTTCCTTGTTTCTGGGTTCCAAAGCTTGTAACCCTTTAAACCATCCTTATACCCAATAAAGATGCACCTTTCAGATTTATTATCCAACTTGGTCATTTTCTCCTTTGGAACATGTACATATGCATCACATCCAAATACCCTCATATGTGAAAGAGAGGGTTTCTTACCAGTCCATACCTCATGTGGAGTCTTATCCTCCAACGCTGATGAAGGTGATCTATTAACCAAGTAACATGCAGTCTCCACTGCCTCTGCCCAAAATTCTTGTCTTAACTCGGTACCACTGAGCATGCTTCTTGCCTTTTCCATCAGCGTTCTTTTCATTCTTTTTGCAACTTTGTTTTTCTGAGTTGTGTATGGAGTAGTCTTCTGCCATGCAATACCACACTTCTTACAGAACTCTTCAAATTCCTTCTTGTATAACTCCCCACCATTATCTGTCCTTAGCACCTTTATCTTCTTCTCTGTCTAGTTTTCCACCAGAGCCTTAAATTCTTTAAATCTGTCAAAGACTTCGGATTTCTTCCTCAAGAAATATATCCATGTATTCCTTGAGAAGTCATCTAAGTCATCTATGAATGAAACATAGTACATAGACTTACCCAGTGATGGAACTGACACAGGTCCAAACACATCACTGTGCACAAGCTCTAATATCTTGTTTTCCCTCTTAGCACCAGAAGGAAGACTCACCCGATTCTGCTTCCCATATACACAATGTTCACAGAAATCCAAATCCAGAGAGCTATTAGACATACCTTCTACCATACCATTTCCATGCAGTATCCGAAGGCCCTTCTCTCCGATATGTCCAAGCCTTTGATGCCATAGCATGGTATTTTCTCCAGAGACCGCTAGGCTTTCCGCTCCACTTTTGGGAACCACAGAACTATTGCACCCAACAATAACAGTGTTTCCCTGAAGCTTGTATAGAGTTCCAATCCAAACTCCCCGCATTAATACCATTTCTCCCCGAACCATCTTACAGGTATCTTTCTCGAACACTGTCTTTACACCTGCATCAACCATCTTGCTTACAGAAATCAGATTTCTGGCCAATGCAGGAATGTGCAAAACACCAGGAAGTGTTCTAATCCTTCCACCTTACAGCTTCAGCTTGAATTTTCCACGTCCGATGATTCTGGCCTTCCTATCATCACCTAAGAAGACATCACCACCACCATATTTCTCATACTCGCAGAACCACTCCCTATGGGGAGTGAAGTGAAAAGATGAACCCGAGTCAATCAACGATGACTCATGATCTATATGTGTATTTGAAGAAGAAGCCAAATACACATCCCCACCTTCATCCGAGGTGGTTTTTACCTCTGCAGAAGGAGCATCATCAGATCCCTTTCCTTTCTCAGGAGCTTTAGATCTGCAGTCCTTTTTGTAGTGCCCTTCCTTTCCGCATTTCCAGCACACCTTTACAAACTTTCTAAGAGATAAAGATCTCCCTCTAGATTTAGATCTCCCACTCGAAATATTATTCTTGTTTCTGTTCTAGGACCTTCTTCGTACAGATAAGGCATCTCCATTCTGACCCTCGATATTTCTCCGTCTCATTTCCTCAGACAACAAGGCTGAGACAATGTCATCAAAATTCAAGGTAGTTGTATTGCTACCTATTGCAATAACCAGACTATCCCATGAGTTTGGTAGAGAACACAACAAACTGATGCACTTATCTTCATTTGAAATTTTAATATCAACAGATGACAGTTGACTTACCACAGTATTGAAGGTGTTCAAATTCTCTATCACCGAGTCTCCATCCTTCATCCTTAGGTTATACTGCTTTTTCCGCAGGAACAATTTATTCACCAGATACTTAGATTGGTACAAAGTCCCTAGCTTGTCCCACAAGGTCTTCGCAGTAGCTTCCCCAGATACATTCAACAATACTGAATCTGAGACACACAACCGTATTGTGCTCTTTGCCTTCCGATCCAGCTTCTTCCAGTCTTCATCTGACATTCCCGTTGGTTTAGTACCCGGATATATCACGATCCACTGATCTTTATCCACCGGCAGAGCCTCCATCTTGAGCTTCCACAACTCAAAACTTTTACCATTAAATTTCTCGATCTCTATATTCCCGCCGCTCGCCATCTTCTTTCATCGCAAGAATCGATCCCACAGATCTCCCACTGAATAGGGTTTACCTCAGGCCCGAGAAAAAAACCCCTCAGCAGCAAAGGCGTCCCCTTGAAGCCGAAACATACCTGATACCAAATGTAGGTTTTAACCCTGTACAAAAATTATCTACAAACGAATCTTAAATACATAAAATAAATAGTAGTGAGAGCATAAAACATAAAATAGATAAACACAGAGATATTCCCCTGGATCCCAAATCAGGACGACCAGCTTGATTTTTCATTATATTCCTTTTAGTGTTACAACATATATATACATGCCGAAGCATACATAGACAACAATCCATTAACCCTGGATTAGAACATAACCGTAGTTCCCTTAACCGGATCTAAAAAATACCAGGGGCCGAAAACCATCGTACCCCAAAACCATGTGCAAACCCATGCACAAAACCATGGGCGGATCTGCCCACCAGAAAATAAGGACCAATTTTTTTTTTCCGAGGCGCTGCCCCAGACCCCGACAAGGGGGGCTACTGCCCCCTCTGTGACCCCCCCGACGTTGCGCCCAATGCAACGTACAAGGGGGGCTATCGCCCCCCCTGTGACCCCCCATGTGTGATTAGTCGTGGAAAGAATATAACACATACCCAACATTTCTCAGGGTAGCTTCATGAGGCGAGGTTTACATTTTTGGATTCCCCATCACTAGAGGAGTATTCTCACCAAATTTCAGCTCAATTGTAGTTGTTTTGACCCCACAAAAGGGTCAAAACACTCATTTTTTCACCTTTATGCCCACTTTTCTGAGCATGTGCTCCGCTTCCTGGAAGGCTTGGATTTTTCCACTTTTTGGGCATCGTGTAGAGGCCCGATTGAAGATGAAAAGGTATATTTGGAAAGTATACTTCCATATCTTTCCAACGAGCCATCACGAACCCTTTTCCGACATCGGGAAGGCCTCCAAAACACCGCTGCAAAAAGGCCTTTTTTGGTGCTGCGCTCCTGGAAAAATTTCAGAGTTCCACACAGTGTGCTGCACTCTTGTAATTGAGTGGAAAAAATGTGCGTTTGGAAAGTTTTCTTAGGCATGTCAGGCCTAAAAGTCAATTTTATTTCCTCTTATAGTAAGAAAAGATATTTTATTTAGATATTTTTGTGCCTTGGGCTTTGCAAAGCCTCAAGGACAAGTTAGGATATTTATTTTTGGCCAATAGGCTTCTAGATGCTCTAGTAGGCTCTCTTCTCCTCATTTGTTATATAAGACATGAGGATTCATTGTAATCAGTTGGGATTGATGTGTTTAAGAGCAATACATGGTTTTATGAGCTTGGATAATATATTGGTTTTATGAAGTGAATGAATGGCTTGTGTGGCTTGATGTTGGAGAAGCTTGCTTGCAAGATTCCATAGCTTGGTGAATGGTGATGTTTTCCTAACTTGTTAATGTTTTCTTGTCCTCATTTTGTTTCAGCCTGCTTGGTTACTATAGATCATAAAATTATAGGTTGAGATATGCTCATGGAAGCACCTCAAACCTCCTGTTTGCTATAGTCTTGATGTTTTCTTCTTTTAGTCATCTTAAGGAATTCTTGATTGCTCTTTAGGGCCACTAAAACTTGTTTTTGTTTCATGAATGGTTAGTATGTTAGCTTATAAATATGATTCATGGTATGCCTTGCTTATTTAAAGTTTTAAAAACCCTATTGTGAAGCTTTTCTATGAAATACTGATTGATTAGGTTAAGACAAAGAAGCCTTGTTTCAATCTTGCCCTTTGCCCATGCTTACCAACTTGTTTCACAGTTCCTGATAGTTTGATATATGTTGTTTAGGAGTTCCCTCTCCATATATTGAGTTGTTTGTTTATCTTATGTGTTTTATCAAAAATATGAAGGTGAATTTCTAAAGTTAGGAGTTCTAATGCTTCTATGTCTCACCGGAATGTTCATCTTACATGTTTATCAGTTTGAGTATTGTTCATAGAGATTAATGGTTTGCCCTACCTCATGAGTTATTTCTTCCAGACTATATATGTTTAATATCTCTTATTTTTTCCCAAACTTAATGTTCATTACACCTCATAATCACCTAAGGATCCATTAACCTTGCTAAATCGGCCCTGCAATACACTCTGATTCATCATTTCGACACCCTCGACTTCATTTGACCCCATAGCCCTATTGATTTGACAGCCTCTCATTCCACCTATCCTACTTAGTCATTTTACCCCAAACCAAAACAAAAAAATAAATTACACTTAACAACTAGCCTAAAATCAATCAACCAAAGCGAACAAGTTCACATCCTTCGCACAATAAAGAGAGCCCTCTCTGAGTTCGGGAAGGCTAGGTCCTATGACTCCAAAGACTGGTCTGATGTTACCATGTCATTTGGTTAGCCAATCTGCCACATCATGGGACCCTAACATAATAGAGATCACGGTGGGACGGTGAGTCAAAAACATCCTAGGTATCCCTTAGGAACTCTCAAATCTCAGTCAAAATCATAGAAAACTCAAATTGTCAGTCAAAGAGTAGAATCTGGTTGTTTCACCATCCTGGAAAAATGATGACTCAACTGCAAGAAACTCATACAAACCTTAGGGCTACATAAAGGAAACTCATAAAACCCCAAAAACATCCCTAGATTGGTTTTTTGTCAGTTATTGGTGGTGTACCATAAACATACATCCTTAAAACAACAAAAAATATCCACCTGGCGACTCCACTAGCGTCCAGTAGGCCTACTACTCCACTAATTTCTCACAGACCCCCCTGGGAATGCATTGAGCAATCCAAATCATGCTGATGGTGGATAAAAAAGTTAAAATATTCCACCTGGCGACTCCACAACCCTCAATAGACCAAAAGACTCCACTGGTAGAGAGCTCTAGAATGGTTGAAAATATTGAGTAACCCTTTCTGATTTACAACATGGATCCAAGGATACAAATGAGATATGCTCCAATGAGTAGAGATCATATCCCTGTATTCCCACACAAAATGCTTGAAATAAATTTGATGAAAAACCTACCTATCTTTCGAGATGAAAAAGTTGATGACCGTTTGTTACATCTCATCAAATTTCATATACACATATGGAGGTTAAAGGTTGAATGGCACAAAGACTGCCTCATGAAAATGTTTATGGTAACATTAGAAGGTAAGGCAAGAAATTGGTATGAATGGCTAGAAATTGGCATCTTGTTTTCTTTGAAGGATTTCCACAAGGTATTTTATAAACACTATATAGGGTATTGTCCATCTCTATCATTAGCTGAAAATTTTTGTGATCAATCTGAAGACCTTATACAATACCTTGTGAACATTGATAAAGATTTAGGAAATTGGCATCCTGAAGATTTATTAGAAGAAATCCATACATTTAATTCTCAAGGTAGCTATCACAACAACCTAGAGGAGTTAGTTGAGGAAGAACCCAATTAAGAAATAGAGGAAAACCCACAGGATCTCTCTGAAGGCACAAGTGATGGTTCACCATCTCTTCTAGGTGAGGCTCAAGAAAGCATTCAGCCTCAAAACCAGCCTTCACAAGAGAAAGAGAATTGTTGTAGCATTATCTAAGGGAAGAGAAAAATGCCTCCTCCTTTAACTGAAGAGGAAATAAATCAGATGATAAAAACACAGCCAACCTCTAAACCTTCATGTGAACAAAACATTTTTGTTCCTCCTCCTACTAATGCCATCTACCATAAATTTGAAAGTAAATTTGTAGATCAGTTCAAAGAAGAACAAAATGGTAACCCAATATGTTTGATTGGTGAAATTATTTATGTTGATGATTCTCCAAATTTTGATAAATCTGATGATGATGATGTTCTCCAAACAGAAGCTAACCTTGCAGAGCCATAAACAGTTGATTTGTGGGATGAAGTTCACTATCATCAGATTGAAAGTAGTAATCAACTAAGAAAGGTCACCTATGACACTGATGAGGAAAGCCTTGAAGGTTTAGAAGTAAGTGAAGAGTCTCTGACTCTTTGCTCTACTTCCCTTCAGTCCATCAGAAATAGTTTTCATGTTATTGGAAATCAACAGTCTTTCAATTTTGATGATGAGGTTGGGAAAGCTAATGAATTTCTTGAACCAGTTGTCAATAAGAAGCCTTTTCCTGAAATGGTTGAGGAAATCATTTGGGACATGAAATCCTCCTTAACTCTAGATTTGCATCCACCAAGTTCCATTGAATTACAAATTGCAGATGAAATCATAGAAGTTGATAATCACATGATAGTTGTTGCACCACCTTCTCAAGAGAATTTACTACCAAAGAGTATCCATGCTCATCAACATGATGACCTTCACACATATTCTAGTCCACTCAATCAGAACACATCAGCTTGGCAAGAGGACTACACTACAATATATGATGAGTTTGACAATTCAAGTGATCTTGAGGAAGAGGAGGAGTTTCTTTCCCAAAAGAGCCTCAAGCATAGCCAAGTGGAAGAAGGAGTAGTCTTGGATGAAGCTTATGTCTCAAGTCCTCAAGATCAGGTATCATTCCAAGATCCATTTGTTGTTTTCCTTGAGAAATATAAAATAGGAGTGTTTTATGCCAAGAACAGTTTGATGCAAGGTTCAAAGAGAATTTTAGGCACTACTGTTCAAGCACAAGGGAGGTGCAAGTGGCCTTTTGATTTCTTCAGCATCCTCAAAGAGCCAAAACAAGATCACCCATACAATCATCTACTTGACTGGTTATATTGGAAAAGAGAGTTCACCAAATAAATGTCTATAATGTTAGGTTAGATTAGGATAGATAGGCATGCAAAATAAACTCAGCCCTATGAGCATCTTTTTAGTTTCAGATTGTTTTGAGAAAAAATGAAAAAAAAAAAAACACATAGATATGGAAAAAGAGGGCAGATTTGAAAAGAAGGTACAACCCCATACCCAAAAAATAGTAATACTGAAAATGTGCAAGCCTAAATGCCACTACTGATGCAAAAAAGAAGGTCTTGTTCAGTCATCTAGCCTAATCATGGCTAAGCATGTTTTAAATTTACTGTTGATAAGTTAGTGAAAGAATGCTGGTCAAAGCATTGAAGCTTGACTTGTCGAAGAAAAAAGATTAGGAAAGAAAGATACTGGTTCCACATGCTTAAATTTGAACCAAAGAGAAATATAGGGATGCTTATCAAATGATGAAACATAGCCCTCACACCTTCTAGTTTTGTTTACTTATGAAAATAAAGTTTGTGTGCAGTTTGTCTTGATGCCACGACTCATGATGAATCAGATTGTCTAATCTTGGTTCAATTCATGCTTTGAATTTCTTGTCAAATAGATTAGATAATGAAGTCTGTCATACTGCTTAATCTTGACGGTCAAATAGACTAGGTAGAGAATAAGAAGAGTTCACTAGCATAATCTGAACTCTTGGAAGAAATAAGTGTAGAAATAGATAGTTTGTTTTTGCTTTCAAAAGAAAAAATGTCAATGGGTTTGCCAGTTCAAGTGCACCCAAGGAAGGAAAAATGTTAGGCAAGTAGGTTGGGTTGGTAGAGATGAAGTTGAGCTAATCATGTTTTCAGATTATTGAAATCACAACTTCAAGGAAGCATCAACAAATGAAAGAAGAAAAGTCTCCCCAATGGATGAGGTACTGGTCACCATAAACCAGAGATCTAAAAGTTCTGGACACCTCCTGAAAAGGAGATGCCCTCCCCAAGTGGAGCCACTGTTAGTCAGTAGTACTTTTTTTCCTTTGTAGATGACTAAATGTCTATCCTAGATTTCTAGAAACAAAATTCATGAATCTTGTGAGTTCTAGAAATCTCACTGCCTTCATTATCCTTAGGATAAATTTTTTACTGTTATACTACTCTATCATGGCATAGCCAGCCTGTCACTCACGGAAGGTGCCTCATGGACTCATTCGTCTCATCTTTGTCCCATTTTCACACCCATAAATCTCATTACTCTGTTTGTCCCTTGTTTATGACTCCATTATCCAACTAGGGTTTTTGAGGGAATTTTTCTTGGTTTCATGGCCTCCATGGTTAAAACATCAACAAGGCTTGTATTATAAAAATCTTACACCTCCTCCTATCCTTCATATACCTTCCCAAACACTCCCCATCACTCCTATCCCTCAAAATCATCATTTTTCTACAAAACCTAGTCTATTGCCACAAATTTGACACTTTTCAAGACTAGGCTTGTGTTTTTCACTTTGGACCCCTTCCCCTCACTCAATCCTTGAAATTACACTTTCCCCTAATCCCTAACATCTATCCCTATCCCCTAAAATTTACCCAAGAATTTAGACAAACCTTAACCCCTTGATTCCATTCCCTCTACAAAGCAGTCCTAAATCCCCTACACCAAACCCTAATTTCCTCTTCCAACTAAGCTAGGGTTGCTATGGAAAAGAGGCATAGGAGAAGAATATCCATATGGTTGATCATATAAGCAATCATGAAGCCATGCCAACTCATAAACATCATGCCTCCATCATTTTCCAAGAATTCATTCCAAGGGCCAAGTCATTTGTCACTCCTAGGGCTAGTTTTTCTTCAAACTATGATTCTGACCTAATAGAGATGGATTTGAAAAACTTGAGAGAGGTTTTTGTCCATCATAGGTCCAAGAAGAAAAAAATCCTTCATTTTTTACACAGGTATCATGGTTTGGGAGAAATGTCAAAAATACAGGTGTCACGGGAGAATTTATGCACTACTGGAGTGACCTTGGGAAAATCAGGTTTCATCACCGCTGGAGTGTCCAAATGACTTTCTTGATGAGTCCAATTACAACTAAACTTGAATATATTTCCAATGAGCTATCATGAGCTCAATTTGGAGTTGTGGAAGGCCTCCAAAAGTTGTCTGCACCAACACTCTGTATTTATGCACCATCACTCAGCACTTTTTGACCAGTCATGGGAAAATAAACTTTTGACAAAGAAAATCAACTTCAATTAGGAAAAAAATGGTATATTTGGAAAGTATATAGGTTAATATTTCCAACTAGCTATCACATGCCCAATTTCGACACCGGGAAGGACTCCAAATTCCCGTTGCAAAAGGCCTATTTTTGCGTTGCGCTCCTGGAAAGTTTTTCCCATATAAATTAAACTGTGCTGCGCTTGTGCCACTGTTTTGCAGCTTGATTTTTGAGCCATTTTATCTGATATGGAGGCAATTAAAGAGGTATTTTGAACCTTTTCCTGCATATGCATGCTTTTCTAAAGATGAGGGCCAAGAAGAAAGCAGTAATGGCCATGAAGAAAGCAGTGATGAAAAAGAAGAAAACAGTGAGGGAAAGGATGATGAAAATGAAGGAAAAAGTGAAGAAGAGGAAGGCGGTAGAGAGGGAAATATCCAAGAAGAAATTAACAAAGGAAATGACAAGGATGAGTGTGTTGACAAAGAAGAAAACAGAATTGAAACTAATGAGCCTCATAATGAGCAAAAAAGTCAAAACAATGGGTCTTATGATGAAGAAAATGACAGTGACAAGAATACATATGAAGACAGTGGGGATTAGGCATATGATGCAAATGAAGAACATAGTGAGGAAGAGGAATATAAAAAAGAAAACAACAGTAAGGAGGCATATGAAAGCAATGAAGAAAACAAAAATGACAGTGACAAGAATGGCAAAGACAACCAAGAAACAAAGTTTGAAGTTGTTTTCCATAGGCAAGAAAATGATGAAAAAGGGCCAAGAAATGAAGATAATGAGCAGGGAAGTGAAAGAGAGATCAGCCAAAGGAACTCACCTAGTGAAGAAAGAAGTGACCCTCACAGTGATGGAGATACTATCAGGGGTGCCCAAAACAATGACCCTACAAAGAGTGCAAACAGTGATACGAAGGATGAAATTGAGGGTGAATACAGTGGATCCAAGGATCAAGAGGAGGACATTCATGAAGGCAAATATGTACCAAGCAACAATCAAGGCACCTCTTACATTGCAAAGGAGAATAACTGAGCACTATGAATGAAGAAACCACTTTGCAAGGAAAAAACTCAAAACTGCCCAACATGAGGGCCTGACACCAAAAGATGAAAAAGACCAAGCTAGGCTTGGAATTTTGGCCCAAGTTTCTCTACAGGTCTCCAATGACCCATGAGGCACCTACCTACCAAATTTGAGGCAATTTGGAAATTTTTTTGTTTTTTCCAAATTTTGACGCCTAGGAGCTCACCCCCTGTGAAGTGCTTTTTCGCAGGGAATATTCATGAGGAGAGGTTTAAATTTTTGGATTCCCCATCACTAGAGGAGTATGCTCACCAAATTTCAGCTCAATTGGAGTTGTTTGGACCCCCCAAAAGGGTCAAAAACACTCATTTTTTCACCTTTCTGAGCATGTGTTGCGCTCCTGGAAGTATTGTATTTTTCCACTTTTTTAGAAACTTCTAGAGGTCCGATTGAAGAATTAAATGTATATCTGGAAAGTATACTTCCATATCTTTCCAACGAGCCATCACGGATCCTTTTTCGACGTCGGGAAGGCCTCCAAAACACCGATGCAAAAAGGCTTTTTTGGTGCTGCGCTCTTGGCAGAATTTCAGAGTTCCACACAGTGTGCTGCACTCCTGTAACTAAGTGGAAAAAATGTGTGTTTGGAAAGTTTTATTAGGCATGTCAGGCCTAAAAGTCAATTTTATTTCCTCTTATAGTCGGAAAATATATTTTATTTAGATATTTTTGTGCCTTGGGCTTTGCAAAGCCTCAAGGACAAGTTAGGATATTTCTCTTTTTCCAATAGGCTTCTAGATGCTCTAGTAGGCTCTCTTCTCCTCATTTGTTATATAAGACATGAGGATTCATTGTAATCAGTTGGGACTTGATGTGTTTAAGAGCAATACATGGTTTTATGAGCTTGGATAAGATATTGGTTTTATGAAGTGAATGAATGGCTTGTGTGGCTTGATGTTGGAGAAGCTTGCTTGCAGGATTCCATAGCTTGGTGAATGGTGATGTTTTCCTAACTTGTTAATGTTTTCTTGTCCTCATTTTGTTTCAGTCTGCTTGGTTACTATAGATCAGAAAAGTATAGGTTGAGATATGCTCATGGAAGCACCTCAAACCTCCTGTTTTCTATAGTCTTGATGTTTTCTTCTTTTAGTCATCTTAAGGAATTCTTGATTGATCCTTAGGCCCACTAAAACTTGTTTATATTTCATAAATGGTTAGTATGTTAGCTTATAAATATGATTCATGGTATGCCCTGCTTATTTAAAGTTTTCAAAACCCTATTGTGAAGCTTTTCTATGAAATACTAATTGATTAGGTTAAGATAAAGAGGCCTTGTTTCGATCTTGCCCTTTGCCCATGCTTACCAACTTGTTTCACAGTTCTCGATAGTTTGATATATGCTGTTTAGGAGTTCCCTCTCCATATATTGAGTTGTTTTTTTATCTTATGTGTTTTCTCAAAATGCTGAAGGTGAATTTCTAAAGTTAGGAGTTCTAATGCTTCTATGTCTCACCGGAATGTTCATCTTACATGTTTATTAGTTTGAGTATTGTTCATAGAGATTAATGGTTTGCCCTATCTCATGAGTTATTGCTTTCAGACTATATATGTTTAAGGTCTCTTAGTTTTTCCCAAACTTAATGTTCATTACACCTCATAATCACCTAAGGATCCATTAACCTTGCTAAATCAGCCCTACAATACACTCTGATTCATCATTTCGACACCCTAGACTTCATCTGACCCCATAGCCCTATTGATTTGAAAACCTCTCATTCCACCTATCCTACTTAGTCATCTTACCCCAACCCAAAACAAACAAACAAATTACACTTAAAAACTAGCCTAAAATCAATCATCTGAAGCGAACAAGTTCACATCCTTCGCACAATAGAGAGAGCCCTCTCTGAGTCTAGGAAGACTAGCTCCTAGGACTCCAAAGACTGGTCTAATGTTACCCTTTAATTTGGTTAGCCAATCTTCGAAATCATGGGACCCTAACAAAAACTATGTAGATGAAGAGGAAAGAGAGACTGAAGAGCCGGAAGAAAACCATGTAAATTTAATAGGCTCTTATAGTGAGGATGTTGTTTTTCTCACAGAGGAATAACAAGGTATTTTTTCCTCAAACCAAGCTGAAAGAACATATGAGGATTCTGAAGAATACAAACTAGAATTTGAAAATGCTATCATGGAGGTTCACTGGTAGTATGACCTCAGAAGTAGGAAAACCCAAGATATCCCCAAGAGGAACAAACTAGAAATTGATGCTGGGAAGACCCCTGAAAACACTCCTAAAAAGACAACAGAAAATACAAACACCCTGGCTAAGAATCCCGATCAAAGCAAAAACAAAATCAGCCAACATGATGGTGACCAAAGCTGCCCTAGTACATCAACTAGTGGCCCTAAAAAAACTGTTTCAACTGAGATTCCGAATAAAAATCAGTAAGCCAAGCTTGCTGAAAATACCATGTCTGATAGAGCTGAGTTAAATATGCCAAGAACACAGACACCATTCAGTATTGAGAGTGAACTTTCCAAGATCAAAATAGCCATACCCCTTACTAAATTAGTGACTCAATATGTATATAGATCTCAAGTTTTGAAAACTTTAAACATAAGAAATAACATCGATACTCTAAATCTGACTGATGACAAGCTAGAATTTTTGTTTGGACTAGAGGTAGAGGGAAAGTTTCAAGAGGGAGTTGTGCCTCCATTCTATGCCAATTTGAACATCCATGACAAAATCCTACACAATGCCATGCTAGATTCTAGTGCTTCACATAACCTCATGCCGAAGGTAGTGATGGAAAGATTGGGCCTTGAAATAACCAGACCATACAAAGAATTGTACTCTTTTGATTCAAGTAGAGTTAAATGTTTGTGTCTAAGCAAAGATCTGTGTGTCAATCTGGCACAAATACCAGCCAAGAGCCTAGTCATGGATATTGTAGTGGCTAACATTCCCCTAAAATATGGCATGCTCTTATCAAGATCATGGGGGGGCAAACTCCAAGGAACCCTCCAAATGGACATGACATATGCTACCATTCCAGTCTTTAACGAAACAAGATGACTATACAAAGAATCTCACATGAAATACATGGTAAGCAGCCAAGATAAGCCAAATAACACCCCTCTCTATTCTATCCATTCAGACCTTGATTCATTTATTTTATACAATGAAGATGACATTAATGAACAAGTAGCTAAAAAAGAGGAAGAGCTAGACTTGTCAGAACAATCAAACCAAACAAAAAATGAAGAACATAACAGTCAAAACCCTAGAAGCCATGAACAACAACATAATGGCAAATCTGAACTCGAAATTCTTTGGAACATGAGCTTTGATGGCTATTATGGCAAAGATGGTTCAAGAGTGGGTGTTTGGATACAAAACACTAATGAAGGTCACTCTTACAAGCTGGAATTTTCAATGTACAAACAATATTGCAAAATATGAAGCTCTTCTCCTAGGTTTACACTTGCTGAAAAATATAAGAGCTAAGAAGATTTCCATTCAGGGAGATTCTGAGCTGATTATTAGGAAAATTAAAGGAGAATACTTAGCCAAAAATCCCAGACTAAGAGAATACAGAAATGCTGCCTTAGACCTCCTGAAAAACATTTGAAAAATATGAACTTACCTCTGTCCCAAGAACTCAAAACAACCTTGCAAATGAACTAGCCTTCGCTGCCAACACTTTCCAACTGCCTCATGCCAATGAAAAATACATGGTAAAGGTCAAAAGCAGACCAACAGTACCTGATAACATAGATTATTGGCAAGTTTTTGAAGGTGACAAACATATTGAAGACTTCTTGCAGTCCAAAAATGAGTTTGAAATGCCAAAACCAGATTCGGATCATGAAGAGGTTTGCTCTGCTGAGGAACTAACACATAAAACAGAGCCACCTTATGTTTTTGATGTAAATATTCTAGAACACCCTCATGAGGCAGAATTGTGTGAATATTTAGATCAAAAAGACCTTGAAGTATTGCAATACAAGGACAATCTATTGCCAAGAGGTCTTGTCCCCTTAGAAGAACTGTTTGATTTTAATGATGTTGCTAGGAAGCCTAAAATATAATCCACTGAAACTGATGTAGAAGAATGCAACATGGGCAGTGAGGAAGAACCTAAAATGATAAAGATTTCCAAAACACTGCCAACCCTCATAAAACCGAAATACATTGAGCTACTCAAATAATTTAAGGATGTGTTTGCATGGGGCTATGAGGACTTGAAGTCTTATGATACAAACATCATTAAGCATAAGATCCCTCTCAAGGAAAACCAGAAACCATTTAAGCAGAAATTGCGTAGAATAAACCCTGTACTAGTGCCTCTGGTTGAGAAAGAAATAAAAAAGATGTATGATGCTGGAATAATAGTCCCACTCAGGTACTCAGAATGGGTCTCAAACCTTCTGTCAGTGAGGAAGAAAATAGGGGAAATTAGACTATGCATAAACTTTAGAAATTTAAACAAAGCCTCCCTGAAAGACAACTACCCTTTACCTAAGATGGATCATATACTGCAAAGGGTAGTGGGCTCCAAAAGAATATCTTTGCTTGATGGTTTTTCAGGGTATAATCAGGTGCTAGCACACCCATATGATAAGCACAAAACTGCCTTCACTACACCTTGGGGCACCTTCATGTATGTCAAAATTCCTTTTGGGTTAATGAATGCAAGGGCCACTTTTCAAAGAGCCATGGAAATTTCTTTTTTTGATGAAATAGGTTACTTCATTGTGATATACCTTGATGACATAGCTGTCTATTCTAAAACTGATGAAGAACACCTAGTTCACCTAAGAAAGGTCTTTGAAAAATGTAGAAAGTATGGTCTATCTTTGAATCCGAAGAAAACTTTGTTTGGTCTTCAAGAAGGAAAAATTTTAGGCCACATCATATCTGAAGAATGGATTAAGATAGACCCAAAGAGGATTGAGGGGATATTGCAGATCAGTCACCCTAAGAACATCAAAGAGCTGCAATATTTCATTGGAAAGATCAACTTCTTAAGAAGGTTCATACTGCACCTTGCAAAAATCCTAAGAAACATTAAAAACATGCTGAAAAGAGAAATAGGAGTCAAATGGACCATAGAAGAAAAGCAATCCTTTGAAATAGTAAAACAATCACTTACCCAAACACCAGTTCTAATCAGCACTGAATTTACTAAGGACTTCTTCATCTTCTCATTTGCTTTAGAACACACAATTTCTGCAGTATTACTGCAAAAGAACATAATGGGACAAGAAAAACCCATAGCTTTCTTCAACAAGGCACTAAGGAATGCACCTCTGAAATATAACATTATGGAAAAACAAGCTTTTTCCTTAATCAAAGCATTAAAGGATTTCAAAGTTTACATCTTGCATTCACATGTCATTTCTTTTGTTCCTCATACAGTTTTTAAGGACATATTAAATCAGGATCCTGATGGTAAAAGAGGTAAGTGGATTGCTGTCATCTTAGAGTATGATTTTGAAATCAAGCCCACCAAGCTAATCAAAGGGAAAGGACTGGCCAAATTGGTGGCTGAAGCAAACTTTCAAGCACTAGACATAAACATGATACATTCCTTGGACAAACAAGAGGAGCTGGTGACTCCACCTGTTACAGAAGAATTTCTGAACTCACTCTGGTATGCTGATATATTATATGTGTTTTTTAATTTAAATGCTCCTCCTGCTTTTTCCAAAACAAAGGCCAGATTATTGAAACTAAAGGCTGTAAATTTCTGCATTCTAGATAAAGCTTTATATTGGAAAAATTCTGTTGGTATCTTGCTTAAATGTTTACTTGAAGAAGATGCATATAGAATCATGCATGAGTTTCATGAAGGACAATGTGGAGGTCATCTCTATTGGAAAACCACTGCCAACAAAATCCTTAGAGCTAGTTTCTATTGGCCCACTCTTTTCCCTTATATCCACAAGCTAGTAGTGACTTGCCATAAATGCCAAATCTTTGACGGAAAGAGAAAACTATTGCCTTTGCCTTTGCACCCTATCAGTGTTGAAACTCCTTTTCAACAATGGGGTTTATATTTCATTGGAGAAATCCACCCTGCCTCCTCTGCCCAACACAAATGGATCCTCACTGCCACTGACTATTTCACCAAATGGGTAGAGGCCATCCCTTCAAAGACTGCCACTGACTCAGTAATCATCAAATTCCTTGAAAATCACATTTTTTCTAGATTTGGCTGTCCTAGAAAGATTATTACTCAAAATGCTGCTGCATTTAAATCCAAGAGAATGGTGGAATTTTGCCACAAGTATCACATTACATTTGAGAATTCTACAACTTATTTCCCTCAAGGTAATCGGTTGGTTGAGTCCTCTAACAAAATCTTGGTAAATATCATCAATAAATTCCTGGAAGAGAAAAAAAAGTCATGGCATAGCAAACTGGTGCATGCACTATGGGAAAACAGATTAACAAACAAGAAATCAATTAACATGTCTCCCTATCAGCTAGTGTATGGCATGGATGCAGTTTTTCCAAAAACTTTGGGAGTGCCAGTGATGAGGCTTATTCAAGAGGTACAATCAGAGGAGAATGATATACAAAGGAGGCTGAACCAAACCATTCAATTGCAACAATCAAGGGAAGAAGTATACAATAGAACACAAGCAGTACAAGACAATATTAAGAAAATCTTTGATAAGAGGACTAAAGCAAATGATTTCTAGATTGGAGACAAAGTGATGAAGTGGGATTCAAGAAGAGAGGACAAAGGAAAGCATGGTAAATTTTAAAATATGTGGAAAGGCCCATACATCATCCATTCAGCAAGAGGTAACAATGCATTCTTTCTACAAGAAATGGATGGAACAGAGTTATTTGGAGGTCTTGTCAATGGAAGGATGCTCAAGCATTATTTTTGTTGAAATTATTAATTTAAAGTTTTATTCATTGTACATAACATTTCTTGAGTAAAAGATCAGAAAAATGAAACAAAAAAAGAAATAAAAGAAGAAAAAGAGGGCAGATAAAAGAAAGGTAAAGCCCCATACCAAAAACGAATATGCCTGAAAGTGTGCAAGTCCAAATGCCACTACTTTTGAGAAAGGAAAGTCTTGTTAAGTCATACAACCTAATCATGATTGAACATGTTTTAAATTTATTTTGATAGGTTAATGAAGGAAGATTTTCCAAACCATTTAAACTTGGCTTATCAGTAGATTAGATTAGGAAAATATATTGTTTCCCAAATCTCAAATCTGAACCAAAGAGGAAAGAGAGGGATGAATGAAAAATTTTAAATTATAGCCCTCAAGTTTCTAGTTTTACTTGTGAAAAAATAAACTCTGTGTGTAACTTGTCGAAAATGCCACAACTCATGACAAATCAAACTATTTAACCTTGATTTGTTCATGTTTTAAATTTCATGTTAGTAGATTAGAGAATGAAGATCTGTCAAACTGTTTAACCTTGACATATAAGTAGATTAGGTAGAGAATAAAGTAGCTAATCAACCTAATCTGAGCCTTTGGATGGTATAAGGGTAGAATTAGATAGTTTCTACTTTCAAAAGAAAAAATGATGACCAGGGTTTTCCAATCTAAATGCACCCAAAAGAAGAAAAAATGCTAGGAAAGGTATGATGGGTAGGTAGAGTTGATGTTGAAGCAATCATGTTTTTTTTAGATTTTAAGATCACAGCTTCAAGGAACAACAACAAGATCAACATTGCACAATGAAGGAAATCAGCAAGCATGTGAAGCATTTCATCTGCAAAACCAGATATATGAACTCTGAGGTTCTTGACACCTCCTAAAGGAGCTTCCCTCCCCAAGTGGAGCCACTGTTAGTCATCAATATTTTTCACTATCTTTAGATGACTATAGGATGGTTATAGTTTTCTGAAAACGATATTACTTGAATATCTTGAGTTTCAGAAATCTCACTGCCTTCATTATCCTTATAAACGTATTTCCACTATTCCTCAGTTGGTCTTCTAGAAGTCACCTGTTGCTCTTAAAGACTCCTTATGGGATTATACTTCTCATTTTCATCCTTCTTTCCTACCTGAGACTTCATTGCCTTATTTTCTCCTGTCAATAAAATCCACCCTCCCTCTAGGGTTTCCTGTTTCTAACTCATTCCCATGTCCCTTTGGGCATAATAACCTACAACAATACTTTGTTTTCACTTGAAAATATCCAAGTCAAATTTTAGTCAAAGTCAGGTCAAAGAACCCTCCCATTAGGTCATTAAGGTTTTTCATTTTTCAAGGTCATTTCCCCAAAATCATTGGATGTTTCAGGCACTGCTTTTCCCTTTTATAGAATCTGGCTCAGATATAATAGAATGTCAAGACATGGTTATTCAAGAAGTACCTAAAATTTTTCCAAAGAAGATTATCTTTTCAGTTCAGAGTCTGCAAGTGAGAAAAATGGACAAAGCTTGGCATTTCTGCAGAAGTGCTGGAAGATTTATCAGCTGAAGGTACTGACGATGTAGATTGTCTACTCCTCAATGAAAAATATGTACAACAAAGGAAAGGGGAACAACTTGGTCTTGTAGATGACTAAGGTTATGAACTGGTTAGTCCATTTGAGTGCCAAAATAGTGATCACTTGCCGGAAAATGACATGGAGGAAGCACACAAGGCCAAACATGAAGAAATTCTATCAGAAAATGTCGATGGAATATGGAAAAAAGGTAAGGTGAACTGGACAGAAATAAATAAACTTGAAAGGGCTATAGAGAACTTAGAAGACAACACTGATGATTGTTGTAAAGAACTGCAGACACTTAAGGTTTTGAAAAAAGTGGCCAGAGAAGGTGGAAAAGATGAGTTGAACTCTATGATGGAAACTACATAATATTTTGAATATGCTACTATGCGTTTAAATCCCAAAGTTGTCAAAGTGAACATGTAAATCCTCCATGAGAAAAAGAAAAGCCAACTTCATGAATTCAACAACTTGCAGGTAAAAAAGTGTCAAAGAGTATCAGTGACAAAGTAAAAAGACTTCAAAAACATTAGAAAGTGGGTTTTCAAAGTTAAATTAAATCCATAAGCCTATAAAATCCCATTTGACACTTAGAGAGAACCATTGTTACCTTTCAAAAGATAAAGAGCATCCAACAAGGAATAGTTTGTGGGCTTTCTGAGTGAATTCAGGAAACATTTCTTGGCGCTGCGTGTTTGGGTTGGCGCTGCGCCCTTGCCCATTTTCCTCCATACATTTTCTGAAGGCACTGTGCGCTTGGGAGTTGGCGCTGCGCCCTTGACAGAAAGACCTTGTGTTGATTTTCCTTGGCACTACGTGCTCAGAAACTGGCGCTGTGCGCTTGGGTTGGCGCTGCGCCCTAAGCCATTGGCGCTGCACGCTTGGACAAAAAGGGTTTCTAAGTCTTCCAACCATTCAAATCACATGAAAATTTCTTTCAAATTCTTTCCAAGGTCCTCCAAGCATTCTTGAGGGGTAAGTACATGACATAAACCTTGCTTTGAAACTATTTTGATAACTTTTAATTGCATGGAAAGGAAACCCTAATCAAACCCTAATAAAACCCTAGCTACAAATCAAAGATCACTGTATACATACTTATTTCATCCTCCTAAACAGAGTATCAGTTATAGATAGGGTAATCTCATTGATTCAACATTTTCATTGCATTTAGTTTGCCTGGCACTCAATTCCTACACCTATACCCCTTCACTCATTCCCTTCATTTGATTCAAGCTGCCATTTAATTACCCTCCCCTCATCTCATTTCACTTCAACCCTGGGGTTTCCAAGACAGAGTTTAAAATTTATGAGGGTGAAGACAGTGGTAGTGAGGCACAAATGCCAAGGAGACATGATCATAAGGGACGGAAGATAAATAGGTTTGAACCCCTCAATACAAGTGAACTCATGGCATCTCCCCTTACTATTTCTTGCTTTAAACATGTGGGCTGCTTTGAGTTTTGTGAGAAGGTGCAACAAGTCTAAAATCACCCGGAGCTAACAATACTGTTCATCATCAACCTACATGAAAAATAGGTCAATATTGCTGGGGTTACCTTTGAGATGTCCACTGATGCCATTGCAGCTGCTACAGGAATACCTAGTGTGGGAGAGAAGTGGTTCAAACAAGCAAACTTGGACATGAGTTATTTTGAACCATACCTAAAACCCAGGTATAAAGATCACCACAAGTCCATCTTCCATTTTTCTCATCTTCTTGATATATATGCACCCATGAAGAGGATAATAATGAAGTATTTTACTTGTGAGGGAAGGTTTTCCCGCCTCTACTCATACCACATTCATCTTCTTATGCATTTCACTAGAGTTAGGATGTTGCATATACCATATTATATTTTTCATACCATTGAAAAAATGGCCTACATTGTGCAAAAGATATATTATCCTAATAAAATGCAGAGCCTATTCCATCATTCACTCATCAAGATGGTGGTCATGCATCAGTTACAACATAAAAACATTTAATGGGATGCATTCATTGCCAATGAGGTTTTCACTACTCCACATGGCCATCATCAACAGGAAATCCCTCCTCCATCACCTCTCATTATTCATGCATCACCATGCAATCACATCCCCTACCCTCATGTTGATCCTCCCTCATCACATTTTCACAATCCTTCACCATCATCTCATGATACTGGAGCATCAAGCAGTGAAGGGAACATTGAGACATCTGACACTGAAATTATTGACATTGAGCCTTTTGATTTTACATATTAGAGAGGGCACAAGCATGTGTTTGCTTCATTTGAGGTTAAAGGGGCCATGCCTTCTTCAACAAAAAATCAGGTTGATAAGGGCAAGGAAAAGGTTACAGAGCATATCACTGTTGAGAAGGAAGACAAGCATGAAGCTAAGCATGAGTTTCATTTGATTGACCTTAATGATGAGGATGAGGAGAGAATCACTAGTATGTTGATCAAGAGTAAGGATGCCAAGATTAGTGAGCTACAAGCTAATCTTGGTAGAGAAAAGAATGTGATTAACTATATTAAGCTAGAGAATCAGCAATTGGAGACAAAGCAGGCCATCAGTGAGGTAAGGGAAATTAGGGCTCAAAGAGAGGCCGGAAAGGCCAAGGCTTTGCTAGATGAGACCTTGGGAACTTTTGATGACAATGAGGATGAGGAAGATCAAATTCGTAGGCAGAGGCTAAAGACCATTGGGCTGAAGAGGGTTTTAGCCCGGGAAAGGCAAAGAGAGGCAGCATTGGCAGAGAAGCTCACTCCAAGTGAGCTGCTTGCCATAGAAATTAGAAGGGATAGAGAGTCTTGGCTAGAGAGGGCCAATTTTCACCTATAGGGTCAACTAGAGAAGGCAAAGAGAGACACTGACATACAAAGGAATATGGCAAAACATTATGCCATGAGAAACAGGATTGCAAAGGCCAAGCTCAAATGAGCCCATGCAAAGATTCAGGCTCTAAATGAGGCTAAAGAGAAGGAAAAACTAAATATTCTTGTTGAGGTGTCCCTCCAAGCCTCCAAACCATGATCAACAAAAAAAATTCCATTTTTGGCACTTTGGTGCAAATTTTGAATTTTTGACAGTTTGGCTTGTAGAAAATTGGCCCAAATGCACAACGCCACTGACACTGTGCTCTTTTTTGGGGCACTCAAATGAAAAATGGTCAGCATGATCGTGTTTCTAATGCCAAGTACATCAACCTCAAAAAAGTTTAGAAAATTTGGAGCAAAAATGGTCGCTCAAAATGGCCAAAAACCAACAAAAAATCACCTTTCTGCCCTCTTTTTGGCACTGGTGCTGCGCGTTTAGCAGTCTTGGGAGAAGTGGTTTTTGACAAGGCAAATGGGAACCAATATATAAAGTGGAAGTATATTCAGAAATTATACTCAGATATCTTTCCAATGAGCCATCATGGCGCTCATTTGGACACCGGGAAGGCCTCTAAAAGTCAGCTGCAAAACATGTCATTTTCCCAGTCTTGGCGCTGCATGTTTCCACTAGCGATGTGCTCTTGTACCTTGGAGTTGTGCCCTTACCAGGAGTTATTGCAAAAGATATTTTGAAGCCTTAGAGTCAAAAAATTTCCAAAACTATCTCAAATAGTTATGTTAGAAGTTATTTTTGCAATTAATGAGTTTTAGATATTTTGCCTTGGGCCTTGCATGGTCTCAAAGGTCAAAGTGCCTTAACTATGTAATAAATGACATTTTGAAACCCTATATAGGGTTTAATTCCTCATTTTGCAGATAAATACTGCATGTATGCTTCATAGTTGTTGTTGGTTGATTATTGAGATGAATATTACATAGACTTTGAGTTGTGAAGAAATTGGCTTTGGAGCTTTGTGACTATTTTGGATTGAATTTCAATGGAGCAAGTACATTCATAGGATTAATGAAATTTGTTAAATGGTGATGTTGTTCTTATCTTGCACTTGTTTCCTTCTGTTTTCATATTGTTTCATATTTTCTCTTGCAATAGAACATAAAATTTAGGTTAAGATATGTTGTTAGAGGCACCTTAAGTCTGTCTGCATTATGTTGCTCATATGTTTTCCTCTACTAGGTTTGATTGGAGAATTCTTAATTGCTTTCTGATTCCACCTAGTTTGTTGTCTTGAAAATGATTTAATAAGAACCAAACCAAAGAATTTTATGGTATGCCCTGTCCTTTGGTGTAGCTTGAAACATGGGTTTTAAGGCTTTTCTTTGAAGTTTTCTTACTAGGGTTTAGGCTAAAGAAGTTTATGGTTTTCCCTGTCCTTTAGTCTATCTTGAAAAGTCACTTTGAAGGTCTTTTATAGTCTGATTGAAGAATTTAGGAGTTCCCTGCTCTTTAATCATCACTTATTTGTTATCTTAAATGTTTTCTTTCTCTGAAAGTGAATAGCTAGAGAATTTAGGAGTTCCCTGCTCTCTAGGGTTTGCTGGATTGTTGTCTCAAAGTTTACTTGATAAAGCTAGGCCAAAGAAGTTTATGGTGTGCCCCATCCTTTGGTTCTTTCTTAAGCATAGTGATCTTAGATAATCTTCTTGTTATATTATATGTTAAAGGATTCTTAATTTCCCTTTAAACCTACTAAAATCACCATTTAATGTTCATTTCACACTCACATAACCTATTAAGATCCATTTGGATTTGTTAACTTTCCCTATGAAACACCCTTGATTTATTGTTGTACTTTTCAAGCCTTTCACAGACCCCATAGCCCAATGGTTTGAATTCTTCTTACTCTATCTGTTCTTCTTGACAAGCAACCCAACCAAACAAAACAAAACAAACAAACCCTATCATTTTAACTAGCCTAAAATCATCATCCTAAATCAATCAAGTCATATCTTTTATACAAATATAGAGAGAGCCCTCTCTGAGTCCAGGAAGGCTAGGTCCTAGGACTCCAAAGTTGGTTTGATGTTACCATTGTTCATTTGGTCTTGCCAATCTGACAAATTATTGGGACCTAACAGAAGCCAGTGGTTGGATTATATTATCCACGGAGGTTTGCTATTCAAAAGTAATAAACTGTGCATTCCCAAATGTTCTATGAGGGAAAACATAATTAAGGAGAAACACAGTGGAGGCTTATTTGGACACTTTGGACAAGACAAGACTTTTTCTCAGGTAAATGCTTTTTACTACTGGCCAAATATGCAAACTGATGTTAATATATTTCTTGAGATATGTAGGATTTTTTAGCATGCTAAGGGGAGAAGTCAACATACAGGATTGTATCAGCCATTATCAATACCAAACCGAACATGGGATGCAGTTAGTATGGATTTTTTTTTGGTTTTACCAAAAAATCAAAGAGGAAATGATTCCATTTATGTTGTGGTGGATAGGTTTTCTAAAATGTCTCATTTCATTGCATGCAAGAAAACTAGTGATGCAACACATATTGCTAATGCGTTTTTTTTTCAGAAGTTGTAAGGTTACATGGATTGCCTATGACTATTGTGTCTGATAGGGATACAAAGTTTGTTGGGAATTTCTGGATAACTCTGTGGAAGAAACTAGGTACCAACCTTAGTTTCAGTTCAGCTTATCACCCTCAAACGGATGGATAGATCGAGGTAGTGAATAGAAGCTTGGGAAATATCTTGAGGAGCTTAGTGTATAAAAATCCTAAGCAGTGGGATTTAGCACTTGCTCAGGTTTATTTTTCTTATAATGATACTCCCAATCGAAGTACTGGGATGAGTCCATTACAGATTGTTTTTGGGATGAATCTAAGAGGTGCGTATGAGCTCAAAAATTTAGGAAAATAAGAGATAAGGAGTGCAAAGGCTGAAGAGTTTGCAGAACAAATGAAGAAACTACAGGAAGATGTCAAAGATATATTGTAGGAAAGAAGTGGAAAATACAAACATAGAGTTGATATGAAGAGGAAAGAAAAATAATTCCAAGTGGGTGATCTAGTCATGGTGTACTCGAGGAAATAAAGGTTTCCCGTTAGGACTTACAACAAATTAAAGATGAAAAATATAGGACCGTGCAGAATTGTGAGAACATTTTCAACCAATGCTTATGAGATTGAATTTCCAAAAGGAATTGGAATATCACCCATCTTTAATGTTGCATATTTTTACCTATACAAAGGAACAGAGGAAGAGCTACAAGAAGACTCTACAGAAGAAGAAGACTAGACTTTGAATTGGAAGGAAAATATGCCAAATATCGAAAAGAAATAATTGGAAGCCATTTTGGTGAAAATAGCAGCAAAGAAGACCAGAGAAAAAACTTACTATTAGTATCTACTCAAATGGAAAGGACACCCTGTGGAAGATGCCAGTTGGATGACATCAACAAAGTTATAGAATTTTAGTACAGATCCTGAAGCATTGATGGATCAATCGTTTCTTCCCTGGGAGTCTAATGCAGGAGCATTTAGACTTAGCCAGCAATGTGATTGTATGTTCACATTTCATAGCTAAAATGAGGTGGATAAACATTGGTCATTAATATTTTACTTATTTTTAAATGAAATAATTTAGTCTCTTTGGGTTTGATAAATTAATTAGGAATAAAAATAGAAATTGGTCTCTCCCTGCGAGGAGATTGAACCAAGTAGGATAAGAGCTTAGAAATAGGGTAGAATTTGTTTGATAGAGTGGTTCAACATAAATCTATTTTAGGCGAGAAGGACCACTTCAGATAGATATATATATATGTATGAGATAGGTGAGAGAGAGAGAGCAGAGTGTGGAAAAGAGTGAGACAAGTGTGAAATAGGTGTGCGAGAGGAGAGAACAGAGAGAGCATAAACAATTGTAATAACCAGTCGATCAAGGGCTTGGCTCTGTAAGTTCCATTATTATTAATTTTCAAGTGTTTTGTAATAATCAGACTCTCTATTTGAACTACTGGTTTAAAACTCTGTTGAATCATATGTATATTAAGTTATACAATAGGAGGATAATCGGATTGCAGGTGGGACGAGGGCCGTAGATCTGAACACAATCAACGAGAGAGATCTCAACATAGTTAAAAAATAGCACACATCGCACATAATTGGGTTTAATGTTAAAGAGTCACAAGTTAAATTGTTTAACCAGCGGTACGAAGTGAGGAGTGGAGAGACAACGAGGATCATTGGATCAAGAGCTAAACTAACGATGGAGATCATAGCACAGGGAAGAAACTTCGCAATTCGCAAGATTTAGAAGATAAGCGTTAAGGCATCGCAAAGTAAACTAATTTGTTTGCGATGCGAAAAAGGGGAGGACACGTGTTGGCTCAGTGCAACTTCGCAGTTTGTAAGGATTAAAGTTTACGTGTTAAAGTTAAACTACAAATTGTGCGATTTGCGATTGTCGGTGGTTGGTCAGGCTTATTGTGGGACCCTCCGGTAAGAAATTTCGTGCATATGCATTTCTTTGGTTTGTATGTGTTTTTTTAAGTTAACGTTGTTGATCACACCAATATGTAAGTTTGACGAGCCCTGAAGTTTAAAACAAATCCGCTGTGGGTGATAAGGTTGTGTGGAGTGTAAACTATATAGTTTCCGCTCATATTTTGATATTCTGCAGCTAGTCTGCATCAATCTTTATAGTTGAGTGTCGTAAGACATTTCTTTGCATGCTTCAGATGTTTAGCTAAGTCTGTTGTGCTATTTAACACTGGTTGTTCCCGAGCAAGAATCCAAACCTTACCCACGCGGGACTTCGAGTGCTTACTCTGGGAAGGTTTTATTGGGTAGCATTCATCATCCCACAATCAGTTCCACTTTCCTCCACTCCCATATGCACTTCCAGCTACAGGAATTACTCATTCCTGAACTAGAGCTTGAGAGTTGGAAGGTTGTTCTCAGTACTTCAGTTGAAAAACCTATGGAGGGATCAACCCTTCACACTGTGGATCCATTTTAGTCTTCCAGGAGTTCCATTTTCATATTCGACATCAGGCCATCCATCTATTCTCCTATGCAACAACATTTCCTGTAGGAATTGCGTAATTCTACAGTCAAGGTTTGAGGAGAAGAGGAAGTTCCAAGCAACTAAGCTTGGAATCCTGTGAGGGATTAATACTTCACTCTAGGGATCACTTCAGTAGCTTGGGATCAACATTTTATTATCTATCAGTAGGCTACACCATCAGCCCTCCTAGACAATGCAGTATTTCCCAGGCATTTGGGGAATTTTGAGGTCTAAAATGGGCCTCCTAAGGAAAATGTACAATCAAAATTCACTTTATGAGAACCAATCACATTTTAGGGGATGAAATCATCCCTAATGGTTGAGGTGGCATTGGTTGAGTTAAAGGTACTTACTTGTCACATTCTCAATGGTGGATAAAAACTCATGGTTAACCATGGTAGTGCTCTAAGTACTTTTAAATTCAACGTAAAGTACTAATAATAAATGTCATTTCACACTTTTTGAATAAAAATATATTATTGTCATTTTATATTTCTTGAAAGAAACAATGCATATCCCTATACATTTATTATATTATATTATTTTTATATAGTATATTAATTACATGTTATTATACAATTTAAATAATAGAAATTTTAATTAACAATATATAATATAATTAAGAATTTATAAATTTATATTTATATTTTATTTTAAGTTATTTAAGTACAAATGACAAATGGATTGTTGTTCAATGATAATGACTTTTTCTTGAAAAGTTCATTATTATTTATAGTTACATCAATACAATTTTTTTATTAATTTTATTTTGATACAACTTTTTAATTGAATTTAACTATGGTTACATGGATTGTGGTGCAAAAAGTGAATTGAAAATTCATAAATATTATTTTATTATTTTAGATATTATTTTATTATTTCCTTAGGAGGCCCATTTTATACCTCAAAATTCCCCTAATGAGTTGTGCATGCAACAACTGCATATTCAGTGGAGGAGCTAGAAATCAAGTTTTGAGCTTGGGAATCGGGAGAAGGGACAAAACCTTCAGTTATTGAGATGAGTGGGTGCTATTGCAGTAGATATATCATTATTTCAGCCCCATATCAGCAGTTTTCTCCAGGGAGTGCGTAATTCAGCCAGCAGGGGTGCAGTGTGCAACCCAAAAGGGCCAAAATTCCAAACTCAAAATCTGGCCAAACCATTTTTGGGTTTTTTTAGTAGAGTCCGAGGTTAAAATTTTGGATCTTTCTGAGCACTCCAACAACCTCTCATACATACATCTTCTTCCTAGCAGCAGTAGTTTCCAGCAACAACAACAATTTTTACTTTCCAGTGCTAGGTTTCAGTAGAGTTGTTTCAACCATCTTTGGATGGCTTGAGTGCATCCCTTTTTGGAGCACTGTATATATTAATTTTTTGTTGATACATAATGATATGGCTCAACTGTTCTTCTCATATGTATGATATATTCCAAATTTTTTCCAGTTCTACATGTTTTATTCTTATTTTACCGTAGTTGGAATTATGCATATGTTCTATATTCTTGTCTTTCCCATTTTGGGATACTACAGGGATAGTGAGAGAGAGAAACAAATATGAATATGAAGTATAGTGTAACAAAGCAACTCTGGATATGAGTTTGAAAATTCATGAAGAAGGTATTTGCATGGTTCAACAGGTTGGTTCTTGCACATGAGGGGGTCACTGCTTCCTTCAAGGGGGTGCCTCCTTAAAATAGTAGCTTTCAAATCAGGGAGTTTTTACTTCTTGCTGGTTGGTGCCAAAAAAAAACATAGGGGTTGATGCTCCTAAAAGTGGGTGCTTTAGAATTAGGAAGTGGTTGCTTCTTTCTGGTTGGTGCCAAAAAATATAATGTAACAATAAGTTGGGGATTGCATTTACACAAAGAACTAAAAATAATATTGGTGGTTTTATCCCGTTATAGGTTTCCATGTACATTTGGTGCCTCTATGTGTTGCATATGTGTATGTTGATTATAGTCTTGTTGTGTGATTCATGTGTTTATTTATGATATTTCTTACATAAATTCTTGCTAAATAAATTGGAAATTATGAATTGAAAAGAGTTGGTTAAACTGGTAATAATACTAATTCACACACCCCCCCTAGTATTATTCAGGTTTCTAATAACTAGTATCAGAGTGGGTTCCTTTAGGAACAATTTAACCATTAGGAATTAGTTCTAAGGAATTATGGCCAACAGAAGGAAGAATAATAAGACGCCATCTCAGAAGAAGGAAAAACATATCAAAGGTTGTGTTTGTCCAAAAAATGTACTAGATGTGGTAAAAGTGCCAGGAGATGCCATTGAAGAAAATATTTTTTTGATCATGGATGGAGAAGAGCATTTAGATGTATCACAATATACTCCATAAAGAAAATCACAAGGGATCATGGCTAACCCTGATTGTCTTACATTAGATGAAGTACCATTTTTTAATGGATCAGAATATGCACTCTGGAATGTAAGAATGAAATTCTATTTAATGGCTTTTTATTTAGATGTACAGTTGTCTGTAGAGCATGGAGTGAAGAATTAATATAATATAGATGAAAACAATATTATCTTGAAATGGCTATCAGATCCAGATTCTGATAATGTAAGAAAATGTGAAAATTCTAAAGAAATTTTGGACAAGTTGCAATGTATATATGGAGGAGAAAATAAATAGGTACCAATAAAGGTTGAAGATCCTAAACGTTCAAGTATTGAATCTAATCATAAAGAGGACTCGTGGCATAAATTCTCCAGGTACTGGCCATCTTGAGGATGAAGTTGGAGGTAAAGAAATTACTAATGAGGAGTTATATACAAGTAGGTTGTTATACTACTGTAAATGTAAAAGATCAAGTCATCTTACTCTTAATTGTTCAAAAGAAATCTTAGAAAATAGTTTCTATAAAGGAGTACTAGAAGTTGAGAGAACATCCCCATAAGGAAAATAAATAAAGATATCATGGTTGTTCATCTGAAGAAGATGATGAGGGCACATCTAGTAGTAAAAAAGAAGGAATACTTCTTATGTCTATGGAAGAGGTTTAGAGTTAGAAAGTGAAATAGATTGTAGATGTGAAATTCTTAGTTCCTCTTATGATTTGGATGAAGAAGTCACAATAGATTTTGAAGGAGATCTAATCAATGCTCTCAATGAATTAAAGGAGAAGATCTTGATGAAGAGATATCCTCCAGAGGAAAAATTATTTTCACTTTAGAATATATTGATAATATAACATAAATAAATCAGAAACAAAAGGACTTGTTGTACGAATATGAGATCAAGAATCAATATTTTTAAGTTTTAAAGAAAACTATTATTCTTATGAAGGCTCAACAAGAATAAGTCAAAAGAATGAATGAGGTAATGACAAATTAGTTGAAAGAATGAGAGGCTCATTGTGAGATTTTATAAGTTGAGATAGTTTCACTGAGACTCGACTTAGAAAAGGCTAATGAGAAACTAAGTAAATACCAAAAGATTACCAAGCTCTTGGATAATATCCTCAACAATCAAAGATCTCCTATCCTTAAGATGAGTTTAGGATTCAAAGGGGAATCAAGCTCTAAGGAAGTAGAAGTAAAATAATTAGTCACCCATGTTGAGGCAGTTAAAGGGTCAAACAACAATATATCCAAAGTAAGTGACAAACATTAATAGCAACAAGGAAAAAAAAATGACAAACTAAAGTGAATTACAGTCATAAGGAGCAACAACAACAAAGAAAGATAAAGATCGCAAATATATATCAGTGACAACAAAGGAAAGGTCATGGAAATGATTCAAATGGCTATAGAGAATGAGTGAATAATCAATTAAGATCCTATCCCCCTCAAGGAAAAAGACATCAAATATTCAAAGGTTTCCCTTCTCAAAGGAAAAGTATTCCCAGGTACCAAATTTTATTTAATGGCTACTTTTTTCTTGCAAAATTTTTGGACATAGAGCAATAGAAAGTAGATTTTATGCAATAAATCAAAATATGTTGAGTAACAACAACAAGAGAGCATATATAATACCAGGGAATGGATCTGTAAGAAATTATAGAGGTTATGGTTAGAATGTTGCCAAGAATTACAAATTCTTTGCACCTTTCCTAAAAACTTTTGAGTGCTACAAGTGTGGAAATTATGGGCACAAAGTAGCTGAGTGTAGACATGGAAAGAACATGTCTCCCTCTCAGGATAATGCAAATAAAGGCAACATGCTAGGAGGAAAAAGGAATCAGTAGAGATATGATGATTCACACAAGGACAACCAAAGTAAGATTAAAAGTGCAACCCATTTTCTACCTTAATGTATCTCCCTGAAAATTTCAGATATGAAAATCATAGACATGAAACAAGTGAAAATAGTGGTAGCTCAATCAATCCTACTAAGCGAAACAAGAAAGGATAAAGCATGAAGATATGGAAAAGAAATGAAGAGCAACAATTGAAAAGTAATATCGTATTTTGTACTCAAGAAATAAACAACCAATAGTATATAGATAGTGGACACTCTCATGATATGATTGGAGATATAAGCATATTTCTCTTTTCAAATAAGATAAAGGGTGAAAATGTTATTTGTGGAGATGATACATCAACCAAAGTGATGGGAAAATGTAAAGTTAGCCTTGATAATAGAAATACTAATACTAACAATGTGTTACTTGTTAAAGGCTTAAAGCACAACATAATGAGTGTGAGTCAAATGGTTGATAGAGGAAATTAGTCATATTCAATTCAAGAGGATGTAAAATTAGAGAAGAAGACTCTAGAAAATTAATAGAAAAATGAATTAGAACTCCAAATAATGTATATGTGTTGAAAATAAGTAAAGAGATAAATAAGAGATTGGAGGCAATATTTTCTTTAGATTATGAATAAAAGAGGAGCAAGGGACAACACCACCTCAAGACAGAAAAATGAAGAAATATTTGAGGGTGAGCTGCAAAGAGTAGAACTAGTAAAGAGAGAATGAATCCAACATAGTCTCAGGGGGAGTACACAACAACATCTTAATTTTATGAAGAAGCATATAACTAGCCTAGATCCATCTTAATTATGGATCTACCAAGTGCTGAGAGGGATAAAATATCTTGAGATGCAAGCCTCTTTTAGAGTGAAAAGAGATTTGATCTCTCTAGATGCTTGGTAGATATAGAATTAAGATGGATCTAGACTAGTTTATTTATTAATTATAATTATTAATTTTGTGTTTTATTTTATTATATTTTTGTTTTCATGTAATTTGATCTAGCCAAAATGTTTTATTGACTATTATAATTATAATTATAATTATTAATTTTATGTTTATTATTTTATTTTATTTTTTACGTAATTTGACATTACATTACATTACAACATCTCTACTATAATGGGTTGGAGAGTGCCTCGGTGCAAATATATTTTTAAATTCACTTCACTATTACTTATTTTTAACTATTGAAACATTGTATTTATGATGGACATTAAATTTTTAATTACTATAAATATTTTTTAAATACCACATATTGATTTTATATTCAAAATTAAATGAATTAGACATCTCCTCTTATTATTGTTATTAGGAAATAATTGAATCTTTTTACTTTTAATTACTTTTTCTTTTTGGACATTGAAAATTTTTATTGTTGTTAACATATCTATATATATATATATATATATATATATATATATATATATATATATATATATATATATATATATATATATGTTTAGGTTTTCTATAAAGTTGATAATAAATAAATTAGTTAAGATGGATATTCAAATAGTTTATTTATGTTTTGAATTGAAATATTAAAATAGAAGTAATATTCATTTTTTCTATTTTTTTAATTACTTAAATTTTAAAAGTAGACATAAAATTGCGTTACTTCACCTCGACATATAAATATTTTATTTATAATTAAGAGTGAGAGTGCAATAATTTTACCATATCTCCTTCATATTGGGTTGTAATGTGAACAACCAAAATACGTATATTTTTTTTTCTCAGGTGGTATTTTGTTTCATAATAATTTTAATTAAAGCTAATTAATATGTATATTTGTTTATTTATTTATTTTTATAACAAACATTTAAAAAAAAAAATTAAAGAGTATTTTATTTTTATTTTAAAATGAGGATGTGTCAAATATAGGCTGAGTGGGTTACACATCTCTCTTTAGGTTGTAGAATGTGTCTCTTAGCCCAATGAAATATAAGTAATAGCTTGAGTGAGCCTAATGGTTAAGAGCAAGTGTTTCCTCCTAAGAGGTCACACTTTCAAAACCAAAGGGGTAGAGTATGTATGGGGGATATATATATATATATATATATATATATATATATATATATATATATATATATATATATATATATATATATATATATATATATATATATATTCCTTTTCTTGAGTGATACTCTCTTTTATAATACTTTTAATTAAAACTAACTAAATATGCATATTTGTTTTTTATTTTTATCATATCGACATTATTTTTTAAATTTAAAGAAAAGTATATTTTTATTTTAAAATGAGCATGCCTCAAATGTAGGTTGAGTGAGTTACACATATCCTTTTTATTGAGCTATAGAATGTGGCTTTCGACCCAATGAAATATAAGTAATATCGTTTTTTTAATCATTTTAACTTTTAAAAGTTGATATAAATTATGTTATTTCACTTGGGCATATTTTATTTATCAATGAGAGTGAGAGTAAAATATTTTACCATATCTCCTTTAAAGTGGGTTATAATATAAAAAACTAAAGAACATTTAGAGTGAGGCTATATGTTTATAATACTTAATTAAAACTAATCAAATACGTATATTTTATTATTATTATTATTATAGGCGACACTATTTTTTAATTTAAAGGATATTTTATTTTTATTTTAAAAGGGACACATGTCAACTCTAGGCTGAGCATGGACGCAATTAGACATTGCTCTTATATTGGGATGTAGAATGCACCTCTCAGTGCAATCATTGAAGATGTCTTGCGACATAAGAGTGGTGTGCGAAAAGGCCTAAAAGGAAATATAGGTGCATAGAAATAACTCTTAAGAAAAAGAAAGGAAAATGTTACGAGATTAGAAGAGAAGGAAAGTGCATAAGCTTAGAAAAATTTGCATAAGAGTTTATTGCTCAAGAAATGAAAGTGTAAAGAGTTTAGGGAGATAAAATGTATAGCTCTGCATGTTCCTTGGTTATCAATTAGCATCTCTATGTCAATAGGTTCCAAATCCATGCATCAGAGAAACAACCATGGAGAGTAAGAACTTCCTAGGGAATAAGAGCATAAAAAATAAAGACAATGGAGATAGAGCCTTTGAAGAAATGGAGATGATGGTTAGGTTGTTCAAGGAGAGTGGTAAAAGTCACATGAGTAGTAGTAGAGGAACTTGCAATTTGGTTGTTAGTAAAAATATGAATTAGAATATGGAGAGTAATCAACCATTCGCTTCTCATAAGCAAAAGGAGGAAAATGAATTTACAACAGCAATGGATAAGTGAGTAAATATTGAATATGGTAACTGATTTCAGCCAAAGGTTGTATCCTCAACAACTCATTATATCCTTGCAAGGGGAGTAATGTCAGCGACCACATAGTGTCAAGTAAAGGATGAGCAGTCAAGAGAGAGAATATATGTTCAAGGAGAGCATATCAAGCATATCCAATACTATAGAGAGGATCAACAACCACAAAAAGCATAAGGAAATTTTAGTATTTTTTATTGGCAGCCATTTTTATCCCTTGACATTGATGTCAAAAAGGGAAATGTTTTCCTCCTTGAAGAAGTGAAAATAAAATATAATAACAGGAGGTATGTTTACTAATTTTTGGCTTGTAAGTATTTTTGGCCAAGTCATTGTGGTTGTAGTTGAGATTGGATAGAAATGTTAAAGTTTGTTACCAGAGAGCTAAGGTTAGATACAAGGGAGAGGGATATCGATGTTTCCCTTTACCACAAATGTCAAAGGAGGAGAGATATATCAGCCACATGAGGAGATTGCCATCAATGCCAAATGGGGAGATTGTTGGAGTTGACGTCAACCTCAATGAATAAATTCATAAGATGATATGATTGTTAGTTTTGGAATTGTTGAGAAAACTTGTAGTTGGGTGTTGAGTGTGTTTCCTCATTGATTGGAGTTGGAGCTTGGTTGTGGAGCTTTGGTAAGAGTAATTATAGATGTTGTTGCCTAACTAAGGTCAAGGATGGATCCTATATTTGGAAGCATTTTGGTTATAGAAGATAATATCATGTGCTCCTAAAAAGTGAAAGGTTTGATAGTACTTAGGAAGACCTTTCCAATGGTACATGCCATTTTGTACAACCCACGAGGGATCAGAAGTTATGATAGTTTTAAGTATGGAAGGATTCTGCAGACACATGGTTCCACACAAGCTAATAGAAGGCGCAAAATGGGATCTTTCTTATTATCTAACCTAACATTTGGTGGTGTGCTAAGAATATTTTTGTTGGGAAAGTTTTTGTATGGATCTCATGATTGAAAAATTCCACAGATGATCCTTTTCCCATTATCAAATGCACAAATTCATGTCACACCACAAAATTTTGGTCGGGAAGCTTTGGTATGGAGAGTTTTGGTCCCACGGTTAACAAATCATGCGAATGAGGAATTTTCTGACAACAAACACACTAATTCATTTCATGCCTCAAAATATTTTCATTGAAGAACTTAATTTTGGGCAATGTGGCTTGGTTAACATAATGCATAGGAGATAGAGAAGCCTCTGTTATATTGTGAAATTTCACATCCCACTAGGGAGGTCCAGTAAAAAGGTTAGCAAGGGCTCATGGTTGAATGAATGCCATGGTATATGGAATCTGGGAGATAGAAACATTTCATAGCACATGAATTCGACATAAATCTTGCACCCTAGAAATTTTTTTAATAAAAAAGAAAATTTCTACAAAACAGAGTTTCTGGGTCCCCCATTTGTATAGGTGAAAAGTAGATGAAAATTGGAGGCGCTGTAGAAATGAATAAAACATGGAACAATTATAAGAGGACATGTGGGTGGTGATATTTTAGCATATTCTTATGTTGCATGTCATACATGTGATACGTGGAAGGTGTTTTTGTCATTTTTGGGTGGCCAAGTGGGCCAGATCCAAGTGACACGTGGCACCACTCATATGGTGACACATGCTAAGTTGTTGATGTAGGCTGACACATGGAAAGTGATATGGGTGATATGTGGTACGTAGTGGTTGGTAGATGTGGAAATGAGGTGGGAAGAGAGGCCACATGGCATAGGCATTGAATGAATATTCAAAAACCACGATCTATCATAGTTAGAAATATAAAACCACCTAGATTCACATTGAGCGCAAAAAAAACATGAGGGTTAACAACTAGTTAGCACACAATATGATCCAATTGTTGGTGATGACTCAATATAAAAATTAAAATTTCCATTGGGATTTCTACATGCACACTCTTTAACACATGAAATCCACCCAATGTGGTATTCAGATGATGACATGAAGAAAGGTGGTAGTGATGTGGCTTAGATAATGATGTGGCACATTATTGGAATTCATACAAAGGGACCAATTGGTGAGTGTTTGCACATTTAAACTTAATCTTATGGTTCTAAGCCTTTGGGCACATAGAGCAGAGAGTCATTAATTGGAGTACTCAAAGACTAGAGTAAATGAGGAAGGCCGCTAAGTGCTATCCACACTTAAGTCATGGTCTCAAACCACAACCTCATGTGTTAGGTGTTGTAGGAAATGACATGTAGTTTTAAAACCTATATAGTGATAAGAAACTCCCACACTTAAGCTATTGGTTATGAGTATGCGGTCTCATGTAGAAGAGAGCTAAAAGATAAGGGAAAAAAATTTAAAATTTGGTGTTGTGGGCATTGGATTCAGTTAAAATCCATTTAAGGGATTTCTATGGCTATGTGAACTTGGTATTATTTATTGTGTCTAACATCGATATTACTAGGGGTTAAACCACAGTTCATTTCCCACAGTAATTGGAATACAGAGGCTATAAAAGGCGTAGAAATAATGGAGAAAAATTTGGTTGTTTGATTAAATATATAAAAGGCCAAGAGTCAATATGGCCTAACGAATGATAGAAAAGGTGGATTTGTGAAGAAGAAAAGAGAAAATACATGTATAAAGAGGTGAGAAGTTGTTGCATATTGGTAAATTAGGCATATCTGAGTGTTGTGATTAGATTTGGAATTAAGGAGAGTTCCAAAGTAGAGACAAAGTTTGAGTATGCTAGTTGTAGTGTGAGATATTTGGCTAAGTGAGAGTTTTGGCATAGAGAGAGAAAAAAATATGAATATTAAGTATAATGTAACAAAGAACCTATGGATATGAGTTTGAAAATGCATGAGGAAGGATATGGATGGTTCAAAAAGTTAGTTCTTGCACATCAAGGAGTCTATGCTTCCTTTAGGCGAGTGCCTGATGAAAAACTTGGGGGTCGGTGCCTCCTGTAAGTAGTAGCTTGCAAATCAGGGATTTGGTTCTTCTAGCTAGTTGGTGCTAAAAAAAAAAATAGGAGTTGGTGCTCCTGCAAGTGGGTGCTTATGTATCAGGGAGTGTTTTCCTCCTTCTAGGTTTTTCTAGAAAACATAATGTAACAACAAGTTGTGGATTTCAATTACACAAAGAATTAAAAATAAGATTGGTGGTTTTCTCCCTTTATTGGTTTCCTTGTACATCTGGTGCCTCTGTGTGTTGCATACGCATATGTTGATTTTACTGTTGTTGTGTGATTCATGTGTTAATTTATGATGTTGATTACATGAACTTTTGCTAAATAATTTGTAAAGTATAAATTAGCAATAGTTAGTTAAATTGGTAATAATACTAATTCAAACCCCCTAAGTATTATTCTATTTTATAAAAAATAATTAGATAGGAGAATATTTTTATTCTTCAAATTAGGGGAGAAAATATCTTAGCTAGATAACTGGCAAGAGGAGAGGTTAATCCAAGAGACCAGAAAGGCCCCTTTCATAACACTAACCATGAAAAATTTAAGCATGTTCAAGTCGCCTTCTAATTCCCTTCTCCAGATACCTTCAATGAATTTGGGAAGCTCACTATATGAATAGATTTTAACCTAATGAAACAAATAGGCTATGATGTCCAAGGGGTGGATAGGAAATGCCAAGGGATTTTATCCCCATTGTAGCTCAATAGAGGTCCATGCGTGAAGGTCTAATATTTACGGGGCAAGAATCCAACACAAGTTCAATTATAACCACCTTCATCAAGGTAAGAGGAATTGGAAAGGAATCCATTTCCATGTAGGAAACGGTAGTTGGAAAAGGAGTGTGTAACAAGCCACTTGAATATTCTAGTAAAATCTTGGAAGAGGGAAATAAAGAGATTTTTCCACCATACAAATATACTCCAACTCTTGGGGAACCAAGAACCATGTTTGCATGCATCAACACAAATAAAAAATTTATGGCCCAATATCTTTGCTTTATTTTTGTTGCACGAAAAGGGTTCATAAGGCTAGAAATTATTGGCCCTATAGAAGGATAAGCAACCCATGTAGGAAATATTTCCAATACTATATATTAATTGGAAATTGGTATGCAAAATTTTAGAGGCTTCACCAAAAACTCCATCCCAAGAATTGAAAATCCAATAAGAAATACTAGAGATTCAATGTCAAGGCAAAAGAGGAGCTACTTTCACTTGTAGCCTAAGTTGCTATGATTTACCAACAACCTATTGCAATAGTGAATGTCATCTCTGACATGAGATGGATAGAAATATTATTCCAAAGGAAACCCCTATTGGTTGTGTGTTATATTCTTTCCACAACTAGTCCCACACACTGAACGTAGTAAGGGGGCTGTAGCCCGCCTACACAGGGTCAGGGCAGTGCCTCGAGATTTTTTTTTTTGGACCCTATATTAGGTGGGCGGACCTACCTATGGTTTTGTGCATGGGTTTTGCACATGGTTTTGGGCATGATGGTTTTCTGCCCATGGTGTTTTGTAGATTCGATCAAGGGAACTACGGTTATATTATAATCCAGGGTTAATGGATTTGGATTTATGAATGCTTCGACATGCATATATATGTGTTATAACATTGAAAGGAATATAATGAAAATAAATCTGGTAGTCCTGGTTTTGGGATCTAGGGGGAAATATTTGTGTATATGTGTTTTATGTTTATGTTCTCGCCATTGTTTATTTTATGTTTTTAAGAATTCGTTTGCAGGTAATTTCTTTACGAGGTTAAAACCTACATTTGGTATTAGAGTTGTTTCAACTTCAAGGGGATGCCTTTTATGCTGAGGGGTTTTGCTCGAGCCTGTGGTAGACCATATTCAGTGGGAGATCAATAGGATTGATTCTTGTGTTGAAAGAAGATGGCGAGTGGTAGAAAGATAGAGATTGAGAAATTTAATGGTTATAATTTTGATTTGTGGAAGTTCAAGATGGAGGATTTGCTTCTGGATAAATATCAATGGATCGTGGTAGATCTAGGGACTAAACCAAAGAAAATGTCAGATGAATACTAGGCGAAGTTGGATCAAAAAGAAAATATCAAAATACGGTTGTGTCTCTCAAATTCAGTATTTTTGGATGTATCGGGGGAAGCTACAACAAAGGCTTTGTGGGAAAAGTTAGGGACTTTGTACCAATCAAAGTCTCTAGTGAACAAACTATTCCTACAGAAGTTGTATAACCCGAGGATGAAGGATGGAGACTCAGTGACAGAGCATCTGAATGCCTCCAATACTGTGGTAAGTCAGTTGTTATCTATTGATATTAAAATCTCATACGAATATAAGTGAATCAAATTGTTGTGTTCTCTACCAAATTCGTAGGATAGCCTGGTTGTTGCAATAGGTAGCAATAAAACTACCTTGAAGTTTGATGAAATAGTCACATCCTTGCTGTCAAAGAAAATGAGAAGGAAAAATATAGAGGGAAAAAATAAAGATGCCTTGTTTGTACGAGAACGGTCCCAGAACAGAAACAAAAATAAGTCCTCAAGTGGGAGATCTAAATCTATAGGGAGATATAAATCTCCAGGAAAGCCTGTAAAGGTGTGCTAGAAATGCGGAAAGGAAGGGCACTTCAAAAATCATTGTAGATCTAAAGATCCTATGAAACAAAATTGATATGATGACGCTCCTTCAACAGAGGTGAAAACCACCTCAGACAAAGGTGGGGATGTGTACTTGGCTTCTTCTTCAAGTACACATGTAGATCATGAGGCATGGTTGATTGACTCAGGTGCATCCTTTCACTTCACTCCCCATAAGGAGTGGTTCTGCGAGTTTGAGAAATATGATGGTGGTGATTTCTTATTAGGGGATGACATAAACACATATATGCAACAGAAATAAGACTTTATTTCATTAATATCACATAACTGAAATATGGTTACAGATAGAATGAAAATAAACTAGCTAGGGCGCTGGTAGCTTATCCCTGAGAAGAGATGTGGCAGCTACATGCCTATGAACTGTGTTACAATGAGGCTCAAAAGCCTATTTATTATTGACAAAAAATGGAAAACCATAAAAATCCAAAAACCTAACCCTAGGAGATGAAACACCAAACTATGGACCCAGTTGGGGTAAATTCATACATAAATTTCCCGGGGTCATAACTTTGGCATACAATCTCCATTTGACGTACGTGATACCTCGTTAGAAATATCTATACATTAAGTCAAACACTTACATTTTACAAAGGTTATTTTCCAAAACAAACATCATTTAAGGCCCCAAAATGGCTTCGGAAGTTCAGGACCCAAAAAACTGCCAAAAATAGTAAATTGTGCTACAATTAAGGAAGCTGAACAATTGAAAGAAAAAATGGTGGGGGTACAAGTGGAATAGGTAGGTGGTCACCAATATCCACTTGGATCATTCCTCTCCCCTTAGGAAGCAACGATCCCCATTGCATTGAGTTCCTCCATGAGATGAGGAAACTTCTGTTGAACTTGGTCCCTAGTGAGCCACTTGCCCCAGTGAAGGAGTTGGCCTACTTTGACAAATCGATATAGCTAGATCCTCTATTGGCAGGTGTTCTTGATCTATGTGTCCATGATCCAATCAATTTTTTCTTGTTCGATGTTTTATGAGTTTAACTTTGTTGGTGTGAGTTGTTCTTCCATGTCAGATGTGTCCAGTAGAGGTGGAAAGTAGGGCCGAAAGCGGTCCACATGAATACTGGGTGCAAACCAAGGTATGGTGGAATACTGAGCTCAAAGAAATTCCCCCCTACAGCCTTGGTGATAGTGTATGGCCCATATCAGAGTGGGTGAAGCTTGCGGTGGGGTCCAACGAGGTGCTCCTTCAGCAAATGTAGCCACACTTTGTTGCCCACTTAGAAATTGTGTGGCACCTGATGCTGATCATGTCACTGCTTGTACTTAGCATTAGATCTGTCCAATATGTCATGAACCTATTGGAGGATGTGTTGAATGTGCTCAATGAATTTCCCCCCCTTGTCAGCGTCAGACTAGACATGAGCCGAATCATACTGAGTAGCCGAAAATGGCATGGTTACGTCAATGGGACATAGTGGCTGGAATACCAAGCCCACCTAAAAGGGTTTGTGGCCAGTTGAGATATGGAGAGCCCGATTATAGTTGTGTTGTACATAGGGGAGGCTCTCATCCCATGTACGTGGATGCTTTTAGTTTTACATGCGCAAAATGCATACGATCATCCTATTGACGACCTCTGTGAGGCCATCAGTTTGGGGAAGGAAAGTTGTGGACCTGGTGAGCTTGGTGTCCAACATTGACCAGAGGATGGACCAAAATGTACTGAGGAACCTATTGTCCCCATATGAGATGATAGATTTTGGGATCCCAAAGTGTACCCACACTCGTTCAAACAATAGTTTAGCATTGTCTTCTACTGTGATATTCTTCTTATAGGCCGCCATAATGGCCATCTTCGAGAATCTGTCAACAACCACGAAAAAATAGTCATTTCCATGATTATTAGAAGGAAGGCCCGACATTTAATCCATGGATGTGGATTCCCAAGGTCGACTAGGGGTAGAAAGTGAAGTATAGAGGCCTTGCTTCTTGATGTTCAATTTGGAAATGACGCAGGCAGTGCAGGATCTGATGTACTTTCTAAAATCCTGTCAAAGGTTTGGCCAGTAAAAATACTTTTGCACTACTGCCACTATTTTCTCGACCCCAAAATTCCCAGAGAACCGACTGTAGTGCACTTCCCTAATAATCTTTTCATGCTCGCTTGAAGGAACACAAAGGTGTCTCAGGTGACATAGCAGTGTATCCTGGAGGTGAAAATTTGGAAATTTCTTACCCTCTAAGAGAATCTTGTATGTGTGGCTGAATTCTAGATTTCACTTGTAGAGAAGTGAACAATCAGAAGTATCGTGCCCACAAGAGTTGAGCATGATGGTTAGTGACATGATCAGAGGTCGGCTGAGGTAGTCTGCAACATTATTGGTGCTGCCCTTCTTGTACTTGATGTTCAAATGAAACTGTTGCAGATATCTGGACCACCTCTGTTTGTGATCGTTCTGCAACTTCCCTTATGTGTGTATGAAATTCAGGGGTCGGTGGTATGTGTGGATGGATGTTCCTTCCCCAAAATGTAATTCTTCTATTGTCAGCAAGCCTGCACAATGGAATACATCTCTTTGTAATAAGTGGGATACTTCCAGACTGTGTCAGACTGTGTCTCACTGTGATATTTCATTGGATGCCCATCCCGAGTAAGAACTTCCCCAATAGCATAGTCAAAGGCATCTGTCTCGATCTCAAATGTTTGTTGCAAGTGTAGTAATGTGAGAACCGGGGCAGAGCATAGGTGATTTTTCAACTCTACGAACGCCTTTTGTTGAGATTCATACTGAAAGAAATTTTCTTTCACTCCTTATTTGGTGACTTGAATCAAGGGACAAGTGATATGAGAGAATCCCAACATGAACCTGAGGTAGAAATTAGCAAGACCCAGAAAGCTGCGGAGCTATGTCTGAGTGGTTGGGGCTGGCCAATATCGAATGACTTGGACCTTGGTTGGATCCACATGCACCGCCCTCTCATCAATAATGTATCCAAAATACTGAACCTGGGTCATGCCAAACTCACACTTCTCCAAATTGGCACGCAACTTGTGTTGGCATAGTGTTTGAAGGACCTATCGGATGTAGTGGAGGTGCTCTTCCCAAGTCTGACTGAAGATTAGGATGTCATCCAAGTACACTACTATAAATGAGTTGGTGAATGGCCGCAATATGTTTCCCATCAACCTCATGAAGGTTTCATGAGAATTATTCAACCTGGAAGGCATGAATAGCCATTTGAAAAGGCCCTCCTTGGCTTTTAAGGAAGTCTTCCACACATCGGAGGGTTCAATTGGTACTTGGTGATACCTGGACTTCAATTCAATAATGCTGAAATATTCCCCCCCCTTGATTAGGTCCAAAAGGTCATCAATCCATGGGCTTGGGTACCTATTCTAGACATTGATCTTGTTTAGCACTCGATAGTCAATACAGAGTCTCTAAGTCCCATCCTTCTTCTTCACCAACATGATCGGGCTCCCATAGGGTGATGAACTCGGCCAGATGTGACCTTTCTGTAGCAGCTCCTAAATCCACCTCTTGATTTCATTGTTCTCCAAAACAAAGCACCGATATATTGGTCCATTGGGTAGTGGCACACCTGGGGTTAGATCGATGGGTTTCTTGACTTGACAGTGTAGAGGCAACCCTACGGGCGAGGTGAAGATGTCCCCGTACTCCTCCATGAATTTTTCCATTTGTTGTTGTCGTGTGGAGGAGCCCTATCTGGAGGTCGTGGCCAAAATATTATTCTTTCCTTGAGGGAAAATCATTAAGAAAACAAATTTCCCAGTTTTGGAAATGAGCTTACTGTAGTGTTTTGCAGTAACCAAAGAGATGGCGGCAGGCGGTGCTACCTCCGGTATCCTTTACAACTTATTTCCTAAAGTAATCATAACAATGCGAGGCCGAGACTCATACACAACATGTCTCTTCCACAAGTATGGTTGGCCTAATAATAAATCACAAACATCAAGCAGAGAAATGTCACATAAAACCTCATCTGTAAAGGGATTGACATTGTAGGGAAGGCGACACTGCTTGCTGACGCGGAGATCCCATATTTGGTGAAGCCACCGAATGGTGTACAGTTGTGGGTGTGTTGTGGTCGGCTGCTTCATGACCTCTATTGAAATGAGGTTCTTTTGGTTCCCACAATCAACAATGAATTGCAGCGGAGAACCCTTTACCCACATATGGGAATGGAAAATGTGCTCCCCTCCTCTGGATCTTCCGGTTCCTCCTTCTGGATATTCATGGTGGCAATGGTGGCATTGGGATCTGCATCAATAATTTGCTTCCCTTTGTGATTCCCCTTTTCCAGTTCTTATTCATAGTCGGAGCATGCATCCGATTCAGAAGCCTTCAGCTCAGCCACCAGTGACTTCTTGGCTCGACACTAACTTGTGTTGTGAGTGGAGCTCTTTGGATCTCACACCACTTTCTCATGTCCTTGTTTGGCTTCACAGTGTTGTTCTTTGATTGTATCTTTGGCGGTTTATCCTGGGTTGCACCGCCTTCTCTTTGTACTTTTTTCTACGGTTTGGGGGCACTTTTACCTTGCTTCTGATTCGCAGATCCACAGTCTGGCTTCTTTTATTTGAACTTCTGCTCCATATTGACAACATACCGGTATGTTGCACCAAGCGAGGAGATGTCGCAGAACTCCATTTTCTCTTGAATGCATCTATGCAGGAAAATATGGTAATTCAACACCAAATGTTTCTCTGAATCCTTGATACCCAATTTTGTGCACAGTGTATGGAGAAAATTCATCAGCTCATGCACATCTTTATCCCTTTGCTGGCACATCATAGTCCATTGTATGTAATTGTCCTCATAGCTCCCCACATGATAATATTTTTACTTTATGGCGTCTCGGAAAGAATCCCAAGTGGGTGTGGCTGAAAATAGAGAGGGTTCCCTCTCGTCTTTTTGATCACAGTAGGTTTCCCACTAGTCCTTGACATGGGGGGCGGATTTGAGGAGTGAAAAGGCAATATTTTCCCATTTGGAAAAGTCATGAACCGAAAAATAACATTCTAATAGATTCAAACATATATCTATGACATCTGCATCTATTTGGCCCTCAAATATGGGAATGTCAAATCTTATTTGTACCTTTAAAGGAGTTGCGCCTCTAGAGTGGCTGCTGGATGCAGATGCGCCATCAGTGGGAAGTCGTTGAAGGATCTGGGAAAAGTTATCCATCATCGCATTCCTTTGTTTCTTGAGGTCCTCCTCAAGCAATATTTTGATAGGATATCCCACTCCCTCTTCTTTATTTTTGTCCCTCATGGGCGTCCGTTTAAGTTTACGAGGTTGATCGTGCAAAGGTTCAACCAGATCGAGCCCTAAATCCTTATACTCGACCTTGTTGGGGACATTCAAAGAAGGATTGAGAAAGAGAAGACCACTCTCATGCCATTGATCTAGAATTATGAAAGAATATAATAACATATAAAAATACACATAAACGTAGAGATGTAGCAGAAATAAGACTTCATTTCATTAATATCACATAACTGAAATATGCTTACAGAGATAATGGAAATAAACTAGCTAGGGCCCTCATAGCTTATCTCTTAGATGATATGTGGTGGCTACAAGCCTTTGACCTATGTTACAATGAGACTTTGAGGACTATTTATTATTGAGAAACAATGGAAAACCCTAAAATCCAAAAACCTAACCCTAGGAGATGAAAGGACAAACTATGGGCCGCGTTGGGGTAAATTGGTACATCAATTTCCTAGGGTCGTAACTTTGGCATACGATCTCTGTTTGACGCACATGATATCTCGTTAGAAATATCTATCAGAGGATTAAAATTGCTAATAGTGACTATTGAGACAAGGAATGACATTTTTCGAATGTGATTTTCCAAAAAAACGTTGTTTAAGGCCTCAAGACGTCTCCGGAAGTTCAAGACCAGAAAACCTGCCAAAACTAGTAAATTCTGCTATAATTAAGGAAAATAAAAAAATAAAAGAAACAATGGTGGGGGTCCAAGTGTAATAGACTGGTGGCCACCAATATCCACCTGGATCATTCTCCCCCCCTATGATGCAATTGTACCCATTGCATTGAGTTCCACCATGAGATGAGGAAACTTCTGCTGAACTTGGTCCCTAGAGAGACACTTGCCCTTGTGAAGGAGTTGGAATGCTTTGACAACTTGATATACTTGTATCCTGTATTGGTGGGAATTATTGATCTTTGTGTCCATGATCTGATCAATTTTTTCTTATTCCATGCAGTATCGATTTAACTCTGTTGGTGTGAGTTGTTCTACCATGTCATATGTGTCCAGTAGAGGTGGAAAGTAGGGCCGAAAGAGGTCCACATTGAACACTGGGTGCAGGTCAAGGAATGGTGGAATAATAAGCTCGAAGGAATTTTCCCCTATAGCCTTGGTGATGGTGTATGGCCGATATCGGAGTGGAAAAAAATTGCGGTGGGATCAAGCGAGGTGCTTCTTCTGCAAATGTAGCCACACTTTTTTGCCCACCTAGAAGTTGTGTGGCACCAGATGTTGATCATGTCGTTGCTTGTACTTAGCATTGGCTCTGTCTAATATGTCATGAACCTATTGGAAAATGTGTTAAATGCACTCATTGAAGTTTTTTTCCCTGTGAGATTCAGACTAAACATGAGCAGAATCGACCTGAGTAGCCACAAATGAGATGGCTACGTTAATGGGACATAGTGGCTGGAATCCCAAGCCCACATGAAAGGGGCTGTGTTAAGTTGAGCTGTGGAGAGCTTGATTATAACTGTGTTGTACATAGGGGAGGCTCTCATCCCATGTGTGTGGATTCTTTGAGTTGTACATGCGCAGAATGTGTATGATCATCCTGTCGATGACCTCCATCTGGCCATCAGTTTGGGGATGGAAAGTTGTGGACTTGGTGAGCTTGGTGTCCAACATTGACTAGAGGCTGGACCAAAATGTACTGAGGAACCTACTATCCCAATCTGAGATGATAGACTATCGGATCCCAAAGTGAACCCACACTCATTCAAAGAAGAGTTTAGCAGTGGCTTCTGCTGTGATATTATTCTTGCAGATCGCCATAATGGCCATCTTCGAGAATTTGTCAACCACAAAGAAAACAAAGTTGTTGCCATGCTTAGTAGAATAAATTCATGACATGTAATCCATGGATATGGATTCCCAAGGTTGACTAGGGGTAGGAAACGAAGTATAGAGGCCTTGCTTCTTAATGGTCGATTTGGAAATGGCGCACGGAGTGCATGATCTGATGTACTTCCCGACATTCTATCGAAGCTTAGACCAATATAAATACTTCTTTAGTACTACCACTATTTTCTCGATCCCGGAATGCCTAGTGACCCGACTATAGTGTACTTCCCAAACCATTTTGGCACGCTCGCTTGAAGGAACACAAAGGTGTCCCAGATGACATAACAGTGCATTCCAAAGGTGAAAATTTGGAAGTTTCTTACCCTCCAAGAGCATCTTGTATGTCTAGAAAAATTATATATCAATATTGTAAAGAAGCATCCAATCAGAAGTCTCATGCCCATAAGAGTTGAGCACGGTGGTTAGCACCACAATCAGTGGCCGGCTAAGGCAGTCTCAACATTATTTGTGTTTCCCTTCTTGTACTTGATTTTCTAATGAAATTGTTGCAAATATGTGGACCACTTCTGATGGAAATCATTCCACAACTTCCCCTGTGTCTGTATTAAGTTCAGGGGTTGGTGGTATGTGTGCATGAATATTTCCTTCCCGAAAAGTTAATGCTTCCATTTTCGGCCATCCTGCACAATGGAATACATCTGTTTTTCATAAGTGGGATACTTCTGGACTTTGTTGGACAATGTATCACTTTGATATGCCACTGGATTCCCTTGTTGAGTAAGAACTGCCCCAATAGCATAGTCAGAGGAATTTGTCTTGATCTAAATTCGTTATTTCAAGTCTGGTAATGTTAGCGCTGGGGCAGAGCATAGGTGATGTTACAACTCTACAAACACCTTCTGCTAAGATTCAAACCAAAATAATTTTGCTTTCTCTTGTCCCTTGGTTACTTGACTAAAGGGCCAAGTGATATAAGATAATCACAACATGAACATGCAATAGAAATTAGCAAGATCTAGAAAGCTGTAGAGCTCTGTTAGAGTGGTTGGGGTTGGCCAATCCTGAATGAATTGGATCTTGGCTGGATCCACATGCACTGCTTGCTCATCAATAATGTATCCCAGATATTGAACGTGGGTCATGTCAAAATTTCACTTCTCCAAATTGGCACACAAATTTTGTTGCCGCAGTGTTTGGAGGACATGTCAGATGTGGTGGAGGTGCTCTTCCCAAGTCTGGCTGGAGTTCAGGATTTCATCCAAGTACATTATTAAAAATGAGTTGGTGAATGGCCGCAAGATGTCATCCATCATCCTCTTGAAGGTTGCGGGAGAATTTGCCAACCTGAAAGGCATGATCAACCATTCGAAAAGGCCCTCCTTAGCTTTGAAGGAAGTCTTCCACACTGCGGAGGGTTTGATTCGTACCTGGTGATACCCAGACTTCAAGTCGATCTTGGAGAAATATTTTGAAACCTTGAGTTGGTCCATCATACCTGGTGATACCCAGACTTCAAGTGGATCTTGCCGAAATATTTTGAAACCTTGAGTTGGTCCAGAAGGTCATCAATCCATGGGATCGGGTACCTATTCCGGACAGTGATCTTGTTCAGCACCCTGATAGTCAATATAGAGTCTCCAAGTCTCATCCTTCTTTTGTAAAAACATGATCGAGCTCCCACATGGCGATGAAATCGGACGAATGTGACCTTTATGTAGCAACTCCTGAATCCACCTCTTGATTTCGTCTATCTCCAGAACAGAGGGACGACAGAATGGTCCATCGGAAAGCAATGCACCTGGGGTCAGATTGATGGGGTGCTTGACTTGACAGTGCAGAGGCACCCTTGTGAGTGAGTTGAATATGTCGTGTGGAGGAGCTTGTCTGGAGGTCGTGGCTAAAGTATTCTTCTTACCCTGAGGGTGGATCATCAGGAAAATAAATTTCCTAGTTTTGGAAATGAGCTTACTTCATTGTTTTGCATTAAATAAATAGATGGCGATAGGTGGTGCTACCTCCCGTATCTTGTACAACTTATTGCCCAAAGTAATAATAACAGCGTGAGGTCAGGACTCATACACATAATGTCACTTCCACAAGTATGGTTGGCCTAATAATACATCACAAACATCAAGAGGAACAATGTCACATAATACCTCATCCATCAAGGGCTTGATGTTGTTGGGAAGGCGACACTGCTGGTTGATGTGGAGATCCCGTCCTTGGTGAAGCCACCTGATGGTTTACTGCTATGGATGTGATGTGGTCAGAAATCCCAACCACTACATGAACTTAACTAAAATGAGGTTCTTTTGGCTCCTGCTATTGACAATGAATCGTAGTGGAGAAACCTTTACCCACATCTGGGAATGGAAGAGGTCACTAGCACATTTGGCCCAATTTCCGATGGCCAAAATGTCGCTCTTATGACACATAGGTGTCCCAAGAGCAACAATTTGAGGTGGGGAAAAGCGTCGTTTGTAATCGTGTCGCAATTCCAACACTTGAGTTAACTGTCGGTAGAGTGACACTAATTCCGACATTTTTTGGAAGTGTTGCAATTCTGACGTTTCAAACTGGTCGTCGCTCTTCCGACATTTCACACATTTTTGCTGTTCCAAAGTTGAAAAATTCGTCTCTATTCCAACTTTTCAACATTCGTCGCTCTACCGATGGTTTGAACTTCATCACTCTTCTGACGAAAAACAACACCACAAACGACAGTTATCATCGTCGCTCTTCCGACAATTAATAGCACCAAAACCGATGTTTATCATCGTCGCTCTTCTGACGATTAACAACACCACAACCAACGTTTATATATTCGTCGCAAGTCCGATGTTATACTATGTTTTTCGCAATACCGACGTTACCAAAGGTTCATTGCAAGACTGATGTTACAATATGTTTGTTGCAAGAACAACACGACCAAACATTCATCACAAGACCGATGTTACCAAAGGTTCATCATAAGACTGACACTAAAATATGTTCGTTGCAAGAATGACGTGACCAAACATTCGTCGCAAGTCCAATGTTGGTGAAACACAGTATATTGACGACAAAAAACTTATATGTAAAAAAAAATGTTGCAGCTCATAATGACGAATTTGCTCATAATGACGAATTTCACGTTTTTTGATGATAGTGGGGGTTCTAAAACTGAATGCAAGCATATCTTGTGTATATGTGATCATTCAATCAGAAGAATTTCACGTAGGCAAGAGGGCATGCTCCAGTTTGTAATATTTTAATTGGGGGTCATTGACGGGTTTAGTTTGTTCTACAGTTCCGGGTCACAAACCTCATGCATTTAATATGTTGGTTATCTCATGAGATTACATGAAAACGGGTGCAGAATTTTGGAATTGTGGGTTAGCAGTGCTGGAATCGCTTTCTTCAAACCGTTGATGGTTTTAGGATTATTAGAAATTTATGTGATTCAAACATTGGCAACCATATATTTTATTTCATGAATTGGGCACAAAGATAAAATTCAAGTTAGTTTTTTTTCCTGTTAATCACCTTGGGCATGGAGCATTATATTTCAAGTGGTATTGTAATGTTTTATTTTCAGTGTTGGTTGACTTGAGGTGATGGATCACTCTTTGTACCTCTCTCGACCGGTCACAACAATGAATTGTGATTCTCCTCTGTAGCGGTGCTACAGTTGAGTTTTTCATATTTCAATTAGTTTCTGAGACACCATGCAAGCTACTTCAAACACACGTGGACACTAGTGCACCATATATAAAAGTGGAATTAATGACAATGAGTATGCCTTTTCTCCCACGGTTGATGGTACAATCCACTTCAAGATGACTGAGGGCCAAGCAATACAGGGTGATGTAATTAAATTTAGGCGAAGAGAAGAGGGCCCTGGTCCTCGTACAAACAATTCAGATTATAGCCTTATTATATTGTACTTTAGGGTTTTTACTTCCAAGTAAATAATATAAACATTAAAATGATATATAATGTCACAAATAAAATTAAAAAAGGATCCAAATGGATCCATTCCGTCGTCGAAACACTGCTTCAAAAAAATTTAGAAGCCCCATATCTTTCTTACATTGATAACTATACATGGGTCCCTTATGTAAAAACATCATTACAAGATGGTAGGCTTCCTAAATATTCTGCACAGTATAATACAGTCTCCTGGTTCAAAAAATGAAGTCAATATATGAAGGTGTAGAATGGAGAACACTTCCACTGAAGCATCTCTGAAGAAATGCTTCACAAGCAAGCATCCTTATAGTTAGGTACACAAAATTACCGAAGTAGTTGAGCATAATTTGTCACCATTGACTTCAATAGCACCACATTTATTATTCGAGTCTCTGCATCAGAAGAAGGAAAACATCACTAATAAGAAGAAATTTCTCATTACAAGCCATTAAATTAAATTGAGGAGGAGCGAAAACCTTTTAAGGAATGGAACAATAATGGACCAAATGACATAGAGTTGGCAAGTGATAAGAAACTCTCTACTAGATTTTTTGCATCAACATAAGAGGCTTAGTTTAGTGCAAAATCCTTTGTCAAGTTAAATCCTTCACATCTAATGTTGAGGGCATCTGAATCCCTTGGTTTTAAAAATCCAACTCCAACTTAGGAAACATGCATACCTTTGACATTAACTGGAAGTTCCATTACTGAATCTAGAAAGACAACTGCAATTACTCTACCTATATTGGAGATATCACTATACTGTCCTAGACACATCTCGGTTATAAGAGTCCTAATTATCACTCTGAAAAGCATTAGGGGAATTTTGAGGTCTAAAATGGGCCTCCTAAGGAAATTATAAAATAATAGTGGAAATAATAAAATAAGATTTGATTACATCATCAAATTTTAGAGGGGAAAAAGAAAAAATTACTTTTTCAACTTGTATTTTGAACTTATCTCCCTTATTTTTTACTCAAATTTCGAGCAGGAATACTCATTTGATGCAAAATTTAATTCCCCATCCAAGGAGTGTATACTTTTGATGAAATCTTCTACATGAAAAATCATAAATGCATGAAAAACGTGATTGCAATCACGTTTTTTCATGTATTTCTCATTTTTCGTGTAGTAGGGTCCATAAAAAGTATGCAACATGGGTACTCCTCGGATGAGGAATTAAATTTTGCATTCAAAGAGTACTCCTGCTCGAAATTTGAGTAAACCCTTAGGGAGATAAGTTGAAAATACGAGTTGAAAAAAAAGTTTTATTATTTTATTATTTTTTAATCTTTTTACTTTTTTACTCCAAAAATGGTGAATCATCCCCCATGGTTGACATCATCATCTTGAATCCTATTGGTTCTCATAAATTTTATTTTGGTTGTACATTTTTCGAAGGAGGCCCATTTTAGACCTCAAAATTCCCCTAATGGTAATTTTTTGTTCACATGTATACTCGTTGACACCATATAATGGTGCTTATGTTATAATATAACATATTTTCTATTATAACGAGAAAAAAAATTCTCAAACTTTAGAGTCACAAGTTTAGAATAGCCATTTGTTATGTATGCACAAGAATTATGCTCTTTGATATTTCCAAATTCCTCGTTTTTCCATTGTGCCTTCACTGAGCACAGATCATCTCTAGATTCTTGATGTCTTCTTTTGGTTGCTAAGAGGATGAACTACTTATTCAGTGTTTTTATGTTTAGCCATGTCCTTCAAGAACATCACAATAGAAGCCTCTCCCTAATATTGTAACCACCTCCAACACTGTGCTCACATATGGCTTATTTTCTCAACAAACAAAATGGATTTAGGATAATCCTTGAAATATAGGCAACATGGAATATTTTCAAGGCATTGTCTAAATATTCGATGATTTTGACCTATTTTGGTCCTATAATCCCATATTGTGGTCCTGACTTGACCCAGTTTAATCGTATATGGGTCAAAATCGTCAAATATCTAAACAAATCTATATTTCCATTTCCAGCAGTCTCCGAGGCAATATCTAGAGTATAGTTTTTAAATCTTGTTTCATTTTTAAAAATCAATAAAAATGTTTTAAAAAATCTCAACACAATTTCTAGTTGCATCTTCAAAAGTGGAACATTCCTTTCCAGCCTCCCAAATGGAATTCTGGTGAACAAATTTTTCCAGAACAATAACCAACACCTTTGATTAGCATTGTGATGAGCTCAGATACTACAATGAAAGTATCAACAATTTTCTCATAAAAGGAAAGACAATGCCAAACTACTATAAATTCTCAGGAGATAATTTTTCATGTGATGGGACTATACAAGAAATCTTCCTAAAATGAAAACAAAACTTCCCATTCTATATAATAAAATTGTATCTACCATCAATCTCTATAACGTGAAACTTGTATTCAACCAAAAATGCAAAGTTTCATTGTATAGGACACCATTGTGCAAAACAATCATTAGGTATACCACTTCACTGATAAGCAATGTTTACAAAATAAAACTAATATTCAAACCAGTAAGAATGAAATTCAGTAATGCCAACTTAAAAATTGGCCTTAGAAATGTCATGGTTAATGCCACAACAAGAATCTAACCAATAAAATTTTTTCTTGTGTAAGAGGGTGACTCCAAGGCAGACAATGTAAATCTAATATCTAGAAAATTGTCAAACATCCGACATAATTTCCTTTATAGGAAACTTGTACATCAAAACATGATCACTGCAGAAAATGTACATGTACCAAATCTTACAAAGAATTTTGGCAATCAAATTTACTAGTTGGTTGTCATACCATGTTTTAATATAATTGAAACTTAACATACGGTTAATGCTAAAAATGTTAACTATCAAACTGCCATTATAAGAGCCACGTCTCAGTTTAAATTAAAGGAAACACATTTCATAGAAATATCACCTCCGATAGTTTTGGAATTCAATGTAATTTAAATGAATTAAATGACAAATGGTGCATCAAATAAGGTATTCCTCCTAAAAAAGGAGTAACTTCGACACTTTAGTTACATGACTTGAATGTTTGTCTTAAAAAATCAATGAAAAAATGTGGATGTCGTGATTGCATGTGGATCTTAACTAAAAGTGTTTTTACATGAAAAATGCTCCAGATGTGCCATCAAAACCTGTCAATCCTTTGCAAACCCTTTGTATATCTTAAGACCTATCCTCATACGATATGGCATATATTGTCACAGAGGTAAGAATGGATGCTAGTAAATCTTTCAAGCCTTGAAATATCATCAGCTGCCTGATGATTTACCCCAAATGATAGTACAATCTGAAAATTTGGAGACCTCGTTTTAGCTAAGCTACATGAGTGACCTTTTTAAATAGTGATAACTGCTAGTTACATTCTCAGCCCATGTATGAACGGTACAGAAAATTAAAATTTCACCCATTCCGAAAGAATCAACATCGAACCTGATTACCAAATTATGTCACTTCTCCCGATAGATAAGGAAGGTACTTCATTGATAAAAGGATTCTCACAACCTTTATAGCCTGGGATCAGTAAATGAACATGCTATGAGATATGACACTCATTATCACTCTGAAAATGGAATTTTCTGTTCAGGTACATAGTATCTGTCCATGAGCTATTTGAAATTGAAGAGGAGTGAACAATAATAAGGAAAATAATAAGGATATCAGCATTCAGGCTTATATCATTATTCCAGGATATATTCATCAAGAATAGGCAAAGAAAATTTGCTTGGATAAGAATGTTCTTGTTGAGTAAAAGGGCATAAGGTGTTGATCCTCTTCTTTAGTTTTGAGAAGAATCTGTCTCATACAATATCTTACCTTGAAGCCCTATAGTAGGATCATTGAAAGACGCTATCCTGAAGGTGTATAAAACTATAGACCATTGAATATTGTTTTATGATCAAGTCTCCTCTATGAAAGAAAGTACTTTGTGTATAGATAACTCCATCAGATTGAGAAACAAGTCAATCACTGTGTCACTAATCCTAGGCTACAACAAGTATTCTCAGTTATTCATTGAAATATTCTAACATAATAATATTTGAGGTAGACTACTAGAGGCATGTTAAGGAATTTCAGACTTACTATATATTCCCAACTGATTCACTACAATAACAAATTATTGCACAGTCTAGTGAAATCGTGCCCTCTTGAGACTGCTAATGTAGGTGGAAGTATGGGTGAAGCTAAATGTGAGTGCACTGAATGCCTAGGTAAAAATTAAGGAAAAGAGACATGGAAATTATGGTGTTGGATAAAATTATGAAAAAATGAGCCAACTAAATATCCAACTAGGAAGAAACAAAGCGATTAATCACATAATTGGAAATCCAAGTGCGACTCTTCGCAAATTGGAAAGACAAATTGTGACTATCTCATCCCATTGCATTGACTAGATATAGAGTAACAGGCCTACACCTCACTAGTACTATATTTCCCATTGTTGATAAGATTTTTTCTTGTCAAACACAACTATTCCTTCATCGCAATCACACTTTGCATTTGCAAACTATGAGTTAATTCCCCTTATGCATAAATTATACAAACAATATGTATATCACGAATTCAATATGATCTAACAATGTACTAAAGATAGATACTGAATCACTTCTATAAATACTTTACAGAAATTAAACACAATTTCCAATCACATGAAGCAAAGAAGAATAAAATCAAACCACAACACAGATAATTTCCCGGGGAAAGCTTGCTGCTCAAAACACAACTATATTCTATTGTATAATCAACATGGATACATGAAACAATTACAATATACTCTTCTCACAAGAGTCTCATGTACTCAGCTAATTGTCTCACACCGTCCTGGACAATACTGACCAACACATAGCCAATTCTCAACCTTTAAACAACCTGCCTTGCTTTCGCAATTCTTGATGAATTCAATCCCTATTGTTTAGGAATTTTGGCCTTCCTAAACTGTGCAAGGATCATGGGAAATCTAATGTGTGTTTGGTTGAATTGGTGCAACCCAATAATCCTACAACTGATAGTTAACATCCCTTTCACCTTTCTCTCAACTGGGTCTCCACTGGAACTGACATGCATGCAGCTAATAATAGTAAATCATCAGTTGCATGTTAGATCAATGATTGTGAATTAAATAATATTTAGTTCACTTGATCTCTCACTAGTGAAAAAAATAGTTACAACTAGCTCATCTGACTTTAACTCACCTAACTAAGTTAATTGATTACTCATGCATTAAACTAATGCACCAACTGCACTTCAAACTCTGTTACAACTAGAATTACTCTACATGCCTCACCAACAACCCTTAACTCGAAATTCATGAGCTAAATGAGTTTATCACACTCAATTAACTATTGCAAGTGAATATGAGATAAAATTACATTTTATTGTCCATTTTAATTAAGGGAAAATTAAAATAGACATTGCACCAAATTTAGCCCACACCAGTGTAGGTGTTGTTAAGACCTGTTGGTCCCACACTAGTGTAGGTGCTTCTTGGACCTATTGGTCCCACACTAGTGTAGGTGCTGCAATTTCTTGTTGGACTTCAACACCTCAATCACATCACATTATAGGTTAGTGGTTATTCGTCTTCTGGTAATGATTGGAAATGTTTCATATGCAATGTTTTGCAGAGATAAATGAATATGAAGGAAGACAACATAAATCCCCTGTATTGAAGCTTGTTCTCCATCACTTATTAGAAGAATGAATGCATTGGCATCAATTAATAACAAAATAAAATAGGAACGCATTCTTACTCATGCACCAGGAATTTGTAAGACATTCCTTGTCACTCTCTCTTTTCAAAGTTTCTTGAAAAAGTATCCATAAGAGAGGTCATTTATTGTAGTGCCAAAGACTATGTTGCGCTCATGGATGAATAAATTTAAGGATTAGGAATTAGAGGACATTCCTCTATATGATCTCCATGAATTAAGAAACAAAATATAACCATTAATATCCAACCAAATTGAAATATTCAAGAAGTGGAGATATAAGAAGAGCACACTTATTGTCAGTCATGCTCAATTTTAAAGTATAATGTTTGAGAAACTTGAGAATAAAAACATCAAAGCCAACAAATACTTTTAGAGTGTATAGAATTTTTTATTTTAGATGTGAGCTTCTCTCGGAAAGAGTCACACAAATATACTTGATTCTCTCATACAAGTACATACCAAACATGTGATTCTATTCTCAGGTACATTTCCAAAACAATATTACAAATCTCTTCAACATTTTCAAGCTGATAATAACAGGTATTATAGATGAAAAATATTTCAAATTCATCATATTAGGTGAAAAATATTTAAAACAAAAAATAAGAGACATTACATAAGCCCAAATGAAAATATATTCTATAGTAAACTAGACAATTTCCTGAAAAATGGCAGTAAAGGAATGAAAACCCCTGCTGCAGGTGATCTTCAAAAAGTTTTTTATTGTTTGTCCACTACTACAAGGGAGGTATTTGTGAAAAACTTCCCAACCTTATAGAGTTTGCAGTCATCTTAAGACTCAATGAGTCTCAAAAGGAAGTGTTTGAGATTATAAAATTCTCCTCAAAGTCTATATTTGGTAGAGACATTAAGTATTTTTAAATGTGCATGCATCCTTCATTACAAAAAGTAAGTATTCAAAAATGGAGTTATTCTTCAGGCTAGTTATATTCTGATAGTAACATCGCTATTGATATAACTACAATGGTGGACTGAAGAATCCTTGACATGTTGTCCCTTTGTGTGTTGAATAAGGAGAAGTTCCTTGTGTTTAGTCAGATCCTATCTCCTTTGGCCTTATTTGAATTTATGATTATTAACAATAGGAACTCGATTAAAGGTGTTGAAGTACTAAGGCTTGATGGTAACACTTATGTAGAAGCTAGGGAAATAATTCTTCAACAATTCAACAATTCCAATGATGAAAGGGTTTTGTTTGCTTCAATTAGGGCATGTGGAGAAGGCATTAATGTAACAAATTCCAATAAAGTTTTCATCCTTGATATTCCATGGAATCCTTCTCATGATATGTATGACCAACAAGGGAAGAGTGATGTCTAATGGCATACAAAACAAATTGGCATGATCATATGAGATTGATGTTGTTATTCTATATTCAATGGAAATCAATTCTACAGGTGTTAGTGCTACACCTAATAGTTGTGAAACAATTTTAGGTGGGGGAAATGAGTGTATTTTTGTGGAGAATGTTAATCAATTGGTTGAGGATATACCCTAAGCTATTTTGGAGAATACAACTACCATCTATCACATTCCATATATCACAGAATCCAATATTCCCTTGGATGAAATAAATATTACTTTAAGCTCTGATAATGTGCCTATTGTGAGCTCACATCTAGTGTATGATGATCCTAGTGGTTGTAAGACTATTGACACTAGATTTTTTAGAAAAATACACGTGGATGAAACTTCAACAAAAAGTTTTTCAACTTTAGATATGTTATCACAACCAAAAATTTGATGTTGATAAGTTTATGTTGTGTTTCTAATGCATTTTGTGGTTTTTGGTATAAAATATAATGCTAATGAAAAAACATAGGGGAAAGAGGATACTGATAACAAATTGTATTTATTATGGTCTAGAATTAGCTTAGAGTATTTCCGTGGCAATTGAATGTCCAAAGATATATGCTTTCATTAGGTAAACAATTTTGGATACATAATGTGCATAATAGTTAAATACATCCCACTAATTGCAATGCTAAGAAATTAATATATATAAAGCATTAGAAAATATGCCAACACTTAAAGGACTACAATCTAGTAAGAGGAAAAGTGTTGAGTAGATTGCAAGGCTCATAAACATGTTGCAAATATGGACTCTACAAAAGGAAATGAGAAGAATTACAGGAAAATTCCCTAAAGGCTTTTGAATACCATATAAGACAATTAAGATGTAATCAAATACAAATAAATTTGATGCAAACAAGGACATGATAGATGTATCTTCTTTAAAAGGGAGAGGTCCAAGAGGATTATTGAATCCCTTAGCAGAATGAGAAGCTTTCCAATACCTTGCTATTATTCAGAGCCATTTCCAAAGCTAACTCTACTTCCACGTCATCATTAGCCTGCCTACCTTGACTAATTCTGCTAAATGAACGAAGCAAGTAGTTCTCATCCAATAAGTGACCTAACCCAATAAGTTTGGTTGTCACCTATCTCTTAACTATGGGGTATGGGTCCATTGCACTCATTCCTACTCAAATATATGAAGGCCATAGATGTGAGGCTTAACGTGCCTTAAATCTCTAAAGGCATTCTCCAACCAAATGGTTTCTATAGATATTGATAATCATCATCTTCTTTATCTATGGGGCTATGGGTCCACTATGCTCACTCCTAATCAAATCTATGAAGGCCGGGAGCTTACAGTAACTTATATCTTGAGGTATCACTCTAGAGAATTTGTTATTGTTGAAATCCATCTTGGGCAACAACTTCAAAAAAGCAATATGTTGATGAACATTTTCGGTGAAATCATTGCCACTAAGAAGAAGGATTTGCAAGCTGGAGAAGTTTCCTATGGATTTTGGTGGTGGAATAGGCCCTATGGAGTCCTCAATTATGCCACACTTATTAGCAAAAAGTCTCATTCAACCCCTAAACATAACAATCTTTGCATTAACCATATCAATATTTGCATTAAACAAGATAATAGTGGTGTATTGCTTCATGATATCAACTGTAGGACCATTCAACAAGCAAGCCTAAATAACTCAGTATATTAAATGTTGAAGTGAGGTTCCAAAAATTTGTCACTATAATTAGTGTGCATTTGTAATTTTTTCATCCCATAGGTTTTAAAGACTATAGACTAATTTAGTAATTTGGATTACAAAATAAAATTAAAAATTACAGGGAGGAAATTTTGAAATGCCCTCGGCTCCTTTTAGTTAACCGGGAAATACTATATGGTATGTATTTGCATTTCCCTTTGGAAGTTGATACTGTTAGCATATGCTATGGTTTTAAGATAAATTTACTGTTTCTACTCACATATTGGAATGGATCTCAGATGTATGTGTTACCATGGGGAATATGGTGGATTGATTTGTGATGATATGGGATTGTTTATTAATGTAGGGCATGAACTCCAGTAACAATTTTTAATTATTTTTGTGACCCTTTTTTCAAAATTCTAGAAGTATCCCATGTTAATTCATTCAAAGATATTACGTTAATCCTCATATGAATATCTAATCACAAAAAGAGAACAAAATACAGAGACGCACATACATAGAAATAGGGAGCAAGAAGAAAAGAACACCCGTTTCTTCCAATAATTTATTTAAGAGATTAGCCAATTATTTTGAAAAATCCAACACTAGCATTAACAATAAGATAATCTGGTTTGGTTGCATCTGATACAACAAATGTATGTTGTAACTTGGAAAATGCTTCCTTTAAGTGCTTTGAAACCCACTGAACAGATGTTTCACTCCCACGATCAAATCCACCAGATGTCCTCTTTGAGCTTCCTAATCCCCTTTAAGTTTGACCTCGTACTTCCTTATATGATGTACTTACACCCACACCCTGAGGTTTCCCTATCCCTACATCAATTTTAACAACCAGTCCCCATGTTGCTACCCTTTCTGCCATGCGATATGTAGATGGAATTTGTCCAGAGCCTAAAGGCTCTATATTTTATTTTTCTCTTTTTTCATTCCCATTATGTTTGAGCAATGCCACATCCACTGCTTGTCTGTTTCCCACTTCATTTTGGAATTCTTGGGGTCCTCTATAAGAGATCTATGATTTTTCTCCTATACCTAAAGGAAACTCTTCCATCAATAAAGAATCATTTGCTGACTCACTTCTAATGGCGTTTACAGAGCCAATGTTTATTAATGCCATCCATTTACCAATCGATTCCCTCAATCTTCCAAATTGTGACCAATGTCCATCTTCAAGGCTCAGATTATTCTCCTCATTTTCTTCATCTCTCATGTTAGAAGGAGATCCATCATATAGAGCTCGAAAAAGAGTGAACCCATATATGACAATGAATTTTAGGCCCTTGGTAGAAAATGCTTCATCCAAAGGTGCATCTCCACCTAATGATTTGTATGGAACCATGCCTGTTATCACTAAGAAAACACCAATGTACAAAGCTACACAAGCAACTAGGCCGACCAATATGCCTATTGGAAAGTCCTTCTTCATTTTTCTGCATTCTTCAGCAGAATTAGCAACTGCATCAAATCCAACTCTGTCCCAAACTCTTCAACATAATTAGCACTGAATCCTTCTTCAGCAGAATTAGCACTCCTTAGTGGAATTAGCACCGAACCCTTCTTCAACGGAATTAGCACTCTTCAACAGATTTAGCATTCTTCAGAGGAATTATCACCAAACTCTGTTCCAAACTTGCCAAGGAGAATAGTGGTGGGAAAATAATATTGAATAGGTTGATTTAGATTTTAGAGTAGACGCAAAATTAGATTTTAATAGGTTGTCAAATAAATTTATATGGTCGCTTGTGTTTTAATTAAGTTTATTTTTATGTGAGTAAAGGAGAGGTCTTTGACATAGAGGTTATATTTAATGATGTTAAAGTCCGAGAAAAAGTAATAATGTTTTTATAATTCGGGTACTAATAAAAATATATTATACTTCCCTAATATAAGTAAGAATGTTCATATAAAGAGGGAAAAGGGACATAGGAATATCTATCAACCCTTAAGAAGATGAAAAATATATTTAAATCTATGATAATGTTATCAATAAACTTAAGTAGCTATAGGTAGCCCCTTATTTTTGAGGAAGTTCACTTAGAGTATAAAAATACCCTATTAGAAGCTAGCCATAGCTTATAAGGCCTTCACATGTGTGGTTAAGAGGAACATGGGATAAATGTTGACTAAAGGAAATACGAGGTACAATAATATCAATGTATAGCACCTACTCAAATCACCAAGAATATATCCAAACCATCAATATGAAACACTTCTTTGAGTAAACTTATGAAGCACCATGGAACAGCTCAGATTAAAAATTATAGCCAAACAATCAAGAGTTAGAATAGAGTGTTTAAGTGAACACAATAAAAATAGTACACATTGGACATAATATCATATACACATGGATCATACATATCCAACTAAATGTGGTAGCTAAATGAAATTCTTCCTACACATAATGTCCTAGATGGCTAAGGTAAGGTGTCATCAAACCAATGATATATTCATTAAGTACATATAGATCCATATACCTTAGATGGAAAATGATCAATGTGACAGGAATTGTAGGGGTTTAGATGACAATCAAAGTTTAAAATATCCTCTAAAAGCCCATATAGAAAATGGGGTAACAGATCCTATGACATCCAACTTGTGATATATATATGGTGGGAAATCTTCAAAGTATGTCTGAGGAAATATGTCTCGTTGAGGTCGAGGTCAAGAAGAGGTATGACGCCTTACTAATTTGGTAGTTGAATAAGTTTGAATCTTGTTTTGTCAATTTGGCCCTAAGTAGGCAAGGTAATATGGAAGGAGATGACCCCCTTGGAAGAGTTCTAAAGGGGAAGGGCACATAAGGCCTAATATAAAGATCTAAATCCAAGTACCTCCCTCATAAAAATTTCTAGACATGTATTTAAGGAATGTAGATAACGACCCATCCAAATGTTGATAAAGACAATAGAACATCCCTTGAATCTCATAATAAACGGGGGCATATACAGATGAGGTGATCCTTTAATTATATCTCGTATATATGGAAAAACTAGCAGATTTTATTTATGAAGAGGAAGGTCATTATGATTAGTTTCAACTCGATGCGCATGTAAACCCACTTTGAACGCACCAAGGGGGGTCTGAAGGGCAGCATCCGATGCTCTTGTGCATATGTGGTTAAAAAAAAAGACCCCCTTTCATTTGCATGAAGTGTTCTTGGTACAAAATCCATATTATAGTTGAGGCCCTAAGAAGATGAAGTCCAAGTACATTGAATGCATTGTCTATAAATAACCTTTCTAACAACCTGAAAAAAACATACAATGGTGTAATTTATATTGGAGATGTAAATCACTTGAATTGTGTTACAAATTTAATTTCTCCCCCACAAAAATATGCCATGCTTCCTTGTGATGATGCTTCAACCCTATTGGAGAACAACCTCACAATGAAAAAGGAATTTAAACATGATGTAACTTTATTATTGCCCCACATTCACCCTTTGGCTCACTACTCATGGCTAATTTGAGGCTATTTCAAGCATTGGGGTGGATAATATCATTTTATTTTCTCTTATGTATAGTATTATGCATTGACACAATTGAGTTTGTTTAAAAAACAAAATAATTGTATTGAGATTTCACTCCTTGTGCATTAGGGCTAGAGAGGCCTTGCCTTTGTGAGTGATCTATTCATTTCCAACTCCTTATGTGAGAGAGAACTAGAAGCTCCATCTCAACATGAAGTGTGGATATTGTGAGCAATTCAAATAGAGGCTTTGAAAATTATCTAATATTTCTATGTTTGGTATACATGGTAATAATGGCATTACCCACAAACATGTACCCTCATAACCAATACCTAGTTCTCTAAAAATCAAATGTTTCCAATATGATCAATGGAGGTGAAGGGTTCTCCTAGGAGGTCAATGTGTTGGTTTGGGGTGTTATTTTTAGCCTGGGACACTTAATGGTTAAGGGCTTCAAGGGTCAAGGGTTAAGGTTCAAGGGCTTTAAGGTCGGAGGATTTAGCAGTTAAGGACTTAAGATTTAGGGGATTTAGGTGTTTAAGGGGTTAGAAGTTAAGGTGTTTAAGGGTGAAGGATTAGGGGTTAAGGGTCACATGTTAACAGGATAAGGAGTTATGGCTTACGATATTCATGGATTATAGGTTAGGGGTAAGTTTCTTAAGATTTAATGAGTCAAGGGGTTTATGGGTTATGATTTATGAGTGTAGGGGTTAAGGGATTATGGATTGGGGGTTAAGGGGATATGGAATTCAATGGTTATGAGTTAAGGGATTATGGTTTGTGATAATTGGACTCATAATCCCCTTATCACCACTATTGGGGGTTCCCCTATTGATTTCTCTCGCTACCTTTCGTCTAGGTCCCCTAACCCCTATGAAATTAGGTCCTGAGCCCCATTCTCATTATCTAAAGCTAGGATTATAGATCATAGTAAACCATGCTTGCACCTTTGAATTATACCCATCCATGCTACCCTTGTGTCTCCTTGCCCCGTTCTTTCAAATTCCCCAAGACATAAATCAAATATTTGGATGTATCTTGGATGACTTGTCACATTTCACTAGCTTCACATCCCATCATTTAAGAAATTTTTGGAGGGTTTTCATGGCATAGTACAGGGTCACATTTACAAAAAAAGGAGTGTTTAAGTATATGTTAGAGGGATTAAGGACTATAGGGTTATTGATAGGGAAAAAATTCCACCTTCCCAACAAGCGGGAATTAATCCTATCGTAGGTCCCAACTAGACCTGCTCTTGTTTGGAATGGCTAATTCCAACAGGTTTTAAGGAATTTTATAAGGGTTAGGGGAATAATGAGTTAGTGGTTAAGGGATTAGGTATTAGGGGCTTAGGGTTAGGGGAATATAGGATTATGGGTTAGAGGTTTAGTGTTTACGGGTTAGGAGAATAATTAGTTAGTGGTTAAGGGGTTAGGGATTGGGGGCTTAGGGGTTAGGGGATTTAGGTGCATTTAGTGGTTAGGGGAATAATGAGTTAGTGGTTAAGGGATTAGGGATCGGGGAATAATGAGTTAGTGGTTAAGGGTTTAGGGATTAGGGGAATATGCGTTAGGGGATTTAGGTGCATTTAGGGATTAGGTGTTGAATAATGAGTTAGTGGTTAAGGGATTAGGGATTGGGGGCTTAAGGGTTAGGGGATTTAGGCCCAGTTAGGGGTTAGGTGAATAATGAGTTAGTGGTTAAGGGATTAGGGATTAAGGGGTTAAATGGGTTAGGGGTTGGGAATTAGGGTTTAAGGGGTTAGGGGTTAAGGGATTAGAGGTTTAGGGTTTAGGAGGTTAAATGGGTTAGGGGTTTATAGGTTTAGGGGGTTATGGTATTTAGAAGTTAAGGATTTTAGGGGTTAGGTTTAGGGGGTTAAATGGGTTAGGGGTTAGGAATTAGGGTTTAAGGGGTTAGGGGTTAAGGTTTTAGAGTTTTAGGGTTTAGGGGGTTAAATGGGTTAGGGGTACCTAGCATACCTTGTCACTCCCTCTTTAACACACCTTGAACTTGCTAACACTCCCTATCACACACTCTTATTCATTCATTTCCATGCAATTGAAACTATTCCTCCTTTCTATTTCCCTATACTCCCTAGCATGTGTTGGGGCCACACCCTAGCACCTAGCCCATCTTGGAATGCCTAACAATATGCCTTGGAACTTTCTAGAATTTTTTAGAGCTTCCTGAGATTCCTTGCACACCTTGGCACTCCCTTGTTATCATGCCCTCATAGATAGCCTTACTTTTTTTGTGACTTAGGAACCCAACCAAGTCATTGAAAAATAGTGTTGTATCTAGCCCAAAGTCTCCTTTTGCCTGAAAATTCTTTTCGCGTCCCCTTATCGTGTGAGGGCGCCCAAGGAAACACGTTCTGGTGGGTTGGGTCGTGTGAGGGTGCCTAAGGAAATTCGTTCAGGAGGGTTGGGTCGGGTCAGGTCCAGTCGTTTCGTGTGAGGGCGCCCATTAAGGAAACGTGTTCAGGCAAGTCAGGTACTCGGGTCAGGTCATGTGAGGGTGCCCAAGGAAACGTGTTCGGGCAGGTCGAGTTGGGTCATGTTGTGTGAGGGCAACTAGGAAACACATTCGGGAGGGTCGGGTCGGGTCATGTGAAGGTGCCCAGGGAAATGCATTCGGGTGGTTTGGGTCGGGTCGTGTCGTGTGAGGGCACTTAGGGAAATGCTTTTGGGTGGGTTAGGTCGGGTAAGGCCATGTGAGGACACCCAAGAAAATGCATTCGGGTGGGTCCGGTTGGGTTATGTGAGGGTGGTCGTATAAAAAATGCTAAGTTGTGACCGTCCGTGTGCCTTGTGCACATTTGTGCAACCCATTTGTCGTTTTCTCCCTCGTGCCTTCGTTCGGGTGGGTTTGGTTGTGTCGTGTGAGAGCACCTAAGGAAACATGTTCAGGTTCGGTCAGGTCAGGTCGTGTGAGGGAGGTCATATAAAAAATGCTAAGTTGTGACCACCCTTGTGCCTTGAGAACGTTTGTGAGACTCGTTTGATGTTTTCTCCTCGTGCCTTCTTTTGAGCGGGTCAGGTCGGGTCGGGTCGTGCCCTGTGAGGGTGCCCAAGGGAACGCATTCGGGCGGGTCGAGTCATGTGAGGGAGCCCAAGGAAACATGTGAGGGTTGGGGGATTGTAGATCCTTATGTTTATTAATTTGGTTTCTTGGCTTACAATGTAGTCTAAGTAATGGTTCATTTTGTTCATACTTCATTCTGAAATGTTGGAGGTGTTTTCTTTTATAGATTATATTCATCTACCTAATGCCCCAACATGACTTGATAAGAATGGAGACTTGTTTCCTTCTGTTTTGAGTTGTTTTTGGAAGGAATTGATGTTGGTTGTTTCATAAAGGAAAGCAACATTGATGCAGGTTTAAGGGTTAGGGGTTAAGGGTTTAGAGGTTTAGGGTTTAGGGGGTTAAATGGGTTAGGGGTACCTAGCATACCTTGTCACTCCCTCCTTACCACACCTAGAACTTGCTAACACCCCTATCACACACTCTTATTCATGTTGGTTGTTTCATAAAGGAAAGAAACATTGATGCAGGTTGTTTACCATTGTTTGTAATCAAGCAAAATCCAACCAAATTACCCGACCCGCCCCAACCTGCTCGAATGCATATTGTTGGGTGCCCTCACACGACCCAAACCGCCGAAACACTTTTCCTTGGGTGCCCTCATACGACATGATCCGACTTGACCCGCTTGAACGTGTTTCCTTAGGTGCCCTCACACGACCCATCTCGACCCACATGAACGCGTTTCCTTGGGCGCCCTCACACGACCCGACCCGAACCGACCCGACCTGATCAAACGCATTTCCTTAGGTGGCCTCACATGACCTGACCTGACCCGACCTGCCCGAACATGTTTCCTCAGGCGCCCTCATAGGGCATGACCATATCCAACCCACCCGAACACGTTTTCTTGGGAACCCTCACACGACACGACCTGACCCGCCCGAACGCGTTTCCTTGGGCGCCCTCACACGACATGACCTGACCCGACCCGCCTGAATGCATTTCCTTGGGCAGCCTCACATGGCACGACCTAGTCAAACCTGACCCGACCCACCCGAACACATTTCCTTGGGCGCCCTCACACAACCCAACATGACCCGACCTGGATGCATTCCTTGGGCACCCTCACACGACCTGACCCGACCTGACCTGAACCGCTTGAACACGTTTCCTTGGGCACCCTCACAGTACGACACGACCGGACCTGACCTGAATCGAACACATTTCCTTAGGCGCCATCACACGACACGACGTGACCAAAACTGAACCCGTTTCCTTGCGCGCCATCACATGACACGACCTAACCCGACACGCCCGAACGTCGATTAAGGCATGATGAGGGAGAAAACGTAAAATGGGTCTCACGAACATGCACAAGGCACATGGGTGGTCACAACTTAGCATTTTTGATATGGCCTCCCTCACATGATTTGACCCGAACATGTTTCCTATGGCACCCTCACATGACATGACCCGAATCGCCCGAATGAAAGTGTTGTCGGTCCTAGAGACAACCTAGAGATGTGATAGACTAGTGCCTAGGACATCTTAGCATAGCAAGGAGCGTATAATATAATGTATGAAGTTTTCAACTTCAGCTCACATGCTATCTCTTGTAAACAGGGAAATAAAATATAATGGGACCAAAATCTTAGAAACTGACACAGGAAAAGAGATACTGCAGAGGCAAGATGTAGAACTCTAATACAAAAGCAACAGACAATTCAGAGATAGTTACTGTAAAGCAGTCGTATCTAAATACTTCATGTATACAACTCACTGAGACCCTATGGGCTCTGTGCATTCATACTAAAGTTTTACAAAGTGTTTACAAAAAGCCTTTCACTGCATAATTTTCTGATAAAATCTGGAACCCTCAATAATCTGTTCTTCGGGGGTTTTATAGAGGAAGCTAAAACTTAATAAATGAAGTACGTGATAAACGTTTAATCGTATCATAAAAATAAAATGGAGGAGACATGCATGCCCATACTACTTGATGACTTTGTGGTGATGCACATACTCTGTAGCCTATCTTCTGAAATAAATGTTCTGGGTGAAAATCTCTTCAGGAACACGATATAGGGATAACCATATTAACATTCTGTCCTTTTCTGAAGGTAAATTTTCCTGAAATGAAACCTGGAGGGTGTTGTTTCTTGTGCATTGTACTCTTTGCCTTCTAAAACCTGAATTATGATTTAAAATCTTCAATGCGAACACTGAAATCCTTGGCCTTCCAATGATACTCCTCTACTGTTCCATTAATGTTCTCATCTGTGAAATCGGCGCCTTGAATGTCCCTGCAGGGTTTGACAAATTTGAACCCTGCTTCTTTAATTGAAGTCTTGTCGGTTTGGCTTCTGAGGACTTTCTTCATAATTCTGCTCTGAAAAATGGTCCCTTGATGTGTGCTCTATCACAGTAATTGAGACTGTGAGTCATAATAGTTCTCCGCCACTGTAAACCTGCAAAATCTGCAAACTTGTTAAAGAAACCAAGCCAGAAGATGATGGACGTGGCGGGATCGATGAAAATGGCTGTGCAGACATGGCGAAATGGTGAAACAACGTAGGGTGGCAGAAAAATGCAGCGGAGGAATGGCAGACGAGCTGACCAGAGCTAAAATGTAAAACATTAAAATATAATGTATGAATAGAATATATGAATGGCAGAGAGAAAAATGCGATAGACACGTGGGAGGATGATGTGGAGGAAGATCGGGTCAACAGCAGGGGTGATGAAATCTTGGGCGTCCGATCTCAGGAGGAGATCGACGGTTGAAAGAGCGTTGGGGGCGATGGAAAGTGGGCCAGGGGTGTGATTTTCCTGTGATTAAACCTCATGCAGCTTCGAAGCGCAATAGCCATTAGATGAGGATCACCAGATCCGACGGCTGACAACGATATCGCTGGGCGTCCATTGCCGAACTATAATGTGCGATGAACGGCGATTTTGGAACCGTACGCTGGGACGCATGGTAGACGGTGTATGGAATCGCTGGCCCAAGGAGAATTACCGCCTACCGCCGAAAGGCGGTGCGATGCATACCACCCGGTTTTTGAAATGGGAGCGGGCGTGGGGACCACCAGGACAGGCGGGTTGTGGACCGTTGATTTTAAGGTTTGATCGGACGGTGGGCAGGTAAACTACAGGCGCGATGGGGATGAACAGTCGCCGTTTGATCTGCTACAGATCTATGGTTCAAAATGAGCCCGATAAACATTTTACGAGCGCCTTCCAGGCTGGCACCTAGTCTAGCTTCCAGGTTACATGGAGGAAAGGACAGAGGGGCTAGGGCCGAAGGAGCTATGCCTCGAATATTTTCAAATATGGGTTTTTAGCCTTTTACAATGTGTTTTGGAGGCGGGGAATGGTAACGATAGGCGTAAGAATGGTTTTCCAAGGCTGAAAGGGGAAATTTGAGAGCTTTAAGCCAGATTGCCTGTGAAAATTTTATAGGAAACTGATTATGATCAACATTGGCTCCACCTGGGGACGACACGTTCAACCCTGAATGTGTCGAGAACTCACAGGCGCTCTAATCATCATATATGCAGACTCTACTCTCCAGCACCTCCATTTTTCACTTTATAATTCATCACAACACCAACATTATTCGAACAAAGATAAAGCAAACACTAAAATAGAGTATAGTACATCAGACTGTCCCTGCCTGGATTAGAACTGGAAATAAGGTTTAAGAAATTGACCATTTACAGGGGCATCTAGCAAGTCGCCCTGTAAATTCTCCAACCTGAAAGTATTATTGCCCCCCTGTTCCACAATTTTGAAAGGACCAAACCAGAGGGGGTCGAATTTACCATGTTTTCCCTTCTCAGCTCTTCGGATGTCCCATATTAGCACTAGGTTTCCAACCTGCAGTTTTCTGTCTTTTGCATGCTGATCAAAAATCTGTTTCATTTTCTCTTGATATTCTATTAACCTCTGATTCACCTGGCCCAGTGTTTCTTCTAATTCCACCAATTTATTGATTCTCGTGATCATATCATCAGGTTCCTCCTAGCTCTCTTGCATGAAGCAGGCCACTGGTAAAGCCAGCTGTACAGGGAAAACTACTGCTCGTCCATATACCAATTCATAGGGGGATTTCCCAGTTGCTCTCTTGCTAGTGATTCTATTGGCCCATAGAGAAAATTTCAATTGGGAATCCCAATTCTTCTGATTTTCATTCATAGTCTTATTCAAGGCCCTCACCAGAGTTTTATTCAGAGACTCTGCCAAGCCATTTCCTTGTGGATAGTAAGCTGTAGAGTGACTCAGTATGATATTGTATTGCTGGCAGAAATTCATAAATTTTGCATACTTGAAGGCCTGTGCATTATCAGTCACTATCCTAGCAGGATAGCCAAACCTGGATATGATGTTTTCCTCCATGAACTTTGTGATCACAGTATCTGTAGCATTCCTTGCAGGTATGGCTTCCACCCATTTAGTAAAATAATTTGTGGCTGTTAATATCTATTTATGTTGTCCACTCGATGGAGGATGTATTTCACCTATAAAATCAATACCCCATTGTCGAAATGGTTCATCCACATGCACTGGAATTAGGGGAAATGGTGCCGATTTCTGTCTCTCAGCAAATTTCTGAGATTTATCACATGCTCTTACTCTGGCAAAAACATCTCCGAAAAGCTTTGGCCAATAGAAGCCAGCTTTCAGAATTTTATGAGCTGTGGCCCTCCAGCTGTAATGACCTCCACAGATCCCTTCATGGAATTCTACTATAATACTCTCGACTTCATTCTCTATGAGGCACAAGAGTAAGATGCCTGAGGGATCTTGCCAGTATAGCTTGCCATTGGCGACTATGTACTTTTGTGATTTCAATCTCAGTGCTCTGTATTTAGTTTTAACACAACTTGGAGGGTAGCTGAGTGTAAGGAGATATTCTACTCTCTTTGTACCAATGACTGGTGAGGTACTTTATATGTGTTTCTGGAGTAGCTACCCCAATTCCATGTCGTTCTTCTTTCTCCTCAGATTCCTCACCTGCTATAATGGACAAATTTATGCCCAGGGCTTGATAGTTTGATTCAGATAACATTTTGGCAAGCCCCTGTCCTTTGATCAGCTTAGTAGGGCAGATGTCTAAGTCATATTCCTGTATTTTAGCAATCCACTTACCCCTTTTTCCTTCACTACCCCCCTAAATAAGAATATCTTTTACAGTAGTTGCAGGCACAAATGCAGTGATGTGGGACTGTAAGATATATACACAGAATGCTTTGAGGGATTTCACTAGGGCGTATGCTTGCTTTTACAATATGTTGTATTTTAATTCTACATCATGGAGCACCTGACTGAAAAAGGCAATAGGCTGCTCATATCCTTTTTCATTCTTCTGCAATAAAACTCCTGCTATTGTATGAGGTGATGCAAAAGAAAAAATCATGAAAGGTTTATCATAATCTGGTCTAGCCAGCACAGGGGCTTCTGCAAAAGCATTTTTTATCCTGGTAAATGCCTCCAGTGATTCTTGTGACCACTTTACCTCATTATTCTTCTTCAGCATATCTGTTATATGCCTAACTATCTCAGCATAGTTAGGGATAAACCTTCTCAAGAAATTAATGCGCCCCAGGAATACTTGTACCTCTTTTTTGTTTCTGGGAAAAGCAATTCCGTTTATAACCTCTACCCTTTTAGGATCTATCTTCACCCCATATTTAGTCACGATATGGCCCAGCAATTTTCCCTCTTCTAATGAAAATAAAGACTTTTGAGGATTCAGAGAGAGACCATACCTTCTGCATTTCTCAAAATTTCTCTGCAGATGTTCAATGTGCTCAACATCATTTTTGGAAAATACAGTGATATCATCAAGGTAGACCACCAGGAATTTATCTTGCTCTCTAACAAAAGAAATGTCCATTGCCCTCTAAAAAGTGGCCCCTGCATTAATCAATCCAAAAGGCATCCTGGCATACATAAATGTACCCCATGGTGTGGTGAAAGAAGTCTTCTTTTGATCCTCTGGAAGTACAACCACTTGGTTATAACCAGAGAATCCATCCATCATTGACATCCTAGAAGCTCCAACCCCCTTCTGCAGGATGTAATCCATTTTAGGCAGTGGATAATTATCCTTTAAGGATGCTCTGTTTAAATTTCTAAAATCCACACACAGCCTTATTTCTCCATTCTTCTTCCATACAGGGACAAGGTTTACCACCCATTCAGAGTATCTCAATGGTACAATTATTTTGGCCTTCAACAGCTTCTTAATTTCTTTCTCAATAGAAGGCAACAACATGGGATTTATTTGTCTGAGCTTCTGCTTATGGGGCTTTGCATCTGCCTTCAATGGAATTTTGTGCTGCATAATACTGATATCAAAAGTTTCCAAGTCTTGATAGGACCATGCAAACACATCTTTGTAAGATTGAAACAATTTCTGATATAGCTTTTTATATTCTCCACGGATCTTCCTGGACAGTTTGACAATTTTGGGGTCAGCATCAGTACCCAAATTCAGGTCTTCTACCTGATTTTCTTCCACCACTTTTCTTGGCTTCAGTGAGACGTAGTTCTTGTCAAATAATATTTCTAGAGGCACCATCCCTCTAGGTATCACGTTTCCCTTCAATTGCAAAACTTCATTACCTGCCACTTTCTCCTCCCAATTTCTTTCTGAAGTGTTTTCAGAGTCAACCTCTTCTTCATCAGCATCGATCTCCATATTGGAGAATTATCCCACTGTTTCTAGGAATCTCTTCATCTGTTCTTCATCCTCAAACACCTGCCAGTGTTTGATGTTATCTGGGATTGAAGGCCAATAACGCACCTGAACTTCGTATCTTAAGAGAGGGTTCTGAGGTGGTCGAAATGTACTAGCAGCCACAGCAAGGGAATCAACCATCCTGTTATGTTCTCGGGGCATGAACTGGATATTGAATGCCAAGAATAAATTTTCAACCATGTCCCAAACTTCATTCCTATAAGCCCTTAGCCTAGGATGTTTGGTCTGACACTGATTTTTGACTTGCCTAACCACTAGTTCAGAATCTCCCAGAACTTTTAAGCTTTGTATACCCATGCTCCTAGCTGTCTGTAATCCCAACAGAAGTGCTTCATATTTAGCCACATTATTGGTGGCTTCATATTCTAGTTTGAAAGACAATGGTACCCATTTGCCCGAAGGAGAAATCAATGGCACTCCGGCTCCATTACCTTCTCTTGAATTTGCTCCATAAAAATGTAGTGTCCATATTCCTGCGTCCATGTTCTCTGAGGGCTGCTCAGTCTTGATCTGGAAAAAGGATGGTTCATGAGCATAATATTGATCTTCTCCCAGCATCAAGCATGAGAAATCTCCTTCTTTACTGTAGACTGGAGAATTAACTGAGTTGTGAGCCTTAGTCACCATCTTGACAAATATAGTCTCCCTGTACAATATCCTCTCTTGGCCACCAAAAACTGGGATTGTGGCATATGTTAAATCCATCTTGAGTGATCCACCGATTTTTGTTCCCTAGGACCTTGATAGCAACATACCAAAACGAGCTGGGATGTCAGCCACCACTATGTCCATTACCATACTTTTTGCTGGGATTTGTGCCAAATTGACTACCAAATCTTTGATCATCCCCAAGAATTTAACTCTTTTGGAGTCAAATGAGTAAAGATCCTTGTATTGACAGGTGATTTGTAATCCTAGTTGTTCCATGACTGACGGAGGCATAAGATTGTGGGAAGCTCCAGAATCTAGCATACAATTATGTAGTAGTAGGTCATGAATCACTAGAGACACATAGAAGGGAGGAGTAGTGGGATCTAACTCCTCAAAATGTGGGCCAAAAACTACCATGGGTATTTCTTCTTGAAGGTTGAGGCTATCTGGGATGATTGGTGTTTCTGGAGGGAGCATGAAAGAGGTGACTTGAGATTGATATGCTGGCTGTTTCAACAGTTCAGTCAAGGGGACTAGGATTTTGACCTTTTCGAGTTCTTTTTGCAGAATGAAAGCAGGAGGGGATTTTTCTATCACAACCTCTTTTGGCTCTTTATTTTCAGCTGGGGGCTTGACTTCCTTTGACACAGACTTGGTATTAGGAGGAATGACTACTTTTGGAGCAGAAGGAATTTGATCATTAGACTGCAAAGGTTTGTTTAGAGGGCCCTTACCTTTGTCTGCGACTTTCTGCATTGTAGCCTCCTTCTGAGCATGTGCTTCCTTCTGGGGTAGCTCTTCTTCTTGCTCTTGGGTTCGAGTCCTCTTCCTAGAAGATCTGAGATCATATCTTCTATTGAAATGTGCTTGCATGAAATCATCAAATTGTTTACAATAATGATCAAATTCTGCTTCATCTGTGTCTCTGGTCTTTTCTTCTTCTTGCAATGAGCACCCCGCTTCATCATTCCCTTGCAAAGGGCATTCCTCTCCATCACTATTTGAAAAGGCAAGATTTGCATCCTCCAGTCCATAGGTAATGTCTTCAGTAGAATCATCTACTGGACCTTCTAAGTACAATGGGTGTGGCACTTGATCATGTTGCTGCTTTGCTTCCCTTGGCAATATTTGCAAGGGTGGTTTCCTATACTGAGGATTGTAACCTCTGTTTGGAGCATTCTGGAAATTCTTGAAGGCTGAGTTCTTGGCTTCCAATTCAAGTTTGACCATTTTCTTAATCAATTTTCTCATTTCCTCCATTTTTTCATTTGCTGAGTCTCTGTCTTGGTTAGAGGTAGATGCCTCTTCTTTGCCCCTTCTTCTGGTATCTTGTTCAGATCTTCCTTTTGATTTACCAGTGGAGGCAAAGTTTGCTTCCAACTCTAGTGCATCTGCCTGAGCATCATCTAGTGTAGCAGGCTTTCTTTCTCTGAGAGAGAAACCAAATTCTGAATCAAAGGCTGCTATAAAAACAACTTTAGCAGCAGTTTGATGGGGTTTCATATCAGCAGGGAGACTCAGATACAATTTATTAAATCTCTTGGTAAATTCTGACACTCCTTCATTGTGTCTTTTCTTTAGTGTATTGAACTCAATGAGACAATTTCCATGGTCTTTCTTCTCTCCCCATTTCCTGAGAAAAGTGTCTTCCATGTTATCCCAAGTAGTAATAGAATGCCCAGCCAATGTCTTAAACCATTTTCAAGCTTCACCATCAAAATATTGCACAAACAGTCTTAAGACCACATCCAAATGTTCAACATTAAAGTTCTCCGCAAAGGAGAAGAAATTCTCAAGATGTTTTTGAGCATCAATCTCATTTTCCCCATTGAATCTGGGCAAGATCTTCAGATAATCTTGGGGCATATCATTCAACACCTGGCGTAATGCCAGGGGAGCATATTTATTCATCAAGAAGGCTGGAACATTAGCCATTGGAGGGGGTGGAAGTAGTGCAATAGCTTGATGAGTAAGAGGAGGAGGAGGAGGTGGAAGTGGAGTATGAATAATGATAGGAATATACTCAACTGCAGCTTGAGGGGTTGAGGGGAACACAGGTCTATTAACAACAGATAATTCGGTTACTTCCTTGACCTCTTCAACCTCAAGAGTAGGATGAAGACTATTTTTGTTTCTGATACCCTCTAGGGGTGGACTATCTGAATAATAATAATCAGTATCTCCCACAGTGGAGTCGAGATCTGGCACTTGAGTTTCTTGAGAAGAAGAGGATGGAAAGTCTTCTGTAGATACTTCAGGGATTTCGGAACGGGCTGATTTCCTTTCCCTCCAATTTCTTCTATGTATAATCGGGTTAGGGTCAGATACTAAAGGTGTCTTTGACTTAGACGTATCTGACCTCAGGTGTGGCTTACGAGGAGCCAGGATTGCAAATGGATTTATCAAATAACAAATGTGGAGTCGCCAAGGTGAGGGATCTACAACTCTCAACTCTCCATACTCACCTACTTGAAGAGTGAATTAAATTTTGTCGAGGCCCAAGGATTTAAAATTCTCAATTTCGCTCCCCGGCAATGGCACCAGAAAGATGTTGTCGCTCCTAGAGACAGCCTAGAGTTGTGATAGACCAGTGCCTAGGACATCTTAGCATAGCAAGGAGCGTATAATATAATGTATGAAGTTGTCAACTTCAGCTCACATGCTATCTCCTGTAAACATGGAAATAAAATAGAATGGGACCAAACTCTTAGAAACTGACACAGGAAAATAGATACTGCAGAGGCAAGATGCAGAACTCTAATACAAAAGCAACAGACAATTCAGAGACAGTTACTGTAAAGCGGGCCGATTCAGAAATACTTCACAGACATAAATTATCAGAATGTGTATGTAGTGAAAGAAATATTGAGAGGATATTAGTTAACATTGAGCTGATACCCAGATATACAATACCACCATGCATGGGCTTACCATTCTAAGAATCCATACATGATAATAGCATTTTAAAAGAACCCTCCCAAAGAAACTAATATAGCAGAAGTATGGTTAGCTGAATAATGGAACAGAATATCATGCATGAGCCATATTTAAAGCTCTTTACTGATCTGAGCATGGGCATCAACTAGGATGAATCCATTCCAAAAATCAGTGAGCCACTCGCATTCCAAAACATGATACAAGAAAAATGGATGAAATGAAATGTTCTATTAATATAACACAATAAAGAAAGTTACAGACTGTGAAATACCAAAGACCAGAATCCTCTTGGATAGATAGAACTCCTCCTCACTGAGACCCTATGGGCTCTGTGCATTCATACTAAAGTTTTACAAAGTGTTTACAAAAAGCCTTTCACTGCACAATTTTCTGATAAAATCTGGAACCCTCAATAATCTGTTCTTCAGGGGTTTTATAGAGGAAGCTAAAACTTAATAAATGAAGTAGGTGATAAACGTTTAATTGTATCATAAAAACAAAATGGAGGAGACGTGCACGCCCATACTACTTGATGACTTTGTGGTGATGCACGTACTTTGTAGCCTGTCTTCTGAAATAAATGTTCTGGGTGAAAATATATTCAGGAACACGATATAGGGATAACCATATTAAAATTTTGTCCTTTTATGAAGGTAAATTCTGCTGAAATGAAACCTGGAGGGTGTTGTTTCTTGTGCATTGTACTCTTTGCCTTCTAAACCCTGAATTATGATTTAAAATCTTCAATGCCAAACACTGAATTCCTTGGCCTTCCACTAATACTCCTCTGTTGTTCCATTAATGTTCTCATCTGTGAAATCGGTGCCTTGAATGTCCCTGCAGGGTTTGACAAATTTGAACCTTGCTTCTTTAATTGAAGTCTTGTCAGTTTGGCTTCTGAGGACTTTCTTCTAATTCTGCTCTAAAAAATGGTTCCTTGATGTGTGCTCTATCACAGTAATTGAGACTGTGAGTCATAATAGTTCTCTGCCGCTGTAAACCTACAAAATCCGCAAACTTGTTAAAGAAACCAGGCCAGAAGATGATGGATGTGGCGGGATCGATGAAAATGGCTGTGCAGACATGGAAAAATGGTGAAACAACGTAGGGTGGCAGAAAAATGCAGTGGAGGAATGGAGGACGAGCTGACCAGAGCTAAAATGTAAAACAATAAAATATAATGTATGAATATAATATATGAATGGAAGAGAGAAAAATGCGATAGACACGTGGGAGGATGATGTGGAGGAAGACCGGGTCAACAGCGGGGGTGATGAAATCTTGGTTGTCCGATCTCAGGAGGAGATCGACGGTTGAAAGAGCATCGGGGGCGATGGACAGTGGGCCAGGGGCGTGATTTTCCTGTGATTAAACCTCATGCAGCTTCGAAGCGCAATAGCCGTTAGATGAGGATCGCCAGATCCGACGGTTGACAGCGATATCGCGTGGCGTCCATTGATGAACTATAACGTGCGATGAACAACGGTTTTGGAACCGTACGCTGGGACGCGTGGTAGACGGTGTATGGAATCACTGGCCCAAGGAGAATTGCTGCCTACCGCCGAAAGGTGGTGCGATGCATACCACCCGGTTTTTGCAATGGGAGCGGGCGTGGGGACCACCAGGACAGGCGGGCTGCGGACCGTTGATTTTAAGATTTGATTGGACGGTGGGCAAGTGAACTACGGGTGCGACGGGGATGAACAGTCGCCATCTGATCTGCTACAGATCTATGGTTCAAAATGAGCCTAATAAACATTTGACGAGCGCCTTCCGGGCTGGCGCCTAGTCTAACTTCCAGGTTACATGGAGGAAAGGACAGAGGGGCTAGGGCCGAAGGAGCTATGCCTCGAATATTTTCAAATATGGGTTTTCAGCCTTTTACAATGTGTTTTGGAGGTGGGGAATGGTAACGATAGGTGTAAGAATGATTTTCCAAGGCTGAAAGGGGAAATTTCAGAGCTTTAAGCCAGATTGCATGTGAAAATTTTATAGGAAACTGATTATGATCAACAGAAGGCACGAGGGAGAAAACAAAAAACAGATCACACAAATGTGCATTACAAGGCACATGTGCGATCACAACTTAGCATTTTGATATGACCATACTCACACAAACCGACCCAACCCGACCCGCCCGAACTCATTTCCCTAGGCACCCTCACATGAGCCAACCCGACCCGACTCATCCCCTGGGTGCCCTCACAGGACCAACCGGACCCACCTCGACCCACCTGAACGTGTTTCTTTGGGTTCTCTCACATGACCCAACTCGAACCAACCCGAACTAATCGAACGCATTTCCTTGGGTGCCCTCACATGACCTAACCCGACCCGACCCACCCGAACGTGTTTCCTTGAGTGCCCTCACAAGACACAACCTGACTTGACTCGCTTGAACGTGTTTTCCTGGGTGCCCTCACACGACATGACCCGAACCAACCAGACCCGCTCGAACGCATTTCCTTGGGTGCCCTCACATGACATGACCTGACCCTCCTCGACTTGTTTCCTTGTGCGGTCTCACACGACACGACCCAATCGAACCTGAGCCGAACCTCCCAAATGTGTTTCCTTGGGCGCCCTCACATGATTCGACACGACCCAGATGCATTCCTTGGGCTCCCTCACATGACCCGACCTGACTCGACCCGACCTATCTGAACGCGTTTCCTTGGGCGCCCTCACAGTACGACACAATTAGAAATGAGCTAACCCGACACGCCCGAACGTCAATCAAGGCTGGAGGGAGAAAATGGCAAACGGGTCACATGAACATGCACAAGGCACACAGGCAGTCACAAATTAGCATTTTTGATACGACCTCCCTGACACGATCTAACCTAAATGTGTTTCCTGTGGTGCCCTCACACGACACGAACCGACCCTCCTAAACGAAGCTACAAGTGAGAAAACGGAAAACAGATAAAAAAACGTGAAGTACAAGGCTCACGGGAGGTCATAACTTAGCATTTTTTATACGACCACCCTGACATGACCTTACCCGACCCGACCAGACCCGCCCAAACACGTTTCCCTAGGCACCCTCACACGACCCGACCCTACCCAACCTGCCTGAACACATTTCATTGGGCAGCCTTCCATGACCTGACTCAAACCGAATCGGCCCGCCCGAACACGTTTCCTTGGGCGCCCTCACATGACCTGACCCGACGGGACCTGCCCGAACGCGTTTCCTCAGGAACCCTCACATGACATGACCCAAGCTGGCCAGACGCACCCGGACACATTTCCTTAATCACCCTCACATGACCTGACCTAACCCAACCTGCCCGAACGCTTTTCCTTGGGTACCCTCACACGACCTGACCTGACATTACCCGACCTGACACGACCCGACCTGACACGACCCAACCTGACCTGACCTGACCCGACCTCACATGACCCAAACTGAAACGGCCTAACGCGACCCGACTCGACCCGACTCGACCTGATCGAACACATTTACCTAGGCGCCCTCACACGACCTGACCCACCCGAATGCGTTTTCCTGGGTGCCCTCACACGACCCGACCCGACCCGACCTGCCCTGGCCTTCGCGAACGCATTTCCTCTAGTGCCCTCACACGACATGACTCGACCTCACCCACCTGAACGCGTTTCCTTAGGTGCCCTCACACGACCCAACCCGACCCGCATGAACGCATTTCCTTGGGTGCCCTCACACGACCCAACATGACCTGACCCGAATGTGTTCCTTGGGCGCCCTTACATAACCCAACCTGACCCGAGCTGCTTGAATGAATTTCCTTGGGTGCCCTCATAGTATGACATGACCAGACCCGACCCGAACTGAAAACGTTCCCTTGGGCGTCATCACATGACTCGACCCAACCCGACAAAACGAACGTTGATTAAGGCACAAGGGAGAAAACGATAAATAGGTGGCACGAACATGCACAAGGCACACGTGCGATCACAACTTATCAATTTTGATACGACCTCCCTCACATGATCCAACTTGAATGTGTTTCCTGTGGCACCCATGACCCCAACCGACCCTACCCGCTCGAACACGTTTCCCTAGGTACCCTCACACGACATGACCCGACCCGATCTGCCCGAACTCATTTCCCTGGGAACCCTCACATGACCCGACCTGACCCACCCCAACCCGCCCGAACGTGTTTCCTTGGGTGCCCTCACATGGCACAACCCGACCTGACCCACCCGAACGGATTTCCTTAGGTGCCCTCACATGACCTGACCCAAACCGCACGAACGCGTTTCCTTGGTTGCCCTCACATGACCCATCTCGAACCGACTCAACCCACCTGAACACCTTTCCTTGGTCACCCTCACATGACCTAACCTGACTGGACCCACCCAAATGCATTTCCTCAGGTGCCCTCACACGGAATTACCCGAACTAACTCGACCTGCTTGAACACGTTTCCTTGCGCACCCTCACTCGACTCGACCCACCCGAACGCTTTTCCTTGGGCACCCTCACATGACCCAACCTCACATGAATCAGCCTGACATGACCCAACTTGACCCGACTCGACTGGACCTGACCTCACACGACTCGACCTGACACGACCTGACTTGACACGACTCGACCTGACACGACCTAACATGACCTGATCCGACCCGACTCAACTCGCTCGAATGTGTTTCCCTTGGCACCCTCACATGAACCAACCCACCCAAATGTGTTTCCCTTGGTGCCCTGGCATGACCCAACCCAACTTGCCCTAACCCACCCAAACGCGTTTCCTTGGGTGCCCTCACACGGCACGATTTGACCTGACCCACCCGAACACGTTTCCTTAGGTGCCCTCACATGACCCGACCCGACCCACACGAACGCGTTTCCTTGGGCGCCCTCACACGACTCGACCCGAACCGACCCAACCCACCTGGACAACTTTCCTTGGGCGCCCTCACACGACCCGACCCGGCCCGACCTGCCCGAACACGTTTCCTTGAGCGCCCTCACACCGCATGACCTAACCCGCCTGATCCACCCAAACATGTTTCCTTGGGTGCCCTCATAGTATGACACGACCCGACCTGACCTGACCCGAACGCGTTTCCTTGGGCACCATCACACGACTCGACCCAACCTGCATGAACGCGTTTCCTTGGGCGGCCTCACACGGCACGACCCGACTAGACCCAACCTGACCTGCTCGAACATGTTTCCTTGGGTGCCCTCACATGACTCGATCACATGACCTGACCCAGACACGTTCCTTGGGCGCCGTCACACGACCCGACAAGACCATACCCAAACATGTTCCTTGGGCATCCTCACCGGACCCGACCTGACCCGACCCGCTCAAACGTCGCATTTCCTTTGGCGCCCTCACACGGCACGACCCAACCTGACCTGACTTGAACGGGTTTACTTGGGCTCCATAAAAATTGCTATTCAGATGCTTCATTCATAAACGTCACTCTTCCGATGCTTTGTTCACAAACATTGTACTTCCGACGCTTCGTTCAGAAGAATCGCACTTCCGACAATACCCCTAAATGTCGATATTTCGATGCTTCTTTCATAGACGTCGCACTTATGACACTTTGTTCATAAAGATCGCACTTCCGACTCTTGGTTCATAAGCTTCTTACTTCCGACGATACCCCTAAACATCACTATTCTAATGATACTCCCTAAACATCGCTAGAGCGATGCTTGCTGGAAAGATTAAAAAAATTGAGAAAATTAGGAAACTTTTTGAGAATACATCAAAACTGTCGGAACTAAAGTGTCAGAAAATTGACCATATGTACTAGTGGGTGCTCCCCCTCCTCTGGATCTTCTGGTTCCTCCTTCTAGATATTTGTGGTGGCAATGGTGGTGTTGGGCTCCACATCGATAATATTCTTCCCTTTGTCATTCCCATTATTGGGTTTTGATTCGGAGTCAGAGCATGCATCCGATTCAGAAGCCTTTAGCTTGGGCACCAATGACTTCTTGGCCTGACACTCATTTGTGTTGTGAGGGGAGCTCTTATGGAACTCACACCACTTTCTTGTGTCCTTATTTGGCTTCACGGTGTTTTTCGTTGCTTGTGGCTTTGGTGGGTTATTCTAGGCTACCCGTTTTGACTTTTTCCTTTGCTCTGCGGGTTGGGGGCACCTTTCCCTTGCTTCTGATTCGTAGGTCCAAAGTCTCACTTCTTCTGTTTGAACTTATGCTCAATCTTGGCAGCATACCGTTATGTTGTACCAAGTGAGGAGATGTCGAAGAACTCCATTTAATCATGAATCTATCTTTGGAGACAACTGTGGTACTTAAGCACCAAATGTTTCTCTAAATCTTTGATACGCAATTTTGTGTGTAGGGTATGGAAAAAATTCGTCATCTCATGCACATATTGATCCCTTTGTTGTCGTAGCGTAGTCCATTGTATGTACTTGTCCTCATAGCTCCCGAAGGGATAGTATTTTTCCTTGATGGCGTCTCGGAAAGAATCCCAAGAGGGTGCGGCCAAAAGCAGAGAGGGTTCCCTCTCATCCTTTTTCTCACAGTAGGTTTCCCACTAGTCCTTGACATGGGGGGCAACTTTTAGGAGTGAAAAGTAATATTTTCCCAGTTGGAAATGTCATGAACTGAGAAATACTCTTCTAATAGATTCAACCATCTATCTACGACGTCTACATCTATTTGGCCCTCAAATATGGGAATGTCAAAATTTACTTGTACCTTAGAAGGAGTTGCACTTCTAGAGTGGTTGCTGGATGCAGATGAACCGTCGGTGGGCAGTCATTGAAGGATCTGGGAAAATTTATCCATAGGATCTCCTGCTCCCTCATATTTATTTTTGTCCTACATGGGATACCATCGGGGTTTGTGAGGTTGATCTTACAAAGGTTCAACCAGATCGAGCCCTAACTCCTTATACCGTGACCTCATTGGGGACACGCAAAGAAGGACCGAGAGAGAGAAGACCGCTATGATACCACTAATCCGAGCTTATGCAAGAATGCAAAAAAATACAGAAATACACATAAACGTAGAGATGTATCAGAAATAAGACTTCATTTCATTAATATCACATAACTGGAATATGCTTACAGACAGAATGGAAATAAACTAGCTAGGGCACTAGTAGCTTATTTCTGAGAAGAGATGTGGCGACTACATGCCTCTAAACTATGTTACAATGAGGCTCAAAGGCCTATTTATTATTGAGAAATAATGGAAAACCATAAACATCCAAAAACCTAACATTAGGAGATGAAATGCCAAACTATGGGCCTCATTGGGATAAATTAGTACATTAATTTCCCGAGGTCGTAACTTTGGCATACGATATCCATTTGACGCAAATGATACCTTGTTAGAAATATATATCCAAGGAATAAAATACAAACAATTAATAAAATTTGAGGAATCACTTATGTCGGATTCAATTTTCCAAAAAAACATCGTTTAGTGCCTCAAAACGGCTCCGAAAGTTTAGGACCCGAAAAACTATCAAAAATAGTAAATTGTGCTACAATTAAGGAAGCTGAAAAACTAAAAGAAACACTGGTGGGGTTCAAAGTGGAATAGGCAGGTGGCCACCAATATCCACCTGGATCATTCCTCCCCTATTAGGAAGCAATCGAACCCATTGCGTTGAGTTCCTCCACGATATGAGGAAACTTCTGTTGAACTCGGTCTCTGGTGAGCCACTTGCCCTCATGAAGGAGTTGGCCTAATTTGACAACTCGATATAGCTGGATGATCTACTAGCGTGTGTTTTTGATCTATGTGTCCATGATCTGATGAGTTGTGGCTTTTTCCATGCAGTTTGGTTGTAAGTCTGTTGGTGTGAGTTGTTCTGCCATGTCAGATGTGTCTAGTAGAGGTGGAAAGTAGGGTCGAAAGTAGTCCACATTGAACACTGGGTGTAGACCAAGGAATAGTGGAATAATAAGCTTGAAAACATTATCAAATAAATCCATGGTGATGGTGTATGTTCCATATCAGAGCGGGCGAAGCTTGCGGCGGGGTCCAGCGAGGCGCTCCTTCTGCAAATGTAGCCACACTTTGTCACCCAGCTAGAAGTTGTGTGGCACTCGATGCTGATCATTTCATTGCTTGTACATAGCATCCACTCTCTCTAATATTTTATGAACCAGTTAGTGGATGTGATGAATTTTCTCAATGAAGTTGTTCGCCTTGTCAGCTTCAGGCTGGACATGAGCCGAATCAGCCTGAGTAGTCGCAAATGGCATAGCTACATCAATGGGACATAGTGGCTCCAATCCCAAGCCCACGTAAAAGGGGTTGTGGCCCGTTGAGTTGTGAAGAGCATGGTTATAGTTGTGTTGTACATAGGGGAGGATCTCATTGTAGGTTTTAACCATGTACATAAATTATCTACAAATGAATCTTAAAAACAAAAAATAAACAATAGCGAGAGTATACAACATAAAACAGATATACAGAAAGATTTTCCCCTGGATCCCAAATCGGGACTACCAGCTTGATTTTATATTATATTCCTTTTAGTGTTACAACACATATCTATACATGCCGAAGCATTCATAAAACCCAATCCATTAACCCTAGATTAGAACAAAACCGTAGTTCCCTTGACTAGATCTACAAAAGACCAGGGTCCGAAAACCATTATGCCCCAAAACCATGTGCAAACCCATGCACAAAACCATGGGTGGGTCTGCCCACCTAAAAATAGGGTCCAAATTTTTTTCTTGAGGCGCTGCCCCTTACCCTAAATAGGGGGGCTGCCACCCCCCCTGTGACAACCCTGCTGCGCCTAGTGCAACTTACATAATGACCTATCACCCCCCCTGTAACGCCCGCGCGCGTGACTAATCGTGGAAAGAATATAACACATACCCAACATTCTCCCACTTGTTCTTTTCTTTCCGTAGGGGGTCACATGAGAGCTTAGTCATTAGTCCAACACTGCAACACCCATTGTTTCTCTACACCAAGAGAACTTCTAAGTGCTCACAGACTTCGTCAATGCATTTACAACATTCTTCAAAGTGTCCACCTTTACCAGCAACACCCTTTTATCTTCAACCATATCTCTCACAAAGTGATATTGAACATCAATGTGATTTTTATTTGAATGATAAGCAGGGTTCTTAGCCAATAAAATTTCACTTTGGCTATCACAGTATATCCTTATAGCCCGCTGCACCAACACCATACTTGAACAAAATCTCTCCAACCAAACTTCTTCCTTTCTTGCATGAGTGGCTGCCATGTATTCTGACTATGTAGTTGAAAGTGCCACTACAGACTGTCTTTTACTCATCCAACTGACTGCACCTCAAAATAGGCTAAACACATACCCACTTGTAGATCTTCTTTGGTCTAGATCTCCAGCCCAATATGCATCAACAAAACCATGGATGTCAAAAAATATGTCCAATCCTAGTCTTCCCTGGTAGCACAAACCATAATCACTAGTGCCACGCAGATATATGGAAACCCGCTTCACTACTGTCCAATGCTCCTTCCTTGGTTTTGACATAAACCTGCTCAATAATCCCACTGCATGTGCAATGTTTGGTCTAGTATAGACCATTGCATACTTCAATCTACCCACTGCACTTGCATATGGAACACGAGACATATTCTCCTCTTCTTCTTGTGTCTGGGGACATTGTTTAGCATACAACTTTACACCTACAGGAATAGGAACCTTCACCGGTTTATTATCCTGCATATTGAACCTCTACAATATTGTCTCTACATGCTTCCTCTCGTTTAACCAGAGCTTCCTCTTTGCCCGATCTCTCTTAATTTCCATGCCAAAAATATAGTTTGCAGCACCGATATCCTTCATGTCGAATTTGTATAACAATTGGGTCTTCAAATCCTGGATAATTTCTTTGTCATTTCAAATCAGCAACATATCATCCACATACAAGACCAAATAAATAACACTCTCACCAATTAATTTAAAATATACACAATGATCCTCTTTGCTTCTGGTGAAGCCAAGTCCCCGTATATAGGTATCAAAATTCTGATACGACATCCTTGGTGATTGTTTTAACTGATACAGAGAATTTTTTAACCTCCATACCAGTTCTTTCTTACCCTTCACCATAAAGCCTTCAGGTTGCTTCATGTAGATCTCCTCTTCCAGACCCCCATGAGGAAATGATGTCTTCACATCCATCTGTTCTACCTCAAAATCAAATGCAGTAGCAACATATAAAAGTAATATAATAGAAGTAACCTTGGCAACAGGAGAAAAAATATCACCAAAGTCAATTCCTGGCACGTGGAAATAACCTTTTGCTGCCAACTGAGCTTTGTATTTCTCCACATTGCCTTCTACATTCATCTTCTTCTTAAACACCCATTTTCTCCCAATGGGCTTCCTTCCAGCCGACAACTCCACCAGATCACATGCCTCATTTTTGTGTAAGGATGCCATTTCATCAACCATGGCCTCCTTCCAGAGTTTTCCAGCCTTTGAATCCACTACCTCCCTGACATTTATGGGATCATCATTAGTTATAATTAAATCAAAATTTGAACAAAAAGAAGATGGCCTATACCTTTCTGGTTGCCTTCTTTCCTGAACTGATATTCTCACAACTGGAGTTTGTGGCTCTTCCTCTTCTAAGTCTTCTTTTGTTGTAGAGTATAATTCATCCTCCTTTAACTCAAACTCTATCTTCTCAAGTTCCTTTGGTAGGACTTCATGTTTAACAACATATTTCACCTCTCTAAACACCACATCTTGGCTGTACACAACCTTCCTTGTTTCTGGGTTCCAAAGCTTGTAACCTTTTAAACCATCCTTATACCCAATAAAGATGCACCTTTTAGATTTATTATCCAGCTTGGTCCTTTTCTCCTTTGCAACATGTACATATGCATCACATACAAATACCCTCAGATGTGAAAGAGAGGGTTTCTTACCAGTCCATACCACATGTGGAGTCTTATCCTCCAATGCTGATGAAGGTGATCTGTTAACCAGGTAACATGCAGTCTCCACTACTTCTGCCCAGAATTCTTGTCCTAACCCGATACCACTGAGCATGCTTCTTTCCTTTTCCATCAATGTTTTTTTCATTATTTTTGCAACTCCATTTTGTTGAGGTGTGTATGGATTAAAATTCTACTGTGATATACCACACTTCTTACAGAATTCTTCAAATTAATTCTTGCAAAACTCTCCACCATTATCTGTCCTCAGCACCTTTATCTTCTTCTCTGTCTGGTTTTCCACCAGAGCCTTAAATTATTTAAATCTATGAAAGACTTCAAATTTCTTCCTCAAGAAATATATCCATGTATTCCTTGAGAAGTCATCTATGAATGAAACAGAGTACATATATTTTCCCAGTGATGGAACCGACATAGGTCCAAACACATCACTATGCATAAGCTCTAATATCTTGTTCGCCCTCTTAGCACCAGAAGGAAAACTCACCCGATTTTTATTCCCATATACAAAATATTCACAGAAATCAAAATATAGAGAGAAATTAGACATACCTTCTACCATACCATTTCCATGCAGTATCTGAAGGCCCTTCTCTCCAATATGTCCAAGCCTTTGATGCCATAGCATGATCTTTTCTCTAGAGATCGCTAGGCTTTCCGCTCCATCAATAACAATGCTACCCTGAAGCTTGTACAGAGTTCCATTCTAAACTCCCCGCATTAATACCAATGATCCCTAAATCATCTTTCAAGTATCTTTCTCGAACATTGTTTTTACACCTGCATCATCCATCTTGCTTACATAAATCAGATTTCTGGCCAATGCAAGAAAATGCAGAACACCAGGAAGTGTTCTGATCCTTCCATCTTGTAGATTAAACTTGACTTTTCCATGTCCGATGATTTTTGCCTTCCTATCATCCCATAAGAAGACATCACCACCATCATACTTCTCATACTCGCAGAACCACTCCCTATGGGGAGTGAAGTGAAAGGATGCACCTGAGTCAATCAACCATGCCTCATGATCTACATATGTATTTGAGGAAGAAGCCAAATACACAACCCCACCTTCCTCCGAGGTGGTTTTTTCCTCTGTAGAAGGATCATCATCAGATCCCTTTATTTTCTTAGGAGCTTTAGATCTGCAGTTCGTTTTGTAGTGCCCTTCCTTTCCGCATTTCCAGCACACCTTTACAAATTTCCTAGAGATTTAGATCTCCCACTCGAAACCTTATTCTTGTTTCTATTCTAGGACCTTCCTCGTATAGATAAGGCATCTACATTCTGGCCCTCCATATTTCTCTGTCTCATTTCCTCTGACAGCAAGCCTAAGACAATGTCATCAAAATTCAAGGTAGTTGTATTGATACTTATTGCAATAACTAGACTGTCCCACGAATCTGGTAGAGAACACAAAAAAATGATGCACTCTCTTCATCTGAGATTTTAATATCAACAGTTAACATCTAATTTACCACAGTATTTAATGCGTTCAGATGCTCTGTCACCGAGTCTCCATCCTTCATCCTTAGGTTATACAACTTTTTCTGTAGGAACAATTTATTCACCAGAGACTTAGATTGGTACAAATTCCCTAGCTTGTCCCACAAATTCTTCATCGTAGCTTCTGTTAGCCACCTATAAATTTGTTATAGCAAAAGGTGGCTAAAACTTTTTGAGCGTTCAAGGAACAAATTTTATTTCTAAAAAGTTTTGGCTCTTGAAGAGTCTTAAAGGCCTCATGCCTCTGTCCCATCTTCACTTCTGTGCCCACTCTACACTCAGAAATCCTGCTGATTCCCAAGAAATAATACTGCTGCAAAGACCCTTTTCCCCTTTTCCCCTTTTCCAAAACTAACCTCTTGTTCTCTCCTCTTTCCCCATAAGATCCCTCATTTTCATGTTTTTCCCCTTTTCCCTTTATTCAAAATCCCTTGATAAGGTTTTAAGACTCCCTCTTAGCCTTATCGCAACTCTCAAATTCCTTTGAAAACCATTGAAAAACCATTAAAATGCATATTTTATATATATTATGGACTTAAGCCCCCTTGGGCTAAGTCTTTAATCCTCCCCTCCACGCGTCTTGGTGCTAGAACCGAGCGCCAACCATTCAGGCGCTTATCGCGTCACCCGATGCCGATTAGCCCTCTGCTTTAACCCTCAGTCTTATTATCTCCCATGCGCCCAAAGGCCTCACAGATGGGCACCAAACCATATCGAAAATCAACCTCTCGCCCCCAAAGTCTAAACCTTAGTTTTATTTAAATTTGTCGAATTTATTATGAAATAACATTTCCTCCGGTGCAAAATTCCAAATCAATCTCCACCATCGATCTGATCTGCAGATCGACGGCGTGCAATCCATCGCAGTCGATGGTCCCCGCCAACCACTCATCGTTCCAAAACCGGGCGGTATCCATCGCACCGCCTTCAAGTGGAGGGCGGTTTTTTCCCGATCGGCAGCGATTCCATACACCGCCCGACACGTGTCTTGTACACTTTTCAGAAAACCGCCGCTCATCGCACGTTAAAGATCGAATGTGGACCCGACGTGATATTGATGCGCGCCATCCGATCTGAGGCCGCTCATCGGACGGTGGTCACTCTTCGAAGATGCCCCACAGTTAACCAGGCTACGACGCGACGTTTAAAGGATCTCCGCCGTCGATCTTATCGGTAGATCGACGACCCACATTCCATCGCTCAGTCCCCTCGTCCACAGCAGTGCCGGTGGTCCCAACGCCACATTAGCATCCACGCGGTAGATCTCTATTTGGGCAGGTCTCCATGGTTCCTCATCCAGTCAGCAAATCTGGATCTAGGGACTTTACTCAGTATGATTGAATTAAAGGTTTGAAGTCCGGGTTTTGTTTTTAAGGTCTTGTGGCGCCGTCCTCCACCGTTGATCCCGTGGGCCGATTCCCAAACCTAATTTTATGACCATTTTTATCCAAAACACAGGTTTTAACCCATTTCTCCAGTTTTCCCAAAAACTGACTCCTCCGCTTTGACTTTTTGCCTCCATTCCCGACCGTCGATCTCTGCACGATCGACGGCTCCGATTTAACTTCTCCCTTTTTCTTTTTTGACCCCTTTTGATCAATCTCGACCGTTGGATGATGCCATCCAATAGCCATGCTCTCCCCACATGTCCTCCCGCAACAATAAACCTATACATGCAGGATTTTTTAATATTTTTTGTATTGTGCAGGGTTCCAAGTGTTTTTTCCGCTATGTCCGAAGAAAATTCAAAAGCAGAGGGTGACGATCCTCTCGCCTCCGATCCTTCAGAGAAAATCATTTGCAGGTTTCAGATTCACATTTCATCTGTGCTTCATGAGGCATTGATGCCATATCACCCCTGCACAACCCTGCATACTAGCAAAACACAGCAAATCAAGCACAGTCAGAGAGTATCAGTGTCAAAGACAAAAATGTACCAGGACGGAAGATTGAAGACATATTTGCGGGGATCACGGATAAGAATGATTATCAAAAGCCTAATCCCCAATTAAAACATAGTTTAAAGAAAATCTTAAGTGTTTTATCAACAGAAAGCCTCCACCGCCACCTCTGATGCAAATTGATTCCTCCCAGCTACCGAAATGCCACCTGTGCCTCAAAGTATTCAATCAGAGGCCGAAGTTATTGATCAAGATGAAATATCTGCCTCACAACACAACTAGGGGATAAATTCTGTAGGCAAACCGATGACAAAATATCAACAGAGTAACCTCGACATCACACAGATCCTTAAAGGTCAACAAAAGCTCCCACCGAGCTTAATATTTATGTAAATCATTTAGTACAGAAGACACCTATGTAAGCTTCTTTATTGAGCCCCTCAAAGGCCAAGAAGCCATTTAAGTTTGTATTAATTATTTTTTGAGATATTTTATCAGATCTCACCTCCTCATCCTTCTATATATACTCCTACAGAAGATGAATGAAGGGTTGGTTGTAGAACATTGAAACGTAATTGAGCTTGAGACTTCTATCTGTAAGTAGTTTTCATGGGCCCTTGGAGCTTTGTTGGTGGTAGATAGGTTAGGCTGAGATGTGTAGATTGTTGCTAAACTAAAGCATTGGACTTAAAGCTGTAACTGGTTTGGAACATCAATACAAGCTGATTTATGGGATCCCGGTCTATGTTGACGGTGATGTTTTTCTTATTTTAACTTGTATTTTTGTTTCTGTTTTCACTGTGGTTCATCTTCTCTTATAAAGAATAGCATGCATAGAGTTAGGACCTACTGTATATCACTACCCTTCTTTGACTGAAAATCTTTATCTGAATGTTTTCTTCCAATATGTGTTATTTGGGAATGATTTAATTCAGTTTAAACATAGGAATGTTGGCGTTCCCTCATCTTATTGTCTTAGCTGAATATTATTCTTGAAAGTTATGTTCAGTACTAGTTAAGTAGAGATGAACTATGGAAGATATGGTGTGCCTTGGTTCTAGTTTTATCCCCAAAGGCTGTCTGGATGTTTCCCTTGGAATGTGTTAAAAGCTGGCTAGTTTAGAAGTACTTACCAGATCTTAGGTCATTCTGTGTTATCTTTGTGTTTGTCTTGAAAGTAACCAAGTACAACATAGCTAGGAGAGGATTTGTGGTGAGCCCGACCCGCTAGTTTCTACTCCAACAGTTGCCTTCAAGTTTCCCCTTTGTTTTAAAATGTTTTCTATCGAAAGTGTATCAAAGGCTGGCTAGTTTAAAAGTACTTACCAGATCCTAGTTTTCTTTTATGTTCTTCTTAAGTGTTTGTCAAAGGCTGGCTAGTTTAAAATTACTTACCAGATCCTGGGTTGCTCTTTGTTCTGCATCTATTTAATTTTCCTTCTTGTTGTACCATTTCATTCCATAAATCAATCTTCAAAGAGATCCTTAGACATAGATGACTTGCCCCATGGACCACTCTTGCCTCTTTTTGTTCCAATTAAACCCTATTATGACCCCATAGCCCAATGGACTAAAATCTACAATTATCTATCTTCCTGGCCAAAGCTTGTTCTATCTACTTGCAACTTCTCACCTTTTAAACTCTTTACATTTAGAACTTTCCACCCCAAACAGTAATCATGCTCAACCATCCAGAAAAAAACAAAACCCTTGGCCTTCATAACTATACTAATATCATTACCCCAAACTTCAAAGACAAATCCATCTTTTCACTTAGTGGAGAGATCCCTCTCCGGATTCAGGAGGGCTAGATCCTAGAATCCCAAATTGGTTGAAACGATGTTTCTCCCTCCGACCAGACTTTCGCTAATCTTGTTGATGACAGGGAGCTAACATTTCTAGCGACTCCGCTGGGGATATTTTTGAGTTCATAGTTGCTTGTCCAGCTTTTATAGAATTTTTAGTTTTACATACAACCACAGAAACTCAGAAAAACCTAAAAATATTTTAGATTGTTATCCAATAAACATGGTGGTGGACCATAAAACCTTTTACCTCCTTAGGAGCTAAAAATTTCCACTTGGCGACTCCACAATCCTGAACAGACCTTAAGACTCCACTGGGAAGAACCATTATTATTGTAATATCATTCAAACTCAGTTAGAGGACTGTAGGATTTGAGTTTGTAAACAGATTAGTTAACCTCTTAAATATTTTCATATCTGGTTGAACTTTTCTTGTTTATTTGGGTCTGAAAAACACAACATAGTGGCTCCTAGAAAGATTCACACTAGAGCCCATCCTGACCCTAATCCACCTGAGATAGTTGATAACCCAGAAAGTATCCTTAGGAAGTCTCTTGGGGTCAAATTATCAATTGTTTTCAGATCACCCTCGAGAGAAAATTCAGTCCCTGAAAAATCTTGTAGCTCTACAAGAGTCATATGGTGGTGGACCATTAAAACCTTTTACCTCCTTAGGAGCTAAAAACTTCCACCTGGCAACTCCACACTCTGAAACTCCCACAAGACCAAATGACTCCACTGGTAGAAGAAATTGAACTGATTGACCAGACACAGTGACCTCTTTCTTGATTTACAAACATGATTCCAAGAATACAACGGAGATATGCCCCAATGAGTAGAGATCATATCCCTGGGTTTCCACATAAGATGCCCCAGGTGAATTGGGATGACAACTTGCCTATTTTTCAAGGTGAAAAGTTTGATGACCCTTTATTACATCTCATCAAATTTCATATACATGTATGGAGGTTGAAAGCTGAATGGCATGAAGACTGCCTAATGAAAATGTTCATGTTAACATTAGAAGGAAAATCTAGGGATTGGTATGAAGGCTTAAGATCTAGTAGTTTGTTTTCTTTAAGAGACCTTGAATATGTGTTCTATGAGAACTATAAAGAAAACACTACATCATTATCATTAGGTGCAATATATTATGATCCATCACAAAACATCGCCCAACACATTATAGATAATGAGGAAGCTTTTGAAGAGATGCATCCTGAAGATCTTTTAACAACCATTCATGAGTTTAATATCCTATTGAAAAATTTTAAGAACATAGATGAATCAGTTGAGGAAGAGATGATCCAAGCAGTAAAGAACATTCCTCAAGATATCCCTAAGAACTCAAATATTGATTCATCATCCCTTATAGCTGAGGCTCGAGAACAAATACAGCCTAAAAATCAGTCTTCACAAGAGACAGAGAACTGCTGTACTCCTGTTCAAAGGAACATAGAAACATCTTCCCCTTTGACAGAAAAAGAGATAGATCAGACTATTTATAAACAATCGCTCTCTGAAAATTTCTGCAAAATAAACACTCTTGCCCATTCACATAGAGAACTTTGTTGTACAGATTTAGAAATTTCTTTTGTATATCAGAATGAAGAAGGTGTTGAAAAAATACTGAGAGGGGGGGGGGGTGAATCAGTATTTAGAGCTAACTGATAATTTTTTAGTTTTTTTTTCTCTTAAAACCGTATGTTACATTACGACATCCAAATTGTATGTCCAGAGATCTTATTATGTCTTTACTTAGATCATTGCAACATTCATTCATCATATAAGCAGTAAGCATGAACAAAAATACAGAACAAACTAGCAACACATATGAACACCAGGATTTAAGGTGGAAACCCAATTCAGGAGAAAACCACCGCTGCTGTAATCTCAGTCTTCAATATTTATTATAAAGAAAACTTCTTACAATTTTATGCTGGTGCAGACTCATACCAGCACGCAGACACCCATATGCAGAAGGTTACAACCTTCTCTCGTTTACCAGCCTCTCCTGGAAGGGAGCTACTACCCCCTGTTCTCGTTTACCAGCCTCCCCTGGAAGGGAGCTACTACCCCCTGCTCTCGTTTACCATCTACCACTGGAAGGGAGCTACAACCCCCTTACTGAAGGCTTCGACCCTCATCACCACTGCAGACCACGTTTCATCAATTTTCATACTGGATCCACCAGTTTCCACATGACATACCTTGCAAGCCACCAGATTTATTCATTCAGTATACTCACACTAGTTCTTCATGATTTCGTCTGTCATTCAAACCTGAGATTCATCATCGTCAGACCATTATATCCATGGGTGCATCGTAGTTTCAGATTTATCAGTTAAGAACAGAGCTCGCCCATACAGATATTCCTTGGAGAAATTTTTCATACACAACCCTTATGATGCGCGCCTCTTTCTCTATTTTTTTTCTTCTCCTTATATAGTTTTGCCTTTATTAAAACCATGAGTCAAAACCACGAACCGCTAATGGTATTCCTTTGTTAGTATTCCTTTTAGTTTATCCCACGGGGCTTTTTGATCTCTTTTTAATTTATTTATCAATTTTAAAGAAATTGACAAATAAATATATTTACAACTTTTGAATTCCCAAGCCTTATATCTAAAGTTTAACCCTTCGAACTTTATAGAAATATCCAATGCTTCCAAATAAATTAATCTTACGATAAACCTTTGACCTCGGGCCCACATATATATAGTCAATAGCCAATCCAATACGCCCATCGTACCATAGTAAACTTCACGCAAGTCTAGCGTCCGATCACCGTTAGATTAGCAAGCTTCTAGATCAACGGCGTATATGCATATCGCTCGACCTCCGATGCCAAACGTTAACGTGTGATGGCCCACCGTACCTGTGTTAATCTTCGCGCACCTTCAACAAATGATGACCGTCCGATGACCCCTTCTCAGATCAACGGCGTATATGCATATCGCTCGACCTCCGATGCCGAACGTTAACGTGCGATGGCCCGCCGTACCTGTGTTAATCTTCGCACACCTTCAACAAATGATGACCATCCGATGACCCCTTCCCAGATCAATGGCGCTCAACGATATCGCTGGGCATCCTGGGTCGAACTATAACGCGTGATTGCGCACAATGAAAAGTGGTTTTGTGAAGTCGTACAGGGACGCGTGTCGAGCACTCTATGGAATCGCTCCTCAACCAGGAAATACCGCTTACTCTGCATAGGTGGTGCAATGAAAACTGTAAACCACCTTCACTGTTGACTCGGTCATGGTTCCGCTCTTCCATGTAGGGTTCCGTCGCCTTTTCAATGTATTATTATAATTAAGTTATGCTTTAAGTTTTTGCCTTTTATTACTCTTGGTTCCATCCAACTTCGCGTTCCGTCGTCACCAAGTGTTCCGCTACTCCATTAATCTACGCCATCTCCCATCAACTCCCTCATTAGATACAGAGTATCATTAAAGCCTTCCAATTACATAGGACATCATTCGACTCCATTACAGAGATTATTTACACAGAGGTTCAGGGGATTCCACACAAGAATTACATCAGTCAATACACATATCCATAACTCTGCAACAATGATTTCATTCCTCTCCGGGCACCGTAGGTATCCTCTGCCCATTATGAAATTGATCACACAATTCATATATATTCCATATTTACTCAACCATACTTAACACAATACTTAACAAAATTCCACATTTCTTCATCAACATATACAGATCTTGGCCAAATATTCAATTTGTCCTTCAATTTGTTACCTTGTCTCTTCCTAGCAGCTCTCCCTTTTGCCATCTCCTTTGCAAACTATATTAAACCCCTAATTCAACTCTACTGCTCTGTCTCTAATTCCTCTGTTTCATCTGCTACCTCTGCTACCTCTCTGTTCCTAGTTACTGTTTCAGATGCCAATTCCTCTGCCACTTTTTTCTCTGATGTCTCTGCTGCCTTTCCAGATCTCTAATCAACTAACCCTTCTAAAACTGCCTCAACTTCATATTTCATTTGCTCTTTTCTTTGTTGCTGTTTCAAGTGCTCCTCTTTTGGCATTGATGGAGATACATCATTCTTACTTCTTTAACACATAGGTTGCTTATCATAGGCAACTTATTAAGTAGGTTTCCATCAAGGACAACTTCATCAAGTAGGTTTCCGTCAACTTTATCGAGTAGGTTGCCATCAAGGACAACACTCTGCATCATATTGCCAACAGAAGAACCTGTTGATAACCCAGTATGTTTTATTTGTAGTATTACTTATATTCATGATTCTCCTAACCTTGATCTATCTAGTGATGATGCTTCCCAAACAAAGATTAATTTTGCAGGATCATCATTAGCAGATTTTTGGGAGGAAGATCAGTTCCTTCAAAGAAGTAATGAGCCAGTGCAGACTATTTATGATATTGATGATGAAAGTTTTCAAAGTCTAGAAGTGAGTCAAGATCCATTCGATCTTTTCTCTGCTTCATTTTAGTTCATCAGTAATAATTTACATGTGACTGGGACTTAGCAGACTTTCGGCTCAAAGGATGAGGAAGAAAGAAACAAAGAAATTTTTGAGCAAGTTGAAATCAAGGAGCCTTCTCTTGAAAAAGAGGAAGAAATTGAACATACCCCTGCTCAAGAATATAATAACCTCCTCATAGAGTATATTCCACTAAAACAGAGCTTACCAGGGTTACAAGAGGACAACATTGCCAAATATGATGAGTCCTCCAGTTCAGATGATGATGAAGAAGAGGGAGAGAAACAAATAGAAAACTGTCCCACTAAGGATATACCATCTTCTCAAGAAGAATCTTCTTCCTTTTCTATTAAGAATAATGAAGCTTTCAAGAAACTTTCTGAAGGTATGCCCCTCAAAGCTGAAGCCCTGGAAGCAGAAAATCTACCAGACATGGAGGGCCAAAAAGAAGAGAATCTTCATCTTTTCTTTGTTGATCCTATGGAAGAGTGTGTGGAAATCCCAACTGGCTCAGATGATCAAGCAGTGATCCTTTGCAAGAGCCAGAGACATGAAAAGTTGTCACCTCCTGTGATAGTCTTGGTTTTGAAGATTAATCTTCAAGATATATTATGGATACCTCTGACAAGCAGCCAAAGTTTCTTGTTCTTCTTGACATTACTCAGCTGGCTGCATTGGCGCTTTTGTATCATATGAATATGTAAATACTCCATGTTTAGAATAGGTTAGATAGGAATGTCAATAAAGCTCAGTTCCGAGCATGTAGTTAGTTGTTGTTTTCTGCTTTGAAGAAAAATAAAAAACACAAATTACAAAAAAAATAGAAAAAATAAAAGAGGGCAGAATGAAAACAAGAAAGGTACAACCCCATACCAAAAAAGAGAAACAAATATGAAAGTGTGCAAGCTTAAATGCCACTCTTGCAAAACACACTTATAGTTAGTCAAACAACCTAATCTTGACTAATTAGTTTTAAATTTTCTGCTGATAGGATAGTGAATTCGATTCGCCAAACTATTTAATCTTGGCTTATCAGCAGGTAGATTAGGATAGAAATTAAAGGTTCAAACATGTTCAAAATCGGAACCTAAGTTTCCAAAAGAGAGATGACTCGAATCTGTTTTTCTGAAGCAAAAAAGAAGTAAATCTGGTTCTAATTAGCTCAAAATCTGAACCAGAGAACAAAGAAGGAACAACTCAAACAAAAGTCAAAACATAGCTTAAAAAGAGAAGGCAGTACTTTGAACTTTCAGAACTCAAGCCTTCCATTTTAGTTTAAATTTTGTGCAAAAAAATGTCTATGTGCAGTCTGTTTCTATGCCATAGACCAGCATCAAGTTAGAATGTTCAATCCTGACTTGAATGTTTTTAAATTTCTGTTGTAGAATTTAAAGAATAAAAATCTGTTGGACAGTTTAATCCCAACAGATGGTAGAATAGGTAGAGAAGCATCTGAACTCAACTGTTTAATCTGAGTTCAGGGAGAAATAAGGAGTAGAATTAGATTAGTTTTATGCTTTCAAAAGAATAAAATGTTGTGAAAATATTTTTCCAATCCAAGTGCACTCTAATGAAGAAAAAATGTTAGATCTGTAGGATTGGGTAGGTAGAAAGCTTGTTGATGAAAGATCCATTGTTTTTATGGTTGCTAATATGTTTTCAGAGCAAGATCATCCCAGCAAAGGAAGGGAAGCCCAATGGATAAGGCACAGGTCAGCCTCCCAAAGAATGCAAGTCTGAAGTTCTTGATGGCTTCAAGAAGGCACCATCCCCAAGTGGAGCCACTGTTAGCCACCTATAAATTTGTTATAGCAAAAGGTGGCTAAAACTTTTTGAGCCTTCAAGGAACAAATTTTATTGCTAAAAAGTGTTGGCTCTTGAAGACTCTTAAAGGCCTCATGCATATGTCCCATCTTCACTTCTGTGCCCACTCTACACTTAGAAATCCTCCTGATTACCAAGAAAGAATACTGTTGCAAAGACCCTTTTCCCCTTTTCCCCTTTTCCAAAACTAACCTCTAGTTCTCTCCTCTTTCCCGATAAGATCCCTCATTTTCATGTTTTTCCCCTTTTCCATTTATTCAAAATCCCTTGATAAGGTTTTAAGACTCCCTCTTAGCCTTATCGAAACTCTCAAATTCCTTTGAAAACCATTAAAATGCATATTTTGTATATATTATGGACTTAAGCCCCCTTGGGCTAAGTCTTTAATCCTCCCCTCCACACGTTTTGGTGCTAGAACCGAGCGCCAACCCTTCAAGTACTTATCGCGTCACTCGATGCCGATTAGCCCTCTGCTTTAACCCTCGGTCTTATTATCTCCCATGCACCCAAAGGCCCCGCAGACGGGTGCCAAACCATATCGAAAATTAACCTCTCGCCCCCAAAGTCTAAACCTTAGTTTTATTTAAATTTGTCAGATTTATTATGAAATAACGTTTCCTCTGGTGAAAATTTCCAAATCAATCTCCACTGTCGATTTGATCTGCAGATCGACGACATGCAGTCCTTCGCAGTCGGTGGTCCCCGCTAACCACTCACCATTCCAAAATCGGACGGTATCCAACGCACCGCCTTAAAACAAAGGGCAGTTTTTTCTCGATCGGCAGTGATTCCATACACCGCTCGACACGTGTCTTGTGCACTGTTCAGAAAACCGCCGCTCATCGCACGTTAAATATCGGACGTGAACCCGACGCGATATTGATGCTCGCCGTCTGATCTGAGGCCGCTCATCAGACGACGGTCGCTCTTCAAAGATGCCCGACAGTTAACTAGACTACGGCGCGGCATTTAAAGGATCCCCGCCGTCGATCTGATCTGCAGATCAACGGCCCACATTCCATCGCCCGGTCCCCTCGTCCACAACAGTGCTAGTGGTCCCAATGCCACATCAGCATTCACGCGGTAGATATCTATTTGGGCGGGTCTCCATGGTTCCTCATCTAGTCAGAAAATCTGGATCTGGGGACTTTACTCGGTATGATTGAATTAAAGGTTTGAAGTCCGAGTTTTGTTTTTAAGGTCTTGTGGCGCCGTCCTCCACCGTTGATCGCGTGGGTCGATCCCATCCGACGGCCTACATTTGTCCCGATTCCCAAACCTAATTTTATGACCATTTTTGTCCAAAACATAGGTTTTAATCCATTTCTCCATTTTCCCCAAAAACTGACTCCTCTGCTTTGACTTTTTGCCTCCGTTCCCGACCGTCGATCTCTGCGTGATCGACGGCTCCAATTTAACTTCTCCCTTTTTCTTTTTTGACCCCTTTTGATCAATCTTGACCGTTGGATGATGCCATCCAACAGCCATGCTCTCCCCTCCTCCCGCAGCAATAAACCTATACATGCAGGATTTTTTAATATTTTTTGTATTGTGCAGGGTTCCAAGTGATTTTTCCGCTATGTCCGAAGAAAATTCAGAAGTAGAGGGTGACGATCCTCCCGCCTCCGATCGTTCAGAGAAAATCATTTTTAGGTTTCAGATTCACGTTTCATCTGTGCTTCATGAGGCATTGATGCCATATCACCCCTGTGCAACCCTGCATACTAGAAAAACACAGCAAATCAAGCACAGTCAGAGAGTATCAGTGTCGAAGAAAAAAATGTACCAGGATAGAAGATTGAAGATAGATTTGCGGGGATCACGGCTAAGAATTATTATCAAAAGCCTAATCCCCAATTAAAACACAGTTTAAAGAAAATCTTAAGTGTTTTATCAACAGAAAGCCTCCATCACCACATCTGATGCAAATTGATTCCTCCCAGCTACCGAAATGCCACCTGTGCCTCAAAGTATTCAATCAGAGGCCGAAGTTATTGATCAAGATGAAATATCTACCTCACAACACAACCAAAGGATAAATTATGCAGGAAAACCGATGAAAAAATATCAGCAGAGTAACCTCGACATCACACAGAGCCTTAAAGGTCAACAAAAGCTCCCACCGAGCTTAATCTTTATGTAAATCATTTAGTACAGAAGACACCTATGTAAGCTTCTTTATTGAGCCCCTCAAAGGCCGAGAAGCCATTTAAGTCTGTATTAATTAGTTTTTGAGATCTTTTATCAGATCTCACCTCCTCATCCTTCTATATATACTCATGCAGAAGATGAATGAGGGGTTGGTTGTAGAACATTGAAATGTAATTGAGCTTGAGACTTCTATCTATAAGTAGTGTTCACGGGCCCTTGGAGCTCTGCTGGTGGTAGATAGGTTAGGCTGAGATGTGTAGATGGTTGCTAAACTAAAGCATTGGACTTAAAGCTGTAACTGGTTTGGAGCATCAATACAAGCTGATTTATGGGATCCTGGTCTATGTTGACGGTGATGTTTTTCTTATTGTAACTTGTATTTTTGTTTCTGTTTTCATTGTGTTTCATCTTCTCTTATAAAGAACAACATGCATAGAGTTAGGACCTACCGTATATTAATACCCTTCTGTGACTGAAAATATTTATCTGAATGTTTTCTTCCAATCTGTGTTATTTGGGAATGATTTAATTTAGTTTAAACATAGGAATGCTAGCATTCCCTGGTCTTATTGTCTTAGCTGAATATTATTCATGAAAGTTATGTTCAGTACTAGTTAAGTAGAGATGAACTATGGAAGATATGGTGTGCCCTAGTCCTAGTTTTATCCCCAAAGACTGTCTGGATGTTTCCCTTGGAATGTGTTAAAAGCTGGCTAGTTTAGAAGTACTTACCAGATCTTAGGCCATTCTGTGTTATCTTTGTGTTTGTCTTGAAAGTAACCAAGTAAAGCAGAGCTAGGAGAGGATTTGTGGTGAGCCCAGCCCGCTAGTTTCTACTCCAACAGTTTCCTTCAAGTTTCCCCTTTGTTTTAAAATGTTTTCTGTCGAAAGTGTATCAAAGGTTGGCTAGTTTAAAAGCACTTACCAGATCCTAGTTTGCTTTTATGTTCTTCTTAAGTGTTTGTCAAAGGCTGGCTAGTTTAAAAGTAATTACCAGATCCTGGGCTGCTCTTTGTTCTGCATCTGTTTAATTTTCCTTCTTGTTGTACCATTTCATTCCATAAATCAATCTTCAAAGAGATCCTTAGACATAGATGACTTGCCCCATGGACCACTCTTGGCTCTTGTTGTTCCAATTAAACCCTATTATGACCCCATAGCCCAATGGACTAAAACCTGCAATTATCTATCTTCCTGGCCAAAGCTTGTTCTATCTACTTGCAACTTCTCACCTTTGAAACTCTTTACATTTAGAACTTTCCACCCCAAACAGTAATCATGCTCAACTATCCAAAAACAAACAAAACCCTTGGCCTTCATAACTAGCCTAATATCATTACCCCAAACTTCAAAGACAAATCCATCTTTTCACTTAGTGGAGAGATCCCTCTTCGGATTCAGGAGGGCTAGATCCTAGAATCCCAAAGTGTTTGAAACGATGTTTCTCCCTGCGACCGGACTTTCGCCAATCTTGATGATTACAGGGAGCTAACAGCTTCCCCAGATACATTCAATAATACTGAATCTGAGACACACAACCGTATTGTGCTCTTTGCCTTTCGATCCAACTTCTTCCAGTCTTCATCTGAAATTTCCATTGGTTTAGTACCCGGATCTACCATGATCCACTGATCTTTATCGAGCAACAGATCCTCCATATTGAGCTTCCACAACTCAAAACTTTGACCATTAAATTTCTCGATCTCTATCTTTCCACTGCTTTCCATCTTCTTTCACCACAAGAATCGATCCCACAGATCTCCCATTGAATAGGGTCTACGACAGGCCCAAGAAAAAAACCCCTCAGAAGCAAAGGCGTCCCCTTGAAGCCGAAACAACTATGATACCAAATGTAGGTTTTAACTTTGTACAGAAATGATCTACAAACGAATCTTAAAAACAAAAAATAAACAATAGCGAGAGTATAAAACATAAAAAAGATATACACAGATATTTTCCCCTCGATCCCAAATCGAGACTACCAGCTTGATTTTTCATTATATTTCTTTTAAGGTTACAACACATATATATACATGACGAAGCATTTATAAATCCCAATCCATTAACCCTGGATTAGAAAAAAACAGTAGTTCTCTTGTCTGGATCTACAAAATACTAGGGGCCAAAAACCATCATGCCCCAAAACCATATGCAAACCCATGCACAAAACCATGGGTGGGTCTACCCACCAAAAAATAGGGTCCAAAAAATTATTCCCGGGGCGCTGCCCTGGACCCTGAACAGGGGGGGATGTCTCCCCCCCTGTAACCCCCCTGCTAGACCCGACGCAACGTACATATGGGGATGTCACCTCCCCTGTAACGCCCACGCTATGACTGGTGCAACGTACAGGGGGTGGCTATCGCCCCCTCGTCCGTGCGACTAATCATGGAAATAATATAATACATACCAAACACTCATCCCATATGTGTGGGTGCTTTCTCTTTTACATGTGTAGAATGTGTACGATCATCCTGTTGACAACCTCTATCTGCCCATCAGTTTGCAGATGGAAAAGATGTGGACTTGGTGAGCTCGATCTCTAGCATTGACCAGAGGCTAGACCAAAATGTATTGAGGAACATTCTATCCCGATCTGAAATGAAAAACTGTGGGATCCCAAATGTTACCCACACTCATTCAATGAAGAGTTTAGCAATGGATTCTGCTATAATATTCTTCTCGCAGGCCACGATAATGGCCATATTCGAGAATCTATCGACGACCATGAAAACATAGTCATTGCCATGCTTATTAGAAGTTAGGCTCGTCATGTAATCCACGGAGATGGATTCCCATGGTCGAATAGGGGTAGGCAGCGGAGTATAGAGGCCTTGCTTCTTGATGGTCAAATTGGAAATGGAGCAGGCAGTGCAGGATCTAATGTATTTCCCAACATCCTGTCGAAGGTCCAACCAATAGAAATACTTCTGCAGTAGTGCCACTTATTTCTCAACCCCAAAATGCCTAGCGACCCGACTGTAGTGCGCTTCCAAAATCATCTTGGCACGCTCGATTGAAGGAAAAAAAATGTGTCCCAGGTGACATAGCAGTGCATCCCAGAGGTGAAAATTTGGAACTTTCTTACCCTCCAAGAGTGTCTGATCAGGTGATCATGTCCTAAGTTGAAAAAATGCTCAAAATTGGAACTGCTTAGAATTGGTAATAAATTGATCAACCAGATAGTGTTCGTCAATATGATCTTAACGTCATGAATGACACTCAAATCCGATGTCGGATGTGGAAGATATTCAAGTTTTAATTTTGTTCAGTAACCTTCAAAACAACACTTTGGAATATAAAAAATGGCATATTCATAAATTATTTTTTTTATGGAAAAAATTTCATTTTGTTATGAAAAATGGATGGCCTATCAGAGGGTGCCACATGGTCTTCCTGAAGGTTGCCACATGGCCCCAGGCCTAAAGGTTCAAGCTGTAAAAACAATGTTGGTTAGAAATTTTTTGGGTCAGCCCCGACCCAAGCTGAACGTTATGGGTTAGTCGGGCCCGACCCGACTCGAATGGGCACAAGTCACCCGCGGGTAGTGTCTACATGAAGAAATGGGTAGAGTCTGCACAAAGTACCGAGCGGACCATGAACGAAGGCAAGGTTGAAATGGGCAGTGTTTACACGTTGTAGCGAGTGGTGTCTGCACGTAAACCGGGCGGAGGTGAACGCCGGCGGGGTTAACACTGAATGCAGCGTGCAGCATCGTTGGTTGAACGTGAATGTGACGGGTCGGTCGGGAGGTGAACGACCCGACCCGAATGCGTTCAGGTCACCATGTAGTGGCCCGGTGGCCAGGTTTAACGGAGGTGGATAGCTCCAGGGCTTAATCCTGTTTCCATAAGACCATTCCGCCATGACCCAAAGGTTAAACATTCCGAAAGTTAAGGAGAAAGTTACAACAGGCGGTTTGAAACCATTATATGTGACCACATCCAGTTTCAAAATTAAATTCCGATCTAACTGCGCGGCTAAATTAGAGCGCACCACCAAATCCAACGAAGTTTGGCCAATTTGTCGGAGGTAACTGCATTCCTCCCAATTTTGGTGGAGGTTTTTTAGGCCAAACTGGAAAAATCTTGTTTTGATCATAACTTTCACATTACTGAACCTTTTTGGATGAATTTTTTTTTGATTTTGAGTATTCTCAGTATTATGGATCCATTGGAATAGGTTTTAGAGCCAAAAGAGGTGTATTTCAACCATTTTTACTTTAGAGAAGCTTGGAGAGCCATCAGGGCCTTGAGGGATATGGAGTTGCATTGGACTACACTTCACTGTTTTAGATGAAATAAGAGTCATTATTAGCTTCTTTCTGCATTATAAATTCATTTTCAAAGTTGTTTTGGTATTTTTAGGCCTTCTTCTCACTGTATTACCAATTTGAGCATCATAATATATCAAGGACATGCCCATTGGGAGCCTTGGACCCGAAAGATGTATCCAGGAGGGGTGAATTGCCTCATCATGTTGTTGTGTGTTTATGGTGAAGTTATTCTGCTGTGTTATTGAGATTAAAGTTGTTAAATAGTAAATTTAAACAACACTCCCTCACACCAAAATTCATAAACAGTTATCAAAAACACTTTGTTTCACTTGCAAGACTATTCAAACACTTTGCACACTTAATTTAATGGAAATGAATACTTTGAACAAGAAAACAAATAATTTTGTTTTCAGATCAGTTGGTATCAGAGCTCGGGATTAGAGCCTTAGAAGCCAGAGTTTTTACTCAACATTTGTTTTGTGCAAAGATAAATTTATTTATTTGCAAGTTTTGATGCTTACTAGGCTTAAACTCAAGAGAGGTGAAGGAAACTTGGTTAGTGCACAAACTAATCCACAACCAAGAAGGGTCAGAGAACCACCTCCAAGAGCCATAGAAGAAGCTTCAAGCATTTCTTCAAGAGAGGGAGAAGCTCCTGAAGATATGGATCCCAAGGAAGAAGAACGGGTATTCCAGAAAGCTTTCTTGGATATGACTAAGATGGTGAGGATCCTCTACCAAGAAAGAAATGATAGGCTTATTGGAGAAGGGTCTAAAAACCAAAAATAAGGAGAGGGATCCTCAGGAGGAAAGAAGAGTAATGAAAAGTCAAAGAAAGGACATGGAGGAAATGGTGATCCACCATCCCCATCTTCATCCTCTTCTTCTACATCGTCTTCCTCGACTTCATTAAATCAGTCTTATAAGTCTAAAACCACTGGTAAAAGTCCATTTTTAAAGCTTGATGTCAAATTTGAATTGCCTATGTTTAACAGTGAAGTCAATTCAGAGAAACTTGGCAATTAGATCAGAAAATTGGAAGTTTATTTAAGGATTCAAAACCTTCATGATGACGACAATAAGATACAGTTAGCCTCGCTGAGAATGGATGGAGCAACATTGGTATGGTGGGAAGCCAAGACCAAGGATGAAATTAAAAAACATGGTAAGATTACTTTATCATGGACTGAATTTATTACTGCAATCAAGAAGCAATTTTATCCATTAGATCATTTACAAAAGGCTATAGTGAATTGGCAAAACTTTAGACAACTTAAGGGACAAAATGTGCAAGACTATACCCAAGAGTTTAGGAGAAGAGCACTCTTATTAGGGGTAGAATTACAAAGTTAAGATACTTTGCTGAAATATATAGGTGGGTAGCACAGTTACCTTAAACATACTATCCTTATGTTCAATCCTACTAGTCTAGAAGAAGTTTGTGTACAAGCTACGCATTTAGAGGCTAGAGGGAAAAACACTTTTGATGAGGGTAGAAACAAGCCTTTCAAAGGGAAGAACAAAGATAAAACCTTTAAGGGAAAAGGAAAAAAGAATGCATCCATCAAACAAGAGGGTGATAAATTTATATGTAAACATTGTTCAAGAGAGGGCCATGAAGAGAAAAACTGTTGGAAATTACATCCTGAAAAAAGAACTCAGTTTAACAAAAACAAAGGAAAGAAGAAAATTGTAGCTACTACAACTACACCTCAAGATTTAGGTGACGAAACCAAAATTGCATCCATGGGTTTGAAAAGTATGAAGGGAAAGGAAACTAAAACTAAGCCAAGTACTAGTACTTCAAACTGTCATGTACAAGCTCCTAATGAGGAAGAAAGAATTGAATTGTTCTATGTGAGGGTAGTCTCAAAACATACTAAAATTGACACATTGTTTGACAGTGGGTCACAAACAAATCTCATATCAGAAGACTTGGTCAAACAACTTAAACTTGAGACCATTCAACATCCAAAGCCTTATCCACTTGGGTGGATATGGAAGGATTCAAACTTACAAGTCTCAAGAAAGTGCATATTGCGATTCGCCATTACTGCACACTTTATTGACACAGTTGAACTTGATGTGGCGCCGTTTGATATATTAGGAATTTTTTTTGGAAGTACTTACTTATTTGACAGGAAAGCGTTCTTCCATCGCCATGAAAATAAGTATCATCTCTTTAAATATGGCAAGGAGTTCATTGTCAGAGCACATCGCAAGAAGGAAAATATAGCGATGGTAAATGCGGGACAGGTAAAAAGGCTAGTAAATTCTAGTAAGAGTTTTGTACTTATTATGGTTAAGCCCAAGGTTGATATGAATCATGAGTCATTTAAAAATTGTGATTCCAAGCTTAATTCAGATTTATATGATGTAGTTGATGCACATCATGAGATGTTTCAGGAACCGACAGGTTTACCTCCTAAAAGGGAGATTCAGCATGAAAGCCATTTACATCAAGATTGTCCTCTTCCTAACATCATCATGTACCGCTTGTCTATCATGGAGAATGCTGAAATCAAGAGGAAAATTAAAGACTTGCTGGACAAAGGATTCATAAGACCAAGCACTTCACCATGTGGGTCACCGATAGTGTTGATTCCAAAGAAAGATGGAACTTGGCACACGTGTGTGGACTTCAGGGCATTGAACAAAATAACTGTAAAGAATCGTTATCCACTTCCAAGGATAGATGATTTGTTGGATCATCTAAAAGATGCTAAATATCTCACTAAGATAGACTTACATAGTGGTTATCATCAAGTTAGAATTGCAGAAAGTGACATTTGGAAGACAACATTTAAAACCAAACAAGGACTCTTTGAGTGTCTTGTTATGCCGTTTGGTTTATGCAATGCACTTGCAAATTTCATGCGGGTAATCGATGATGTCTTACGTACTTTTCTTGATGATTTCGTTATTGTCTACTTAGATGACATCTTAATTTTCAGCAAGACTAGAGAAGAGCATGTCATGCATGTTAAGAAAGTACTTGATGTTTTGAAGAAAAAGCAATTATTTCTTAAAATGTCAAAGTGTGAATTTCGAAAGACTTCTTTAGTTTATTTGGGACACATAGTAGGAGGAGGTGCTTTGAGAATTGATCCTTCCAAAGTAGAAGCCATTTTGAATTGGCCTACTCCCAAATCCATTACAGAGGTAAGAAGTTTTTTGGGTGCAGCTCAGTATTGGAGGAAGTTTATTTCTAACTTCTCTGCCATAGCAGCTCCTATGCATGCAATGACTAGTGTGAAGTGTGCTTTCCAATGGGGAGGAAAGCAACAGAAATATTTTGAGTCTTTGAAAGAGAAGATAAGTTCAGCTCCAGTCCTTGCATTACCGGACTTGAGACAGCCATTCGAGATTCAGACAAATGCTAGTGATTACGCCATGGGTGCAGTTCTCTTACAGCATGGTAAGCTTGTTGCATTTCATTCCGAGACATTTAATGGTGCAGTTGTGAATTATCCTACATATGATAAAGAGTTGTATGCATTGGTACAATGTGTCAAAAAAAGGAAACACTATTTTATGGGCAAAGAAACAATTGTTCATACCCACCATCAGCCTTTACAGTACTTGCAATCACAAAGTAAATTGCAGCAGTCACGACATTTCAGATGGATGGGATTCCTACAAAAATTTCACTTGGTAATAAGGTACAAGAAAGGTATTTACAATAAGGTTGTTGATATTCTTTCAAGGCCTATTATTAGTGCTAGTACTTTACTTAAGAATGATTCTATTGTACATGAGAGCTACATAGAACAATATGCATCAGATGTTAATTTTAAGGATGTGTATGCTAACTTGAGTGAAGGGAATCGTGTTGAGGAAAATGATTATCATTTGCATAATAATTTGCTGTTTCATATGGGAAAGTTATGTATACCACAGGGGGAGAGACTGAGCATCATGAGAGAAGCTCATTGTTCTCTTATTGCTGGACATTTCGGGGTAAGCAAAACGGTGGCACATTTACAGAAGTATTGTTATTCACCTCGCATGGTAGATAGTGTTTCACGTTTCATTAGAGGTTTTTCATTATGTGCTACAAGCAAGCCTAGAAATAGGAAGCTTGGTTTATATACGCCATTTCCAGTACCTTCTAGACCATGGGAAAGTGTTTCTATGTATTTTTTTGGAGGTCTACCATTATCTAGAAAGCAGCATGATTATCTTTATGTAGTAGTTGATCGTTTCAGCAAGATGTGTATTCTTATGCCATGTAAGAAAACTATAACTACTGAAAAAAATGCTGATTTATATTTTCAACATGTATGGGTTCATTATGGCTTGCCTACTTCTATTGTTAGTGACAGGGATTCCAGATTTGTTGGGAATTTTTGGTCCAATTTATGGAAGATGATGGACACCAAGTTGAAGAAAAGTACTACTTTCCATCCACAAACAGATGGCCAAATAGAGGTAGTGAAAAAAACCATTTTACATCTTTTGAGAGGTTATTGCAGCAAGCATCCCAAGCGTTGGGATGAGCACTTGCATTACATTCAACATGCTTACAACCGGGCCAAGCACTATTCTACAAATACTTCACCTTTTGAAGCTTGTTTTGGGTATTTGCCTAAGTCACCTTTAGATTTAATTTTTGAGAAGGATGTGACCATTGATGGGCATAGTGACATTGAAAAATCTTGCATGTTCATTGAAATAATTCATCTCATACATCAGCAGGTTCAAGAACATCTTGAAAAAAGTCAAGGCAAGTACAAGGAGAGGCATGATAAGCACATAATTGATCATAAGTTTCAAGAAGGGGATGAAGTATGGCTGCATATTAGTAAGGAAAGAATGTAAGGAGAAGGTAAAAAGCTGAAGCCTATTCATTATGGTCCATTCAAGATCCTTAAACAAGTTGGACATAATTATTTTCAATTAGATTTTCCTTCATACATGCAAATGTATTCCATTGTGAATGTGGAAAATTTACGTTTGTATGAACCTCCTTTAATCGCTGATTATGAAAGTGACATTCAGCTGCCATCCATAGAGGATTTCTCACCAGAATTTTTGGATGACTTGAAAGAGGATGCTATCCTTGACAGAAGGACACACACTTCAAGGAGGGGAAATGTTGATTATGTTCGGGTTGGTCTTAAAGGCAGCAAACCGAGTAAGGCAAAGTGGATTGAGGTGGAAAAGGTGAGGGACCTGTACCCTCATCTTCTTAAAATGTAATTGAAGGCTTTTGGGGTCCAAAAGCTTCCCAATGGGGAGCTGTGATTAGGTGATCATGTCCTAAGTTGAAAAAATGCTCAAAATTAGAACTGATTAGAATTGGTAATAAATTGATCGACCGGATAGTGTTCATCATTACAATCCTAATGCCATGAACAACACTCTAATCTGATGTCGGATGTGGAAGATATTCAAGTTTTAATTTTGTCCAGTAACCTTCAAAACAACACTTTGGAATTTAAAAAATGGCATATTCGGAAATTATTTTTTTTATGGAAAAAATTTCATTTTGTTATGAAAAATGGATGGCCTATCAGAGGGTGCCACGTGGCCTGCCCGGAGGCTACCATGTGGCCCCAGGCCTAAAGGTTCAAGCTGTAAAAAAATGTTGGTTTGAAATTGTTTGGGTCAGCCCTGACCCGAGTTGAACGCTACGGGTCAGTTGGGCTCGACCCAACCCGAATGGGCATGGGTCACTCGCGGGTAGTGTCTACACGAAGAAATGGGTAGTGTATACATGAAGAAATGGGTAGAGTCTGCACGAAGGACTGGGCGGAACATGAACGAAGACAAGGTTGAAATGGACGGTGTTTACACATTGTAGCGGGTGGTGTCTGCACGTAAACCGGGTGAAGGTGAACACTGGAGGGGTTAGCACTGAACACAGCGTGCAACATTGTCAGTTGAACGTGAACGCGAAGGGTCAGTCGGGCGATAAACGACTCGACCCGAACGCGTTCGGGTCACCATGTAGCGGCCCGGTGGCCAGGTTGAATGGAGGCGGATAGTTCCAGGGCTTAAGCCCGTTTCCATAAGACCGTTCCACCATGACCCAAAGGTTAAACATTCTGGCGGTTAAGGAGACAGTTACGACAGGCAGTTTGAAACCGTTATATGTGACCACGTCCAGTTTCAAAATTAAATTCCGATCTAACCACGCCACTAAATTAGAGCACACCACCAAATCCGACAGAGTTTGGCCAATTTTTCGGAGTTAACTGCAGCCCTCCCAATTTTGGTGGAGGTTTTTTAGGCCAAACTGGACAAATCTTGTTTTGATGATAAATTTCACATTACTGAACCTTTTTGGACGAATTCTTTTTTGATTTCGGGTATTCTCAGCATTCTAGAACCATTGGAATAGGTTACAGAGCCAACAGAGGTGTCTTTTAGCCATTTTTACTTTAGATAAGCTTGGAGAGTCATCAAGGCCTTGAGGGATATGGAGTTGCATTGGACTACACTTCACTGTTTTCGGTGAAATAAGAGTCATTCTTAGCTTCTTTCTGCATTCTGAATTCATTTTCATAGCTGTTTTGGTCTGTTTAGGCCTTCTTCTCAATGTATTACCAATTTTAGCATCATAATATATCAAGGACATGCCCATTGGGAGCCTTGGACCCGACAGATGTAGCCCAGGAGGGTTGAACCGCCTCATCATGTTGTTGTGTGTTTATGGTGAAGTTATTCTGCTGTGTTATTCAGATTAAAGTTGTTAAATAGTAAATTTAAACAACACTCCCTCACACCAAAATTCATAAACAGTTATCAAAAACACTTTTTTTTCACTTGCAAGACTATTCAAACACTTTGCACACTTAATTTAATGGAAATGAATACTTTGAATAGAAAAAAAAAAAATTTCATTTTCAGATCAGTGTCTTGTATGTGCAGTCGAATTCTGGATCGCTCTTGTAGAGAATCTGCCAAACACAAGACTCGTTCCCACAAGATTTGAACATGGTGGTTAGTGCCATGATTGGTTTTCGGATGAGGCTATATGAAACATTACTAGTTTTTCCATTCTTGTACTTGATGTTCAAATGAAATTGTCACAGATATGTAGACCACTTCTGATGGGATGACCATTTCCTTCCCCAAAATGTAATGCTTCCATTGTTGGCAAGCCTACACAATGGAATACATCTCTTTGTCATAAGTGGGATACTTTCGGATTGTGCTGGACAGTGTCTCATAGTGATATGCCACTGGATTCCCCTGTTGAGTAAGAAATACCCCAATAGCATGGTCAGAGGCATTTGTCTCGATCTCAAATGGTTGTTGCAAGTATGGTAATGTGAGCACTTGGTCAGAGCAGAGATGATGTTTCAACACTACGAATGCCTTATGTTGAGATTCAGACCAAAACAATTTTGATTTATCTCCTCCCTTGGTGATTTGAATGAAGGGCCAAGTGATATGAGAGAATCCAAACACGAACCTGTGGTAGAAATTAGCAAGGCCTGGAAAGCTGCAAAGTTCTATTAGAGTGGTTGGGGTTGGCCAATCCCGAATGACTTGATCTTGGTTAGATCCACATGCACCCCCCGATCATCAATAATGTATCTCAAATACTAAACCTCGGTCATGCCAAAATTGCACTTCTCCCAATTGGAACACAACTTGTGTTGTCACAGTGTTTGGAGTACCTGTCGGATGTGGTGGAGGTGCTCTTCCCAAGTCTGGCTGGAGATCAGGATGTCATCCAAGTACCCTACTAAAAATGAGTTGGTGAATGGCCAAAATATGTCAACCATCAGCCCCTTGAAGGTTGTGGGAGCATTCGTCAACCTGAAAGCCATGCCCACCCTGTCGAAAAGGCCCTCCATGGCTTTGCTGGCAGTCTTCCACACATCAGAGGGTGTGATTAGTACCTGGTGATACCCAAAATTCAAGTCGATCTTGCTGAAATATTTTTCCCCCTTGAGTTGGTTCAGAAGGTCATCAATTCGTGGGATCAGTTACCTATTCTAGAGTGTGATCTTGTTCAATGCCCGATAGTAAATATAGAGTCTCCAAGTCACATCCTTCTTCTGCACCAAAAAAATTGGGCTCCCAGAGGGCGATGAACTTTGTTGGATTTGACCTTTCTGCAGAATCTCCTGAATTTTATTCTTGATTTCGTCGTTGTCTAGAACAAAGCACTGATAGATTGGTCCATTGGGTAGCGACGCACCTGGGGTCAGATCGATGGGGTGCTTGACCTGACAGTGCAGAGGCACCCTTACGGGTGAGATGAAGAGGTCCTTGTACTCCTCCACAACCTTGTCCATTTGTTTTTGTCATGTGGAGGAGCCTTGTCTGGAGGTCATGGTCACATTATTCTTCTTTCCTTGAGGGTGGATCATCAAGAAAAAAAATTTCCCATTTTTGGAAATGAGCTTACTGCATTTTTTTGTAGTAACCAAAGAGATGGTAGCAGGCAGTGCTACCTCTGGTATCTTGTAAAAATTATTGCCCAAATTAACAATAATAATGCGATGCTGAGACTCATACATAACATGTCGCTTCCTTAAGTATGGTTGACATAAAAATAAATTACAAGCATCAAGAGGAGCAATGTCACATAATACCTCATCTATGAAGGGCTTGATGCAGTATGGAAGGGAACACTACTGGCTAACGCGGACATCCCATCCTTGGTGAAGCCACTCGATGGTGTAAAACTATAGGTGTGCTATTGTTAGAAATCCCAGCCACTTCATGACCTCTCCTAAAATGAGGTTCTTTTGGCTGTCGTTGTTGACAATGAACTACAGCAGGGAACCCTTTACCCACATCTTGGAATGAAAGAGGCACTCCCCCTCCTCTCGATATTTCGGTTCCTCCTTCTGGATCTTTGTGGTGGTATCGATGGTGTTAGTCTCTACATTGATAATATACTTCCATTTTTCATTCCCATTATCGGGTTTTGATTCATATTTAGAGCATGTATTCAATTCAAAAGCCTTCAACTCGACCACTAGTGATTGCTTGGCCCAACGCTCACTTGTTTTGCGAGTGGAGCTGTTATGGAACTCACACCACTTTCTTGTGTCGTTCTTTGGCTTCACGGTGTTTTTATTTTCTTACGAATTTGGCACGTTATCCTGGGCCACCTCACCTTGGCTTTTTCCTCTGTTCTGTGGTTTGGGGGCACCTTTCCATTGCTTCTGATTCGCAGATCCAAAGTCTCGCTTCTTTTGTTTTAACTTCTTCTCAATCATGGAAACATACCGGTATGCTGCACCAAACGAGGATATTTCTAGGAACACCATTTCCTCTTGAATGTCTATGTGTATAAAACTATGGTACTTCAACACCAAATGTTTTTCTAAATCATTGATAACCAATTTTTTGCACAGGGTATGGAACAATTTCGGCAACTCATGCACATCTTGATCCCTTTTCTTCCACAACGTAGTCGATTGTATGTACTTGTCGTCATAGCTCCCCACGAGATAATATTGTTCCTTTATGGAATATGAGAAATAATCCCAATTGGGTGCGGCAAAAAATAGAGAGGGTTCCCTCTTGTCCTTTTTCTCATTGTAGGTTTCCCACCAGTCCTTGACATGGGGGATAGATTTGAGGAGAGAAAAAGTAATATTTTCCCAGTTGGAAAAGTCATTAACCGAGAAATACCCTTCTAATAGATTCAACCATCTATCTATGACATTTGCATATATTTGGCATTCAAACATGGGAATGTCAAAGTTTACTTGTACCTTAAAAGGAGTTGTGCCACCAGAGTGGCTGTTGGATGCAGATGCGCTGCTGGTGGGTAGTTGTTGAAGGATCTAGGAAAAGTTATCCATCATTGTGTTTCTCTATTTATCGAGGGCCTCTTCAAGAAATATTTTGATAGGATCTCCTTCTCCCTCATATTTTTTTTCGTCCACCATGGGTGGTCATCGGGGTTCATGAGGCTGATCTTGCAAAGGTTCAACCAGATCGAGCCCTAACTCCTTATACCCCGACCTCGTTAGGGATATGAAAAGAAGGATCGAGAAAGAGAATATCGTTGTGATAACACTAATACGAACTTATGCATGAACACAATAAAATATAGAAATACACATAATCGTATTGATGCAGCAAAAATAAGACTTCATTTCATCAATATCACATAACTGAAATATGCTTACAGACAGATTGGAAATAAAATAGCTAGGGCGTTGGTAGCTTATCTCTAAGAAGAGATGTGGCAGCTACAGGCCTATGAACTGTGTTAAAATGAGGCTCGAAGGCCTATTTATTATTGAGAAATAATGGAAAACCATAAACATCCAAAAACCTAACCCTAGGAGATGAAACGACAACCCATGGGCCCTATTGGGTTAAATTGGTACATCGATTTCCGGGGGTCGTAACTTTCGCATACGATCTTTGTTTAATGGATATGATACCCTGTTAGAAATATCTATCCGAGGACTAAAACGGTTGATGATGAATTTCGATTGAAAGACCCACATTAATTAGATGTGATTTTCCAAAAAAACATCATTTAAGGCCTCAAAACGGCTCCGGAAGTTTAGGACTCAAAAAACTACAAGACATAGTAAATTGTGATACAATTAAGGAAACTGAAAAAATGAAAGAAAAATTAATGGGGGTCTAAGTGGAATAGGTGTGTGGCCACCAATATCTAGCTGGATCATGACAGGAAGGCCAAAATATTCAGACGTGGAAAAGTCAAGCCTTAGTTGCAAGGTGGAAGGATTATAACACTTCCGGGAGTTCTGCATATTCATGTATTGGACAAAAATATGATTTCTGTAAGAAAGATGGATGATGAAAGTTTAAAAATAGTGTTCGAGAAGGATACATGAATATGGTTGAGGTAGAAATGGTATTGATGCGGGGAGTTCAGATTGGAACTATATACAATATTCTGTGTCTCACTGTTATTGATGGGTGCAACAGTTCTGTGGTTTCTGAAAGTGGAGCTGAAAACCTTGTGGTCTTTGTAGAAAAGGCCATGTTTTGGAATCAAAGGCTTAGACATATTGGAGAGAAGGGCCTTAAAATAATTCATGGTAATGGTATGGTATAAGGTATGTCTAATTTCTCTCTAGATTTCAATTACTGTGAACATTATGTATATGGGAAGAAGAATCTGGTGAGTTTCTCCTTTGGTACTAAGAGGGAAAAAGGGATATTAGAGCTTTTGAATAGTGATGTGTTTGGACATGTGTCGGTTCCATCACTGGGTAATTCTGTGTACTGTGTTTCATTTATAGATGAATTCTCAAGGAATACATGGATATATTTCCTTAGGAAGAAATATGAAGTCTTTGAGATATTTAAAGAACTTAAGGCTCTGGTGGAATACCAGACAGAGAAAAATATAAAGGCGTTGAGGATAAATAATGGTGCATATTTCTGCAAGAAGGAATTTGAAGAGTTATGTAAGAAGTGTGGTATAGCATGGCAGAAGACTACTCCATACACACCTGAGAAAAATGGAGCTGCAGAAAGAATGAACAGGATGTTGATGGAAAAGGAAAGAAGCATACTTAGTGGTGCCAAGTTAGGACAATAATTATAGTTAGAGGTAGTGGAGACTACATGTTACATGGTTAACAGATCACCTTCATTAGCGTTGGAGGATAAGAATCCACATGAGGTATGAACTGGTAAGAAACCCTCTCTTTCACATCTAAGGGTATTTGGTTGTGATGCATATGTACATGTTCCAAACGAGAAAAGAACCAAGTTGGATAGTAAATCTGAAAGGTGCATCTTTATTGGGTATAAGGATTGTTTAAAAGGTTATAATATTTGGAACCCAGAAACAAGGAAAGTTGTGTACAAGAAAGACGTGGTGTTTAGAGAGGTGAAATATGTTATTAAACATGAAGTCCTACCTAAGGAACCTAGGAAGCTAGAGTTTGAACTAAAGGAGAAAGAATCAAACTCTACTATAGAACAAGATTCAGAAGAGGAAGAGCCACAAACTCGAGCTTTGAGAAGACCATTTCAACAAATAAGGAAGACATAAAGGTATAATCCATTTTATTTCTATTCAATTTTTTCTCTATCTATCAATGATGATGATCCCAAAAATGTTAGGGAGGCAGTGGATTCAGAGGATAGAAAACTATGGAAGGAGGTTGTGGTTGATGAAATGGGATCCTTGCACAAAAATGAGGCTTGGGATCTGGTATATTTTTTGGGTGGAAGGAAACCCATTGGAAGAAAATGGGTGTTTAAGAAGAATATGAATGCAAAAGGAAAGGTGGAGAAATACAAAGCTCAGTTGGTAGAAAAAGGTTATTCCCAGGTGTCGAGAATTTATTTTGGTGATATGTTTTCTCTTATTTCCAAGGTAGCTTCTATTATATTAATTTTATATGTTGCTGCTGCATTTGATTTTGAGGTAGAACATATATATGTGAAGACAATGTTTCTTCACGAGGACCTCGAAGAAGAGATATACATGAAGAAACCTGGAGGATTTGTGGTGAAGGGTAAGAAAGAACCTGTATGCAGGTTGAAAAAGTCTCAGTATGGGTTAAAACAATCACCAAGGATTTGGTATAAAAAATTTGATACATATATACGGGGACTTGGATTCACTAAAAGCATAGCAGGTAACTGTGTTTATTTTAAATTAATTGGTGACTGTGTTATTTATTTGGTGTTGTATGTGGATCATATGTTGCTGATTGGAAATTATAAAGAAATTATCCAGGATTTGAAGACCCAATTGTCCTCAAAATTCGACATGAAGGATCTTGATGCTGCAAACCATATTTTTGGCATGGAAATTAAATGATATTGGTCAAAGAGGAAGATGTGGTTAAACAAGAGGAAGTATGTTGAGACAATATTGTAGAGGTTTAATATGCATGATAATAAACCAGTGAAGGTTACTATTCTTGTAGGTGTAAATTTATCTTCTGAGCAATGTCCCAAGACACAAGACGAGGAAGAGGACATATCCCATGTTCCATATGCAACTGTATTCGGTATCCTGATGTATGCAATGGTCTGTACTAAACCCCGAATTGCACATGAAGTGGGATTATTGATCAGTTTTATGTCAAAACCAAGGAAGGAGAAATGGACAACAATGAAGTGGATTTTAGGTATTTGTGTGTCGTTAGTGATTATGGTATGTGCTACCAAAGAAAACTAGGATTGGAAAAAGTTTTGAACATCCATGGCTTTGTTTTGAGCATGTATATATATGTGTTGTAACATTGAAATGAATATAATGAGAAATCAATCTAGTAGTCCTGGTTTTGGGATCTAGGGGAAAATATATGTGTATATATGTTTTATCTTTACGTTCTCGCCATTGCTAATTTTCTATTTTTACGAATTTGTTTGCAGGGAATTTCTATACAGGGTTAAAACCTACAACCCTGATTCACTTTTTATCTTCCATTATATAGTGGAGGCACCATTTCTTGGATATTTTTTAAATATTTCTTGATGATAGTAGGGGGGGTATGCATGTAAAGAAAAAGAAAAAAAGGATCAAAGGGAGTTAATTATTTTGGGGAATAAAATATCAAAATGGGGAGGTGTAGTCTCTTTGTAAACTTTCTAATAAGTATTTAATTATTTATTTTGGAAAAATTGAGAAAATGTACAAAATATATTTGGAAGATGAAAGGAACCATTGTGATGGTTTCCCTTCCAAGATAGCTTGTTAAAAATGAAGGTTATGGTGAAGAAGGACATTAAGCTCATAGAATGAAATACAAAGGTTCAATAGAAAAGGTAAGAGCTCAAATAAGTACTTTGATTTATGATCATGAAAGAAGAAGACATCGAATTTTTCCCATGACGAGTGAATATTTTTGATGATCAATGGCCATCGACAAGTTTCCTTCGAGTGTGTGAAAATGCACTAAATTAATGCATAACTCACCAGTGTTGTTAATGAATTTCTAGCTTAATAATATCTCGAATTAATATAGTTTTCGAATTTGGGTTCTAGGGTAAAATTTGTTGTGTCAATGAACTGTGCTTAAATGTGTGCTTTTGTTGTTGAAAGAAAATTCCATTATATTTCTATTCTCCTTTAGCATCTATTATTAGAGATTGAAAATCAATGGTTTTCATATTATAGTTTTTTCACTTCTTTATGAGGTTTCTAAATTGGTTTAATTGAGTATAGCGGACCATTGTTTGTTTTTAATATTGCTAGGTGTTTTTCTTTTGACCTGGGTCATATCCCCTTCCTTTAAGAAATGGTATTTTTTTTACTAGGAAAATTAAAGAATAGTATTGGATATCAAAGACTATATATGCACCCCCTAAAATAGTTCTAATTATTTGAAGCTACCTAAGAACCATACATGGCCATATATATTGTGCACACATTGTGCACAACCCCATTTGATCATTGGGTTAAATCATGGTTTGTTATTAAGTTTTTTGAGCTTGTATCCCCCATGCATAAATATAGCCTCATATTAATGAGTGGAAACACCCCTCTCTTTAAATTGATGCATTATTAACAAAAATACTTTCATCCATACATTTTTTATCTACATTCATCCCATCTCTTGATTGTTTCAATGAATAAGCTACAACATTGAGTTTTATTGTTAATGCATTACCAAAACTTGTGTGTTCGACTCCCATAGCTTAATGAAGAGATCTCTGGATTATCCACAGTGTGATAAAACAACGGTCAATGTTTCGAATCCCAATGGGGATCCATCTTCAGGACAAGCTGATGAATGAAAAGTGAAAAAAGGACGCAAAGGACAAGGTTTATATAAAGTGAAAGGTGGAGCAGAGGAAGAGTCGACAGACTAACAATATTTTGTTATTTTTAATTTTAATTTAATAAGTTTTATTATATTGTTATAATTAATTTAATAATGATTTCATTATTATTTGGAATGATGGGTGTAAACCGTCAGTTGATAAATTTTTGGTTCTTGTGGTTGTCGAGGTTTCATGCTTCTTGTTTTTTACTTAAGGATGTGATGACTAGAAAAAATTGTTGTGAGTAGACTATTAATTTTTCTTATCTAATATATGGAGTTGTATTTAATTGGTCCTTGTGACAAACATAGTATCCAAGTATTGGAAACCAAATCTAAATAGGACACAAGAATCCTAAACAATCTTATTCATTATTGCAAAGATATTACAATTTAAATTCTGTAGTTATCTATGTTGATGAAATGGATAGGTCATAGGCCTATGGTTTATGGATCAATATATCTAGGGAGATTTTTTTTCAAACAAGCATGATAAACTTTTGAAATCAATTCTAGAATAATTGAAGGCTCTACTTGATAAGATCAATGAAATTTAGGTATTGTGGATTTAGAAATAATTCCTCTCTCTTAATCCTCTCTCGTTTCACATGATTGAATATTATTTGTCTAGCATGAAGAAGATATAGTTGAAGTTGGGTAAATGCAAAAATGATTTTCCAAATTAGGATAGAAATATTATATTGTTTTTCTTAATGAATCTAAGACACCCTATCATGTTTTTATTCAACATACCATGCTAAATTAGCTTCCACAGAAGAATATCATAAGGACTATATCTTTGATACTTTTAGTGGTTTTTTAATTAAGGCACCTGCAAAATAATTTGATGGCAATAAACTTAGAATAAGCATTAGGTCCATATCCTTAAGCACAAAGGATGACATAGATATAGAAAAATAGGTCATGTATGTATTTAGGAGAAATATAATAGAGGTTTCCATGATATGGATCGTATCATAGTAGAATAACAAGAATAAGCTCAATGACTAGCCATTGCCTAAGAAAATAAGAAGAAGAATACATGTCAATACTATTGAAAGGTAGGACATGTTTAATATTTGTTGGAAAAAGACCAATAATATTGAGAAATATGTGAAAAATGTTGAAGGTGAGGCATGAGGTAATCGATAGACCAACCTATAAAATAAAATTTTAGAAGGTAAGGGAGATAATTGTATAATTGTTTCATTAGTGCTTCTTAGGCATTTTATTTTAATACTTATAAAAGTAAGTGGATGGTTGATTTTTGCTATACCCATCATATGGATAAGAATTCTCCTATATTTTCTTCAGTGAATAAGAATACATTAAAATAAATGTTTGTTGAAAATGATTATGTACTTATTATGATTGGTTATTTTAGGATTGAATGTTAAACAATGTCATGATTGATGTGTATAATGCACCAATTTTGAATGCTAATTTGTTTCATGATTGGGTTGATAAGTTTGTTGTGAAGGATTTTAATAATGAATTTTTGTTTTTGTTTTTGTTTTTGTTGAGGTTATCTATGGCCAAACTACAAATTGTATATGTTATGTGGTTTCTCTATGTACTATAAAAAATTGATTGCACTCATATCTAAGATCGACGACTAGAGAAAAAATTAGCATGAGATATTTGGACATCTAAACTTTCATAGTATGAAATTAATGACCAAGTCTAGTATGGTTAATGGAAGACTCAAGGCAGTTCATATTAATGGTGTGTGTGAAGTGTGTGAGCTCCCAAATCATCACTATATTCCTTTAAGATAGGAAAGACTTGAGGAAAAAACACTTAGTTGGAACTTATTGACGATGACATCTATACAATGGATCAACCATAAATTGTAGGAGCAAGGTATGCTTTGATATTAATTTGTGATTTTTCTAGGTATATCTAGCTTTTTTCTTTAAATTTAAAGGCTATGTGCTTGAAAAGTTTGATGAATTTATGGAATTGTTTGAAAATAACTATGGTCAACCTATGAAAATTTTGAGATCCAATAATGGAGAAGAATAAGTGAGAAAGGCATCTAAAATCTACTTGACATGGAAATTTTTATGTTGGAAAATATCTATATGTTACTTACCTCAACAAAATGATGATATTAATAGGAAGACTATATCTTTGGTTGAAATCGAAAGGCATTTTTTTCATGCCAAAGGTGTGGTAGTTGGATTAAGGGAAAACATTGAATACTACTTTATCTTTTAAACATGGTTTCGAACAAATTTCTGTGGGATATAATTCCTTGTTATAAATGGAGTGGAAGTAAACCCTTATTCTGACACCTCAAAACGACCAATGAATGTATACCCGAGGCCCATATTCCATATGATAAGTTAAAGAATATAAATGAAAAATCCCTTCCTATATTATAGTTGGGTTCTTTGATAAGTCAAAATCCCATAGGTCATTTGAGCTAATCAATTATGGCATTACTTGTAGGAGGGATGTTGTACTTGATGAGTATATTTTAGGTGTTACCTTATTGAACTCCTCTTCAAAAATTTCAAGCAATGATCTATTAGAAATTGTTATGTATTCTAGATTAATTTATCTATTATACTCCATAAACCAATGTGGAAATTGGCTCATTGATTAGAAAACCGTTTTATGTGACCCCCCAACTCATAGTTGAAAATTTCAATAGAGTCAACCTTAAGCCATGGATTACTTGATTATTCAATCATGTTTTGTCATAGTGAATTTGATGCAATCACCCCTTCCACAAGGGACATTAGTCTTCCTAGTGGGTGAACAAGAAAATTAAAATTGTTGTTGTTTATTTAGGTAATATAAATAACTCAAGTAAGATTAGAGGATAAAAATAGTGTATCAATATTTTGTTTACTGCATGTGTTCTAGAGGCATGTGATCAAAATACATACATGTATACATACATACATATACATATACATATATATGTATGTAGGCACAAGATTGACCTAAATGGGAGAATTTTATAGTTGAAAAGTACATTTCCTTAATGGAAAATAGGATTGGAGAATTGGTTCCCCAACTATAAGGAAATAATATGGTTGAATGCCAATGAATTTGTAAGACTAAATATGCACCAAGAAATGTAGTTGAGAAACATAGGGATTGTTTGGTAGCATAAGATATTTCTCAAAGAAATGTATTGACTACACTAAGACCTTTAATCCCATCAAAATGATCAATTCTATTCAAGTATTTCTTTACTTGCTACTCATTTTGGATGGGAGGTGAATTAGATGGATATCAAGAATTGTTTCTTACATGGTGGTATCACTGAATATATTTATATGGAGTAACACTCAAGCTTTGAGAAGGATGTCAATATTGTGTTTTAACTAAAGAAATCCTTGCATGGTTTCAGATAAGGCCTTAGGCTATGGTATGAGAAGATTGATGGGTTTTTTTCTTAACCTTGGTTTTAAGAGTTATGGATTAATCGTATTATTTATGTCTTAGATGTTAATGGTGATATTTTGGTGGTAGCAACCATTATTATTTAATATGATGGTTGATGAAGCTTGTTTTCATTTAAAGTGTTTTGTGTAGGCTTGGAAATAAATGGTTTTGATATCTACTCAACTATACTACTGCAAAATGTAGATATGTTTCTCAAGATATTGGTGTTGGCACACATTATAATGGCTAATATTGCCAAGAAAATGGAAAAACTACTTTTTCAGAAATAAAATAAATCCAAAAGGGTTAAAGTTTCAGACATTTTTTTTTAAAATTACATAAATTTTCTATTATTGCATTAAATTTTTCTGACATGAAATTACCTTCTCATCCAACACATCATCAACACTCATTGATGCATTGTAAAAAATAGTGAGTTTATTTGTGGATCATTGCTTTGGATATTTTTTTAGGATATTTCTATTGAAAATAATGCAAAAGTGAAAGGTAAAAATTATCCAACATTTGAGCTTGCTCAACTATGAAAAATTCTAAAGAAAAGAAAATTGAATACATGTGGACATGAATATAACTTGAATATTGATTAGTTTGGAAAATTGTAAATGGAAAGATTATTTTATTTTATGTAACTCCAGGGTTTGAATCAAAACTAAACCAATTCTTACAAGGAATATTTCGAATTTTTAGTGGGGCTTAATGCCTCAAATCAAATGTTAAATCCCTTGGCCTAGAAATTAACATGAGAAAAATTGTCCTTCTTTTCCATTGAAAGCTCAATTGACAAAGGAAATTTTTGCATCATTCACAGTTCTATTCTTGACATATCTGAACCTGATTGTTGCATTCATTAAAAAAATTACAAAATTAGCCAAAACATTGTAACACCCTACTCCCACATTTACCTAAGCTAGCCGGTCGATCGGGGTAAACGTGCGATGAGAGGCCACTATAATGAGATTCAATCTCCTAGGTCACCTTACGGAAGTGGAACCAATGGAAGATAATACAACTGACCATTCACACATCATAGAAAACCTCCAGGAGCCAATTGACCATTCTTGGTCCTTAACTCCCGAAGAAACTTGTCGTTTACTAACCATACACCCCAGTCACTCCCATGCTAAGGAAACAGTGTGACTGGAACCCTCTAGTCGCTCCCACAACAAGTCCATCCCTGTGACTATGGAAATTTTTAGCTAGTTCTATCCCAACTGTTGAGATTCAACAAGATGACGAGCTTAGTGAAAAGTAATCACCTTCACTAAGTGGGGCCCACAGGCTATTTTTAGGTGTATGTCTATTTTTAGACATGGTGAGAATATTCTATAAGTTGCAGGATGCCATTTGTAGATGATTGATCAAGTTGGAAAAATAGATGAAATTCTATTTTTAGAATATTGGGCGAAGTCTATTTATAGATCGTCAATCTAAAAATAGATGCATGTTGATTATTATTAGCCCTTAATAATAATCCGACAATAAATATCAACTTATTCTCTTGGAGCATTTTATTTCAGTGAACAGATTTAAAAAATCAGTGGGCTGAAGGAATTACGCAATTCCTAGGGTTATTGGTGGCTCATGCATGGAGGACTCAGTTAGAACTGAAGTGGAAAATTTATGACAGAGTTGGAAGAGTAGTTACGAGAGTTGTTATTCAGTTTAACTCAGTTAATGGAGTTAAACTCAATTGAGCTAGTTGTATCTAGTCTAACTGAAAGATACACTAGTGAGAGTTAAGTGAATTAATTAGTTAATTAATTCACAACTAATAACTCACTAACAACTGAACAAATATAGCAGTTAACTACAGTGCATGTCAGTTCCAGTGGAGACCCAATGGAGAGATAGGTGAACGGGTGAGATGGACTATCCGTTATGACTATAGTGATGCATTCAATGCATCTGACACACATTGGAGTTGTCAATGAGGATTGCGTAGTCAAGGCAAGGCCAATTCGAATTCATTCAGGGGTCTTCTTTAGCAGGGATTGCGTAGTGGAGGCAAGCTGTCAGGAGGCAAGAAATTTGTGCATAGATATGCAAATTTCTGCATGACAGTGTGTAATGATTGTTGATTGTATTGAGAGCTTGATGTACTAAGATTTGTATGAGATTATTACATGATTCCATTGATATACATAATATATGATTGTTTGGGTTTTTAGCTTTAATATTTCCCGTTAAACAACTATGTTATGTGCAATTGAATTTATTCACATGTGTTTGCAATTGAGTTTTAAATTTCCGCAAGTATAACAGTGGAAGGATTCTGTATTTAGCAAGAAGATAAATATTGTTAGATCAGGAGGATCTAGTAATACATCAGTATTAATAAATTTATACATGGTATAAGAGCAGTATTGATCACTGGAGATTGAAATTGTGAATAAGTGCTGAGTTTTGTGCTGGTGGACAATTCAAATTTGCTGCAGAAATTTCTTGGTGTGAAAGTTGAGTATTCATTGAAACGTCTTTCAATGGGTTGTGATTGGAGTATGCCCTTGAGGGTAGCTCGAAGTACATATCCTGGAAGGATAGGATGGAGGTGGTGCTTGAAGATAATGGACTGAAGGAGCTCATCGATAACGATGTTTCGAAGGCTGCTTCTAGCGATGCTGCATTATTTGACGCATGGCAAAAGAAGGTGGCAAAGACAAGAAGAATTATGTTGGAAGGTGTGAAAGACCATATTGTGTCAAGCCTTCATGGGAAATACACTCCATTTGCAATGTGGAAGGCTTTGATAGATATTTTCCAAAGCAGCAACAACCATAGGAAGTTGGCACTGAAAGATAAGCTCAGAAAAATAAAAATGGATTGGTGCACCTGATCTGTTGGTAAATGATGATCTTATGCATGACCACCTGTTCACCATAACCTCATATGATCCTTGGTATGATGACATCCTTTCTTATTTGCGAACCCAAAAATTCCTCCCATATTACGTGTGATGATCGACGATGCATTTGAATTAAGCCCCTCGTTATCTCCTCATCGGTGAAAATATCTATCATCACGGTGTTGACAATGTCCTTCATATTTGTCTCACCCATGTTGAAGTTGAGAAAGTGTTCAATTCCTGTCACAGTGGCGCTTGTGGTGTTCACCTCTTCGGAAAGTCCATTTCCCATAAAATCATGCGCACTAGTTACATTTGGCCTTCTCTATTTAGAGATTGCATTGAGGCAGTCAAACACTGTCCCAATTGTCAATTATGTGCCCCACTAAGGCTCAAGCTCCACCTGATCCCCTCCATCCTATCATCGTAGCCAATCCTTTCTATAAATGAACTATTGACTTTATGGAGTGTCAACCCCCATCCGTTAATAACCATAAGTATATTGTCATGTTTGTCGACTATTTCACCAAATAAAGTTAATAAAGGAAAAAATAATACCAAGGGCATGGGACACTTATTCCAAGCTGAATTTTGGTAAAAACATCCTAGTGTGGGTGTTCATTTTGTTTATTATGGCTAAGGGAAATTGGAAAAGGAAATGACAAAGGCATTGGAAAGGAAAGAGGCATTAATTGGCATTTTATTTATAAAAATAATAGAAATTAGGATAAAAGGAAGGTGAAATGTCATAGGTTGCATGTGAGGAGGAAAATGAAGGAAAATAATGGAAACTTGAAGAAATTAGAGGCTAGATTGATAAAAATGCTTCTGAGGATCAACTGGTAACCTTTTTTCAGTTTTAGCTTGGAGCTTTATCTCTATTATCTCTCTCAAATACTCTTGGACACTTGGATTATTCTTGGAGCACTGTAGCATTGGATCAAGAAAAGTAAAGTAAGAGAAAAGAAAGGCAAAGGGAAGAAAATATCAAGCAAGGAAGAGTAGAATCAAGCGGATACATCGAGATTGAATGTAGGTATCGATTTTCATGTGTGATTTCCATGCTAAATTTGGCATGCATGGTACATGCATGTGTGTATTTGGTTCTCTTGATATCATTGGCATGGTTTTTTCTAGGTGTGATAGTGGTTTTTAGCCATGCCTTGCCATTTCCGGATAGCCATGGTGATATGGGGTTCTCTCATTTTGGTTAAGTTGGATTGTCAGATGGTTTCAAAACTGAGTGGGGTGGTCTCTGAAGAATAACGCAAGGCCTAGTGATCCATGGCCCGGTATATGGTGGGATTGTGGTAAATATGGAATTTGTGTACCTCGATGGGCTTAGGAATCCTTGACAAGTAAATGGCAGGATATACGATAAATCCTAGAGATGTGTGCCCTCGACTGGGCCTAAGAATCCTCGACCAGTGAATGACGAGATATATGGTAAATCCTAAAGGGTGGAGTCTTGATTAGGGCTAGGAATCCTTGACTAGTGAATCAAAGGATATACTATAAAGCCTAGAGACTATGAGACAAACGAATTCCTCACGGTGTAGGTGGAGAGATCCGGAGGCATCCATGCTTGTATAGGACTAGCGATCCCTGGACTAGTATATGGTGAGATTATGGTAAAGCTTAATATTGTATTTTTATTATTTCAGACTAGGAATCCCTTGGTGGATTGTGGTAAAGCCTCATGAAACCCGGATTGGTTCTATTGTGAGTCCCACATTCATTCTTGGAATATGGTATTGGGGTGGTTGGCTAAAACATAGTTTTGGTTCAACCCAATCTATGGTTAGGTGGTTCGTGGAAGTCCTTGACTTGGTTGGCAGATGTCTTCATTAGTAAGAGCTCCTTCTCCTTTGGTATTTCATGTGTAAATGTACTTGTTCATATGTGGTTTTTATGGATATTTTATCCTTGTTATTTATATTTGTTATATGTTGGTTATGAGTATTTTTTTTGACAAACTTGATGTATGGATATTATCATGTTTTGATTATAAAATGAATGAAAAATGAATATATGACCTAATAGATGATAATGTAGCTATTGTGATAAGGCATCAATGCTTATTTACGAATCTCAGATAAGTATGAGTCCCCTATGCTTAGATCTGTTGTTATGAGCTATAGATTACATATTTGTGACATGTTTGATGAAATTCCTATCATGGCTAGTAGGGGACATATCAATTACATGTATCAATGATTGCATTAGTAGCCATATTTCATTTTTATTATTCATTTTTAGGAGTTTCATGAAGTTCTAGGTAGTGGCCTGAGACGTAGCCCTAAAAAAGTGGCTCAAAATCCAGGGTCGTTGGCTTAGAACTGCCTAAAAAATTTCACAGCCATTGGCATGCCTTGTTGTGGGAGTGACTGGAAGGCCTTAGTCACATGCTTGGCTTGTCATGGGAGCGAATGAGGGTCCAGATCAACAAAATGACAAGTTTTCTCAGGGGTTAAGCACCTGGAAGGGTTGGTTGTCTCCTAAAGGGTATGTATTTCCTGAGGAAGGTCATATTGGTTTGGTTTTGTCGGTTCCACTTGATTAATTTTACATGGGGAGTTGAATCACATCATAGTAGCCTCTCGTTACATGTTTATGCCAGTGGACCGGTTAGCCTGGGTAAATGTGGGTGGAGGGTGTTACACAATCATTGCTTCCACTCTTCCTCCCTTCACCAACCCCACACCACTTTCCCCTCGCCAATCCCATAAACATCCCAAACCTACCACATCTGACCTCATTGATCTCATGAATGAGGTTACTGCAACTATCGATTAGCCCGTCGTGCCCATGACTGAAGAGAAACACACTTCACCACATTCTACCCCAAATTTTTCGCTAAAGAATTTGGAAGAAAGCATTTCTCATCGACCTAATTCTAGTACTGCTTTTGATGAGAATGTTGAGATGGAAATTATACCGGCGATTGTCACTCCTGTCACCCCCCCTCCATTTTCTACCTATCCTCCACCACCACTGCCACTAGTTCTTATGCCGTCTGTATATATATATATATATAGGTGGCATGCAATTCTCTTTGAAAACTGTATTGTCAATAATAAGCCTTGTATATGTTGTTAGCTTTACTTTCTATATTATTGTTAGAGTCTTGTTGTATATGCCATGTACCTGGCTGAGTTATGTCTTGTTGAGAGCTCATATTGCTATCATGTATTGTCATAGATCGCTTTGATCCATATATTGTATGGTTGAGTTTGTATATATTAGTGATTCCATGTATTATTGTTAAGGCCATGTAAAGCTATGTAGAGGTGGAAGTCTTGAGATGTCATGTCATGAAAGTAGTCTTGCTGAGAGAGAGTGTCTATGAGAGATATGCTGATATAATGTTATTGTATGGATGAGTCAAAATAATGTTTCCAAGGGATTTTTATTAGATTTTTTACTTGATACGTACACTGTTGTTAGTGTTTGTTCAGAGGTTGATGTACATTTTTGCAAGAATATGAGCCTTGTAATGGAATATTTTAACTACTAGTCAAAAATGGAAAGAGTGGTGTTGGTGCCAAGGTCTCGCCATCTTATATTATTGTTGATGAGAGAGTTTGGGTGAGTTTGAAAGGTCATATCAATGACCTTTAATTTGTGCTATTTTCGATGTTTTCTGCTTTTATGATTTGACGAGGACAATATTGTTGATCAAAGTTTGTTGTTGTTGTTAAAAGGACAAAGTATTTCTTGTTGTCATGATGCCATGTGTATTGGGCATATATTGTTAAATGCTGCTACATATAAAGAGAGAGAGAGAGAGAGTAATTGGCCATGTCATCTTGTATCACTGCCTTCGTGTGTTTATCACTATAGTTAGCATGTATCTAGGGGAGTATTTTGAATGTCTCCAGTCGTTATGTGGAGGATTGTTGGCACTGTTGACATTGATGTCATTTCATTCATCCGTAGCCATTTTACATTGATTTCAAAGGGGGAGAGAGAGCTATGATATTAGTTTTCAGGGGCTAGCTTCAGGGGGAGTCCACAGGGGTAAGCTTCAGGTGGAGGAATCAATTTCATATTGACGGCTTAACTTGGCTCAGTAGGTTGACATCAATGCCAAAGGGGAATCTTATTGGAATTGTAGTGTTGGAATTGATGTTAACGAACAAGATATGGACTTATGTACCTATGTAATTTCATGCATATTTCATATCTTATGAGCGCGTGCTAATGCGATATACGACACCTCATGTAGATGAAAACCACAAGAAATTACCAAGGTTTTTTCCCATGGTATTTGGTGTGAGAGTTTGTTTGATATGGTCATCATTAATGAAAATGAAATGTAATGAACCAGTTGATTTAGTCCATTTTGATGAAGGGAAATTGGATATAAATGTATTATCCCTATGATGGAGAGGAGTTAAGCTACAATGCTAATCATGATGCTTCTTGTGCATTTGTAGCATTAATCAGTGATTAGAGAGTGAACGTTATGTTGCAGACTTGAGATGTTGTTGTAATGTTCATGTTGAGAAAATCATTAGGCCAAGTGTGAAATATTGTGAAACAAGGTCGACATAGAGGTTGAGGAGGTTGGGGCCATCAAAAAGTGGTGGCTTGCTAAGATATGAGTATGGCTTGTTACTGGTAGTGGCCAACAAATAGTTGATAGGAGCCTGGGGCCTTCTAGCTAGTGGTGGGCATTAATAGCAAGAAGCCACACTCCAATCTTAGCAAGTAACCACTTTCCAAAGGCCTCAACCTCCTCAACATATATGTGGACCTCTTTTCACAATATTTCATACTAGGCCCAATGATCTTCTCAACACGAACATTACAACAACATCTCAAGTCTGCAATTAAAATCTGACTCTCTAACCATTGATCAATGCTAAAAATGTAAAGGAGGCATCATTATGCATTGTAGCTTAACTCCTTTCCATCACTGGAATAATACATTTATATCTAATTATCCTTCATCAAATTGGACTAAATCAACTCGTTAATTACATTTTGTTCTCATTAATGATTGCCATATCAAACAAACTCTTGCACCAAATGCCATGGGAAAAACCCTTGGTAATTTCTCGTGTTTCCACCTAGAGGAGATGGTGCATATCACATTAATATACAATTATGAGATATGAATCGAGTCTCCCAACCAATATTGGCCAATTAATATATGTAATGAGTCTATTTGACGAATAATAGAAGAATGAGAGTAGCGCAACAACAATAGAGTGGTTTTTGTCCCTTCAAGGTTTCCACCACAAATACATGTGTCTCCTTGTGCATGGTTGTCTTGATATTTATTATGGTGTTTATGTGTTAATTTTGTGCTGAGTTAACATATTCAGACCTATTATGTTATGCTAGGTTACTAATCGTTTAGAATTTTGGTGAAAATTATAAAAAAATGCATAAACAATTAACACTACTAATTCACCCCCTTAGTAGTGATCTGGTTTGCAATAGAGGAAAGAGGTTATGAAATGTTTTTGTTGAATATTGTTGTATTTTATGTTCTATTGAATAAAAGCATTCTCACCTTAAAAAGCATCTAAACACTATTTTTTTTACTGGTCATTATAGCAAAATATATTTTAAATATTTATTTAGTTTGTCTCTTGTATATGGTTTCTTACCTTTATAATTTCTACTTTTATATTTATGAAATATCAATCCACTTCCACAATGTGTATATTTACAATGTTATTAATATATCTATTTATCTTTTCTAAAAAAAGATTTCATACTCTTAATGCATGTGTTTGCAATATTTACTATGTATTACTCTATACTTATCAATTTTAATGAAATATGGTTTGTGAATTTGAGAATGAACTAGATTTATTAAACTATAATTGGTCTCTCTTCAAGCAAATTGAAAAAAAATAATAGTTTTAGATATAGGGTGTAATAATTCAATTACATATGATACTTAGTTTTCCATTAGTTTGTCATTGCACCACATCTGGGCTAAAACAAACAAACCAACACAATCACACAAGTCAATACAAAATGAGAACCTTGAAGAAAAGAATTGGAAATTTGGCAAGCACGTTGATGAAGCAGTACCATATGTGGAATAACCAATGTACTACTCCCATGGAAGTAGTTTTTGAGGGAGTCCTTTTCAATGAAGCAGTTTTTGAGATGAACTCCCTCACGTTGTTTTGTCACTCCTCAACTTCAAAATTCTACACGCTAAGTATCCATCACATAAGCAAGTTGAGAATGGATGAGTAAATGAATACCATATGTAACAAAGACCGGGAAATGTCTCTTTCACTTTTTTTTTGGAAAACCTATGGCCACCATGTGTATCTACACTTATAGCCATTGACGTGTGGACCCCATTTTATACATAGAAGATTTGGTATTTACTTCACTTATAGACATTGACGTGTGGACCCCATTTTATACATAGAAGATTTGGTATTTACTTCATCACATGGTGATGATGGAAGATGCAACCTTTTGTTTTGATGTGATAACATTGTCCATGGTAAATTTATTTGATCATAGTACTTCAAAGTTAACAATGATGAACATTATTTGCAATTGACCACAAGTTTGCATATCTTGCCTTTATCATCAAATCCACTCATTTAGTCCACTGCTCGCATCAAAGGGATTTTGAAGTTTAGAGATAAAAACATGTGCCCTCTTAATGGAAACATGTGCTTCTCAAGCAGTGAAAGGGATAATGTAAACAACCCGAATCATTAGCTTGATTTGGTTTTATTGAGGGTGAAGCATAGCTGAAATTTTGGGTAAGAAAAACAAAATGGTTGAAAATAATCAAAATTATCATTAGCTTGATTTGGTTTTATTGAGGGTGAAGCATAGTTGAAATTTTGGGTAAGAAAAAAAATGGTTGAAATTAATCAAAATTATGATGATCGTGATGTTTATTGAAGAAATCTCTAGATTATCCACAATGGTCGATGTTTCAAATTCCAACAGAGATCCATAATCCGGAGATCTCTTCAATAAGCAATAACCACAAGAACTTGAAAACCATGATCATGATGTTACTAAAAATTTTTAAAGCTTTACTAAAATATTACTAAGAAATTTTAAAGCTTTACAATCCTTTTAGTAATTGCACTTATGTATTTGAATATATTTAATTTCTATTTAATTATGATTAAATTTAATTTAAAAATAATTATTTAAAAAAATACCGAAAAAAGTATTCTCTTAACTAAACATTAATTTAAAAAAGTGATTATATATACTTTACATATGATAAAGGGAGTTTATGAGAATACACACTTATTTGAACACGGTAATTATCTTATATGTTTAACATTGTTCTAAAAATAATTTCAATAATTTTTATTTTTATTTTTTTTCTATATTATTTGATTTTTATATATTTTATAAATTTATTCTTTTGTAATTATTCAAAAATGATGGGAAAGGAAAACACTTTTTAATATAAAATCTAGCTAGCCCTTATATGACATAGAATGACATAGAATAGATGGTAATGGTGTGTACTGTTAAGTTACTCTGCAATGTGAAGGTCATTGATTCGAAACTCCATGGGAAAAAATTTGATCATGTTAAGGGCTAGTGTGCCCAGGAAAAGTGTGATCCTTGAGTGATTTTGACGGACTAGATGCCCCCGGGTCGCGGTTTCTCAAGCTAAAGGTTAAGACTGTAGTCATCTCTCGAGGACACAAACAACTTGATAAACAAAAAAAAAAATATGAAACCTAACTAAATTCATTTTTGATTGATGGAACTATAGACACTAATTGTTAAAATTACAAGATTGAGTTGCAATAAGAGTATTTAAGGGAACTGAATCCATTTTCCATTTAGAAAAATGATTTCAATATTTTTAATTGCAATTTCAAGAAAGATTTTATGGGCAAGTTATGACAAGTTTGGTAAAGATCATAATCATAGTGTTTATCCTTATTATTATTATTATTATTAAAAAGCACTATTATGTCAAAGTTAGTGTTAAAAGGAAATGCTACACATATCCCACACCTTCAGTTGTAAGATGTGTCCCAATGCAGTAGGGTTGAAAACTTGTGAAATTAAGAAAAATGAAGTGTTATCTAATTATCATGGATTTTATGGTGGGTGAACTCACTTGATTTAGGTGGTCGTTTGAGGTCATCTAAAAAATAGTTTCAATATTAATAATTTTTAGCTATTCAAAATTTCCTACATTTTTGGAGGTTTTCTCACATGTTTTTTAAGATTATTATGCCTTGAGAAGAACATAAAATCTCAAGTACATATTCTCTTTCCAACAAAATACCAAAGACCCAATAAAAGTCACATAATGAAAAATTATGGTCCCAACAAAGACCCTTTTTTTCCAAACAACTCAAGTTTTTCTAATTTAATGTGCATACATGGTCCTAACTTCATTTAATAGGGTTATTGTTCTTAAATTTTACGGGTTTTTCATTATTATCTAATGTAGCTTCATCCTTTCATTTTCGATTTTATATGAATAACTGTAGTAGCCTAATATTTTATCAAGAATGGCTACCATCGTTTTAGCGATTGTATTTGTATAGTATTTTTCACCATTCCTTGAATAATAAAATTTGGTTTTCCATATATTTATGTGTTAACGTGATATTTCAATTTGTTTTTCAACGTAATCTAGTTGAACAATAGATAGGGACCAAAATCCCTTGTAGAACCAAAATCAAAACATTATTAGATGCTTTAGTTAGTAGTAAGAGCATCCATTAAACCAAAAGCAACAAAAGGCATTCAAATAAGCCTTTCTTAATTTTGAAAGTAGGTTTCTAAAAATTTTAGGACTCTTGAAGGAAGTAATGTTATGCTAACTTGAGGTCAAGCTTGGTAAATAACTTAACATCCTAAAAACTATTAAGTAAATTATTGATCAGAGGGGAAATATATCTATTCTTTATTGTAATATTATCAAGAACCTTGTATTTGATGCACATATGCCATGCCACATCTTTCTAATGAACTAGGATGAATAGACAACTACAAGGAGAAGAACTAGGTTAAATACACTATTTTTCTATTAACTTTTGAATTTATCTATGGTTTTATTCATTTTATAAAATTATCATTTTGTAAAGAGATGCATTGACTAATAACACACCTATAACAATATGGAGTGTTTTATCTAGGAAGTTGGATCTTTGAACACATATTTGTATTTTTCAAATACTTTGTCAACTTCTTGTTGTTGTCAATAGTTATTGTTTGCGGTGAGTCAACTAGTTGTTGTTATCTTAGTCTTGGAATGTTGGGGTTTAATGATCAACAACATGAATATCTAAGCATGGTTGCTAATCGCTTTATCTCAACAAAACAGGCTCTTAACTTATGTAGATATGGGTATGCGATGTCACTATTCCTTGATAATAGACTATTACTTTTTATTGGATGCATTGATGACTACTATATATGTCTCAAAAGTATCATTTTTCAAATAGTACGCCAGCTATTGAGAATGATGCTAAATCACAAATCTCTTCATCCTTAAACGTCTTCATAAACTAGGAAAGATTGCACTATCAAGAAATTTTGAGTTCACATCCTTCCTTCATCCAACAATGTTATATGGTTGTGGATGAAAAGTTGTAACATTACCTAATATCTTCACAATTTCTTCAAAGAAAGGTTTTCTTACCACCATGGTCCATGATCACATGCAATGTGTTGTTTTTCACGCATATTTAAATGTATAGAACAATATTTCCCTTTCCTCCTTGTTATTAATGGTTGAATTTGTTAGGCTACTAAGAAAGATCCAAGTAAAGGCACTGCTTTATGATCAGATTCCATAATAAATTTACTTCTATCATCAACCAAAACCAAATGTATAATTGAATTTGTGTTAAAGTAAAGATTTATGAAAAGAATGTCTTCCAAACATTGCATTCATTTACATTATACCAATTAAATTATAGTAATTATACCCTTTTTTATAAAAGGTTAACTATTGCATTTTCCCTAAAAAGAACTGTTTTTCACTTTCCATTTTTTTTTAATTAATCAATTGAGTAAATTGTTTTGTCTTGTTGGAATGGGCAGTGCATTGAGATTTTTTCATAGTATTTTTTTTAGGGTACTCATAACTTACTTTAATTTTAAGAAAGACGATTATTTAAACATTTTATGTTTTGGAGCTTTTAGCCAAAATTTGATGATTTTGTTAGCCAAATTTTGATTTTTTGTTTGTTTAAAATGGATTTTTGGCTGCATATATGAATTCAGCACCGTGAAAAACCCTTCGAATACTCAAATTATGGAGAGTTTAAAACTCAAACTTGCAATTTCAAGAAACCCCTATTAAATTTTAAACAAATTAGATTAGAAAATATGTCGAAAAACCTTCCAAAACATAAAACATAAAACAAATATACTATGACCCAATCCCAAATTGGATATACTACCGCTAATTAAAAAAAAAAAAATGCCAAATCCCAAATTGGGTAAATATTCAAGAACGGTCTTATGAGCTGTTTACGAAAGAATTGGCAAACCCAATGATGAATGGTGTACTCTACATACTATGATACAAATAGTTTGAGGGAATCCTTGTCAAATAAAGTTGTATTTGAGATGGTACTTCCTCGTGTTTGCCATTCAATCTCAAAATTAAACACGCTAAAGTTTCAATCATATCAGCCACTTGACTAATGGAATAACATGTGTTTTCCTTGATGTAACAAAGACATAGAAATGTCTCTTTGTGATCTTTCCACAATTATCCACTTTTTTTAAAAACCTATGGTTTCGATTTACATCTGTGTTTATTAAAAATTGTAAGTTGTGGACCCTCTATTATGCATAAAGATTTTGGTATCTTAGTTGGTGATGATATTCATTGCAATAATCCTGCAGCAGTGGGCCTTTTATATATAAATTAAAAGCGAGTGAAACATACGAAGCTGTCACTAGGTCAGTAGTAACAATGATGAACTTTGAGTGCAATTGACCACTTTTCCCACCTTGCCTTTATCATGTAATCCACCGTTTCCTTTTGTGCCATGTTTTGAATTCCAATACAAATGACTTGGAAACCAAGGGAAGCATGTGCCCACATGTGCTCTCTTAAGTAATGAAAGGGATATTGCACACAAGTTGAATAATTTACCTAATATGGTTTTCGTAGGGATTAAGCATAGTTGAAATTTGGTGAGAAACTTTTGATAAAAAAAAGTCTAAATAAGTAAATTAGATGATGCTAATGTCATAATTAATTTGTTTTTCAAAATAAAATTATGTAATTTGAATAATTTTTATAATTAATTTGTTTTTCAAAATAAAATTATGTAATTTGAATAATTTTTATTTTATATTATTTTTTAAAGCGAAAATCAAATTGAAAAATGCAAGTTAAATAATTTACTTGTTTAAGTATAATTGAAATTTGGTGAGAAAAAAATTGATGAAAAATAGTTAGAAAATAATTAAATTAAATGATGTTGATGCTTTTGTTTATTTTTTAAAGTTCGATATCGGTGACGCTACCTCATGGCCATGTCCAAGAATAACACCCTAATAGGGTGGAGAATTGAACTGGTCACTTAACATCTAGGAGTGCCTTAACAACACACCCGATCACCATGTATCCAAGATCTCGTGGACAAGATAATGTTGATGTTATAATTAATTTGTTTTTTAAAATAAGAATGATGTAATTTGAATATTTTTATTTTATTAAATTCAGTGAAAATTAAATTGAAAGTAAATTTAAGGAGATTGAATATTAATTGCTTATATTGTATTATATTAGAAAAAAAAATTCATAAATAAGTATTAATATTACCGAGTTGTGGTTAGGTATATTTTATGTATGAGATGAGGCATATGGGGGTCTTCTTATTTATACATGCTTGATAAATAAAATATGTACTTAATGCACATGCTAAATGAACATGTAAGTTATCCCATATGCTTATCATTGAGTTAAAGACTCTTCCAACAAATTTCTCCATCTTTCTTGCTATATATGATATTTTATTTCAAAGTAAATCATCCTCTCTTTCAGGCCAAGGGTAAGAGCGAGGGTCAATACAACAATATTAATAGGCATATATTCATTACAACAATATTTCTCATCATCATGTCACTTGTAGGGAAATGAACTTAGGTGGGGGAGATAACAAACATTTTTCCCAACCACCTAAGATAAACCCAATTGACACTTGCTATATAATATTGACATTGATAATTGGAAAGTAACTTTCAAATTTATTGGTATTATTCTTATATGTTTATATCTATGTAAACTTATGTCTATTTTAATTTTGAATTTATTAAGTTTTAACAATGATCAAATTTCTTGAAGTGTAAACATTTTTGACACTGTATAGTTTTAAGGAAATATTGATCCATTTAGGGCTTTGATCCCTCTTTATGAATGATGCATCTAATCTTAATATGTATCTAGTTTGGCTTATATGAATTCTCAATTTTGAAAAATAAAAAGTTAACATGAATCTAGTTTGAATTAGATGTGTGTCTATGTGTGTGCGTGCATGCGCGATTATTAATATGCCTTAGGAAGAGCAATTCAACTCAAGTAAATATTCTCTTTCCAATGAGCTAAAGAAAACCCCAAAACAAAATCATAGACTGAAAAGTTATGGTCCAAAATAAGGATCTATTTTTTTTAAACAATGGAACTGTGTCTAGTTCAATGTGCATACTTAGTCATGAATTTATGTTGTAAGGTTATGGGTCTTATAGCTAAGGGATTTTCCATTATTATAAAACATAACTTCATCCTCTTATTATGAACATTTTACAAATGAGTGTATTAAGCACATATCTTATTAGAGATAACTATTACCATTCTAGCCATTGAATTCATATGGTACTTATAAATAGTCATGGCCAATGGAGAGTCAACAAGTTGTTGTCCTCATCTAGGAATATTAAGGTTTAATTATCAACACCATGAATCTTTGGGCATGGTTGATAATATTTCAGCCTAATTAGTTCGAAAGAAAGAGATTGTTGACTTAGGTAGACAATCAGATATTCCATACCATATTTTTTTGATATTGGCGATCACTTTCTATGGCCTAGACTGATAACTACCAAGTCCATCCCATAAGTATGGTTTTCCAAAAAATACATTAGCTACTAGGATTTTTTCTACATCACAAAGAACATCATCCTTATAAGTCATAATAAAGTAGGAAAGACTACATTATCGAGTGATTTTGAGTTCTTGTCTTTCCTACACTCAACTGATGTCATAAGGTTGTAAAAGTGGAGTTGAAACATGAGCTGCATTCTTTAGAGATAAAGTTCCTTTGACTACCATTATCCACAATAAGATGCAATGGGTTTTCTTTCACCCACATTTGTGTATGGAATATATTTCCCTTTCCTTCTCATAGACAATGGTCGAGTTTTTGAGGGTTGTCGAAGAGGATGGAAATAGAGTCAATGTTGTAGGATCAAATTCCATGATATATTTACTTTTGTCATCAATTTTATGTGTGACTAAACTTATTTTATAAGTATATATTTATAAAAAAAATATCTTTCCAGCATTGCATTCAAATACATCATGCCAAGATGAACTATGATAATCTTATCATTTTCATATAAGAGGTTGGTCATTGTGTTTTCCTTGAATATACTTTCTAAAATTATTCTTGCCAATATCTCCTTTCTATTTATTAGTTTATCAAGTATACTAATTTTGCTTGATGGGGATAGTAATCAATAATGTTTCTTATAAAAAAATTATTGAGTCAATTCATTCAAGAAGTATCCTTTCCCTCTTAATTTCACTTCAAGCTTGATAACATAGTGAAATTATTTTACAAGATTTCCAATAGTAAGGAATTTTGTATCTTGTTAGATGAAAAGAGTTAAACCATACATACTCTTCAAAAGATGTAATTTTGTTCCTCCCTAGGATGAATTCAAACCACTAGTTAATAGTATTTGTTAGTGTAACTCTGTATAGTTCTATATTTCCATTGTTTTAATTATTTCCATTTCTTCTACTATTGTTATATGTGTTTATGTCGATAAAATTCCTTCCTAACATGGTCAATGGATTTCTTCCACGTCTCAATGGGGTCTAATAACTTCTCTTATTTGGTCAAATATTTCCACATTAGTAGTATACAAAGTTTGACATTTCCAAGGATATATTGAGGCTTGAACTAGCCCTAAGTCAATAGATTTAGGGATCCCATTTTTTATTTAATATTTTCCTTAAAATGGACATTTATTAACTCCTCTAGTTTCAAGGGTTGTCTTATGAGTTGATTGGGAGTTAAACCTACTAATTGGTTGCTTCACCTAGTTTCGGAATGCAACTTTATTTTGCACCATCTCTTGATCTTCACTAGTTTCATATGATGGACCATGACTTGTTCTTTGACAATCATTTTGAATATTTTTGTGGTACATGATTTGATTTAATCTCACTTGTGTGTCATTTCTTTTGCATAAGATTGTCCCAAGCTCATTTTTGCATGTGTCTTATGATTGGGTTATGTGGTTTCATGGTTTAACATGATATCATATCTCCTTTCATAGTTTTCCATGAATTATTTTCATGATTGATAATTAAAGACTAGTCAACATAAAAAATACTCAATATATGGCATAGGAGGCCATGCATCCAATTAACAAGTGGGAATGAGCTTGTGACACACACAATTGAAAATATAATGAAACGATGTCATATAGTTGTAGAAAATGGTGGCGATATATGGATGCATATAATGAATAAATATCATAACCAATCCACTCACAAAGCATGAAATTCAAGGCATTGCTGCTAGGGAACACACTAATAAGTGTGGCAAGGATGGCATGCAAAGTGGAAAAATGAAGGAATTGGATAATAACATTCCCATGAGTAAACTTTATGGCTTTGTATAAGAACATTATAATAATTTATAGCCAACACAACCCTCTTGGTTGAGATTTTTATCAAAGTAATGATTTTTACCACATTTCCCCCCATAGGTACATTTGGCGTCTAAAGGCATCCTTCACCAGCTAAAATTAGACTCACTTTAATATTCTAGTAACATTAGTGACATGGATAAAATAACATATATAAAGGATGACAGATGCATAGAAAAACATTCATTTAGGAAAATAAATGCTTCATGTGAGTTGATGAGCCCTAGTATTGCAACAAGAATGTTGCAAGTCCCAAGGCTATCAATTTAAATGATCAACCCGGGGTTCGTACAAACTTAAGAGGTGTCAACTCTATATGTGAAACACACAATGTGTCCTTATTTCATTGATCTGATGCAATGAAGTGAATATCATGAAATCTAACCTAAACTAATTGCAGAAATGGAAACCTTAACCTATTGTAGGAAACAAAGACATGGAAAACAACCATATTCTAATTTCATAAATTAAAGAGAATGAACTAAATCTGAATCATTGCATTCAACCTTATAACAAAGTTCATTAGGTGCTTCGTAAAGTAATCATGAAAATATTCACTATGTCATTCGATTCATGAACTTATCTACTAACCCTTAATTGTTGGAATGTGTTGCAGTGGAAAAAAGGGAATTCCTAAGTGGTATTTGGTCTTCCTCAACCATGTATTCAAATTCTGGAGGTCATTATTCAATCCCAAGATACAAAAATCAAGGTTTTAAGGAAAATATGGTTGAGTTTAGACAATGCTACACGATACTCAAGATTTATACAAAACTCCTACAAGATTGCTACAAGATGCTACAAGATTGGATCTGTGAGAATTATGACAGTAGAAAAGGTGATCTAAATGTGGAAAAGGGTAGTAGAATGTAGAATAAGATTATATGTTTCCCTTTCCACACTTATTACCCTTCAAGATCCCATCTTGCAAAAGGAACAATGCACTCAATGGCCTTCAACAAACTAGACATGTACTCTTAGTGAACAATGTTTTGGAGGAGTTTTTGAGGTAGAAAAAAGGATATGGTGTTATAATGAGTGAAAATGAAAATTATAACCCTCCAAATCAATAGTAGCACCTTCATACCACAAAAATATTATGATGTTTATACTTGTAAAGACTAAATGCCTAGTTTGTTAGCTAGTCTGTCCTTTGAGTTATGTCACCAATGAAAAAACAAATCGAATGCATATTACATGGGGTGATTTTTTTTATTAATTAGGATGTCATAGGACTCCAATCCAAGTTAAATCACTAAAAAATACCCTTTTTAAAATGTGCTAAAAAATAACAGAAAATTTCTACTCCAAAAAGTAGAAATTCATGAATCAGTGAGTTAGTTAACCTACCAAATGCCTAACCTAATCAAGTTCAAATGTTGTGGGGTAAATTTTGTTATTAAATTTAATTTTCTTAGGATGTGGAATCAAATAAAAAATTCCTCATTAACATGTGCTAAATAATAGCGGAAAACTACTACTATTTTGCTACTAGAGACTTCCAGAAATTCTAGATTTGTGAAATAGTAAACTAATCCAAGTAGCTCAATGATGAATATGGATTTTCAAAGATATTATAAGGATGCACCATGCTTGTGAATATGTAAATAACCTAGAAAAAAACTCACTTCGATCATTTAACCAATATAACCTATAACAAAAGTATCATGAACACTAAATGCAAAAATAAAAGATGCAAGTGAAAAAGGCATTCAAAGGAAATAGAGAAATTGTACAATAGGGATCTGAGGCTCCTGGGATAGACAAGACCATGGATAATCAGAGTCCTGTGAAGTAAACCTAGCTTTAGAAGCTAAAAATGGCACCAAACTTCATTATTTGAATCAATCCAAGTACATCCATTCTAGAAATGAAAGTGGAGCTACTAAATAACAAGTTTTCTCCACAAGAAGACTAAGAAATTGTAACATCCCTAATAATAAATCCATGTAATAAAATATAATAAAGGAAAAATAATAACCATGGTCATGGGACATGTATTCCAAGTTTAACGTTGAGAAAAAAATCTTAGTGTGGGTGTTCATATGGTTTATTATGGCTATAGAAATTGGCAAAGGCAATGGCTAATGCTTTGGAAAGGAAAAGTGGCATTTATTGGCATTTTATGTATGAAAATAATGGAAAATGGGAGAAAACAGAGGTGAAAGATCACAGGTTTCATGTGAGGAGGAAAATTAAGGAAAATAAGGGAAAATTGAAGAAAATAGAGGCCTCATTAATAAAAAGTCTTCTGAGGATCAGTACACAAAATTTTGTCAATTCAGTTTTTGAGCTCTCGTTCTATTCTCTCTCTCTCATAATCTTGTGCACTTAGGTTTTTCTTGGAGCACTCTTGGAGAAGTGTGGAGCACCTGGGATTTGGAGCAAGAAGGAAAATAAAGAGAAAAAAAGTGCAAGAAGACATCGAGATCGACAGCTATGACGAGTTTTTCTTGTAGATACCGAGTTGTGTGTATGATTTCCTCACTAGTTTTGGACATTAGGGGAATTTTGAGGTCTAAAATGGGCCTCCTAAGAAAAATGTAAAATAAAAATAAACTTTATAAGAACCATTAGGATTCAATATAATGATGTCAAACATGGGGGATGATTCACCATTTTTTAATTAAAAGGATAAAATGATTAAAACATAATAAAATAATAAAACTACTTTTTCAAATCGTATTTTCAACCTACCTCGAGGAAATTTTTCTCAAATTTTAAGCGGGAGTACTCATTGGATGAAAAATTTAATTTCTCATCCAAGGAGTACCCATGTTGCATACTTTTGATGGAACCTGCTACACGAAAAATGAGAAATACATGAAAAATATGATTGCAATCACATTTTTCATATATTTCTCATTTTTCATGTAGCAGGATCCATCAAAAGTATCCAACATGGGTACTCCTTGGATGAGGAATTAAATTTTACATCCAACGAGCACTCTCAGTCGAAATTTGAGTAAAAAATTTGGGAGATAAGTTGAAAATATGAGTTGAAAAAGTAGTTTTTTCTTTTTTCCCTCTAAAATTTGATTATGTAATCAAATCTTATATCATTATTTCCACTATTATTTTATAATTTCCTTAGGAGGCCCATTTTAGACCTCAAAATTCCCCTAATGATGCATGGAATATGCATGTGTTTATTTGTTTATGATCTATCATTGGCATGGAGGATTGCCTAGATTGATAGTGATTTTTCATAACCTTGCCATTTCCTGGATAGCCATGGTGTTGTGGGTTTTACCTTTGTTTTCTGGTTGGTTTTCTTGTACCTTTGGCTATGGGTTTAATTATTAGTTCCTAGAAGCCTTGGTTAGACAAACGCTCTGGAATCCCTGTAACAGCTTGGGTTGAGTTACTAGTCTTGGAAGCCTTGGTTGTAAAAAAAATCTGTAAGCCCTTGGTGGGTTAAGTTACTAGTCCTGGAAGTCATGGTTGGAAAAATGGTCTGGAAGGCCAATGACAGTTGTGGGTTGAGTTACTAGTCCTGGAATCCCTGGTTGGAACAAATGCTCTGAAGCCCTATACAGCTTGGGGTAGAGACCAATATGGTGATGGTTAGTTATGTCCGACTGTGAGGTGGAATCATTGGTTGAGGGTTGAGGTGGTTTAGCCTATGGAATATCTGGTTTGGTTTTGATTGATTTATTTTATGAGATCCCACATTCATGACCGGAATATGGCATGGGGGTGGTTGGCTGAAAGAAAGATTTGGTTTAGCCTATTCTATGGTCGGGTGGTTCGTGGAAGTCCCACACTTGGTCGACCTATGAAATAATGAATAAGAGCTCTTTCTCCTTGGTATTTTATGGGTAAATATAATTGTTTATATGTGTCTTATATGGCTATTAGATTCTTGATATTTCTGTTGGTTATATGTTGGCTATGGCTTGTTGGCTCGAGGGGTCTTGACCCAGGTTCAAAGGTTAAGGTTTGCCAACAAACCCCTATACTACTGGCCCTTTCGGCAGTGACCAAGTTGCGTAGGTCAAAGTCTCACCCGAAGTAGTATGGGTGGGTGCTGGAACCAGGTTTCCGCACCCTGAGAAAGGATAGGTAAGGCAAGCAGAGCTGCGTCCGACTTTATGATGACCAGTTCGCCTACTATAGAGCCATATCTATAGGTCTCCTTCACATCCACATGCGCAAGGTAAACTATACTATGGTGCTCAATCAATTATATACTTCTAAGACAGTAGCGTAGTATTGCATAAACATAACAGAACAAATCTAGATGCAGTAAAAGCACTTACACAGTATTTTCACAGCTTAACACAGAGCATGCATAATGCAACAATTACGACATATTCGCATAAATAGTACACACATATTTAGTTACTCAAACAACCCTTCTTATTCATCAATCCGTCAATTCCTTCTTACATTAACCAAACCCGACGTGCGCACACAGTAGCAGGGTATGCACACATCAGGACTTGGGATCTCCACGCACACAGCCATCAAGAGTCTGTTCCCCAAAAACCAAAACAGATATACTAAGCCACAATTCGCATCAAGATCTCATCATCTTCCTACCTTACAATCCAAAATGTTCCTCTATTTATAACAATCTTGCCTAATCTTTCCTATGGTCCGCAAACTGTGGTTTGCGGACTCTAGGTCTACCCTTTGACCCATTACAATCTTTTCGGGGCTTTGACCCACCCCAAAACACTTGTGCTAGACTAAATATAATAAAAAATATAAAAAATCGGACCAGTTTCATAGCTTGTAGGAGACCCTGTTCCAACAGTCCCCCAACACAATCTTGTGACTCGTCCCGAGTCACGGCGGTGGTGCAGTCTCTATCTACACACGTAAGGTGTTGATGGAAATTATTAGCTGAGGTAACACTTCTTGACTCTGGTCAACAACACTCTATGCGATGTTGACAAGATTCTGGGAGGTCGGTTCTTCAGTAGCCAAGGTAACCCGCTCTAATATCTGGTTGAGCTACACGATTGCGTCATGAGCACCCTGTGATATCTGGAAGGCGGCGTCGGCCCATGGCTTCAAGCGCTTGGTAATGGTATGCTTCGCTCATTGGAGATCCATAATCGTGTCTCGGAATGCGTTGCTAGTCTTCAAGAGTGCCAGACGCTGCACTGGGACTAGGGTGGGCAAGGTAACTTCGATATGATCAAAAGTGACTTCCTTCTATTGTAATTCCTTCTTGATGTTTCGAAGAACCGGGTTGAACTGGACCACTGTCTAGAGCTTCATGGCCGCCTCGAGTAATTGAGTACCCAGAGTAAGCTGTCCCTTAATGATGTCCGTAGCTTTAGTTACCAGTGTAGCACGCTGTGATCGTACCTCCGAAGGTGTGGCAGGCTATACTGGGTCCTATAACGTGGTGACCTGGTGGGCCATTTGGAACTTGAGGGTCTGTATTTTTGTTCAAGATGCCTTTAGTGCTACAACAAAGCCTTCTATGGTGAGCTCCTCTGGGACCTCTGTGCTGAGCAGGTGAACCAATGGTTCGAGCTACACCATCTGCGAGATAGCAAGGGAGACATCTTCTTGCTGCGCGGTCCATTCGCGAAGATGGATCTCTTGACGTACGGTGGTGTGTAAACCATCTAACGTCGCGCGGGGCAGCTGTGCCAAGTTCAATTGTAGTCCCATAGTGATTGGAAGGTGGGCACTGAATAGGGTAGTGCTAGGCAATGAATAAGCATGGCTTTCATTGGCAGTTAGCCCGGTATTGCTGGTAGGGTGTAGTGTATCCCTGTGCCACTTCGTACCCCGGGGGAATATAGTATCATTGTTAGTCAACCCTGTCGTTTGCAGGACTAGCTGCAACACGGTTGTGTCAGCTCACATAGTGATATGTGGTAGTTGCGTACCATCTTGCATGGCTGCTTCCAAGTCCATTTGGTTGGAGCCTGCGATCATCCTAGGGTTGGAAGGGGCGTTAAATTCCGTCATATAGCTTTGACGCCAGTCTGCGCAGGGTGCGAAGTCAATTTTCCCTTTAGGGAGCCAGAGGGGAATGAGCGCATCAATCTCGACATCCCCAAACCCTCTCAACATAATGGTTGTAGGCTCTAGACTGGTAGGCGCTAATGTGTCCGCGGGGTTAGGGGCTGCCATAGCAACGTAAGGAGGGAATCTTAAATTTGGAGACTCGCAGACAGCGAAAGTAGGCTGATCGAGTATGAACAAAACACTAAGGGGCCAGACAATCAAGCAACAGAATAACAGACTACATAGATGATATGGAGCCTTGATCGAAGTTATCCTTTCTCCCTTATAGTGCCCATGGCTATCTAACGGTAGAGTGAATCTAAATTGGAACTTACCATCAAGCAAATGGTAAAAACTCACCATAAATTTCTGCATTAATTGCCAGCCACTTATGTTCCATAACGGTAATATTCCCTTTTTACCAGAGTTCAAGGTTCTGACTATCATAATTCGCACCCAATGGCCTTCCCACAGATCTACCGACCTTGGATGAAGCATCCATGCTGCTTGCGCGTCCCAATTATAGCCGACGCCGAGTGTGTTGTAATGCGATTTAGGCATAGTCTAAATGACTTGGCAACCGTGCACATCCCGTCCAGTGCTGCAGTTGGGATAGTTCGGGGATCATCCTTTCTGTCTGTTGGGCTAAGGGTGCAGTATTCAACCATGTGTGGTGCCATCGGTCCCCAAGATTCGTATGTGATGTACGGGTTTGGGCTACCCTGAGTCAAGGCGTTAGTGGTCTGCAAAGCTGCTTCAAGCACTCTTGTGCCATATGCCACCCTAAATGTCCGCAGAAACTCATCTCTCAAGTTCTCCCAATGGTGAGTGTGTTGATGTAGCTCCGCATATAAATACCATGCAATTGGACACAGTCCTAGAGCATGGACAAACAGGTGGACCTATTCATTTGGGGTTCTGTCGCACCATTGTGTTTCCCATGCAAGAAAATATCTGCCTAGATCTTCTGACCCAAGGAAATTTTGGATTCGGCTCCCAACTGGAGCTTCAAATAGTAGGATCATCTTATCCCTACATTCTTCCCAATCGCGGAATGCCTCCCCATGCGTATCCCACCAGTGTGCAGGTGTTCCACACAGGGCTAGCTTAAGGGCCCCTAGCCTGTGTCCCTTGGGCACTTCTACTTCGAATGCGTGTAAGAATTCTTTAATGTTACATGAATCCCAAAAGTAGGGCAGGTCTCTTACCTCGGAGGAGATGCAACGGAAGTTCCTGGTGACCCGAAGACATCGCAGCTCCGATACCTCATGCAACTGGCCTTGCCAATTCTCTAGTTCCCCATTGGAGTCGGAAAAGAATTCATTATCCTTTTCCCAGCAGAGTAATCATTCTGCCATGGGGTTAATCCAATCTTCATCCTGCATAGTGAACTTGTAAATGTGATCCACTTCCTCCTCATCTCGCGCTGGCTCTATATACCTCGTGCCTTCCGCTGGATCCAATGGTACTATTACTCGTGTGCCGTTATTTTCAAACACCATGCTATGATTTTTGAGATTAATAACACCCCCCATATCTATAGCCTAGTCCAGTCCTAGGAGCATAGGGTAGGGGTCCGCATCCTCTATGATTTATATTACCTCAAAGTCAGCTTGGGCCTTTACTCCTGCAATATCTACCATGAATTTTGGTAGCCTTCCTAGAGGGATGATCTTCTGTTGATTCGCCATGTGCAACTGGAAGGTGGACCATTCCAACTTAGGTTCTCCCATGCGTTTCCATGTCTGTTTAGGTAACATGTTTGTATCTGATCCAAGGTCTAGAATAACCTGATCCATCTCATTGTCACCAATCTGCGCAGTCAGGCACATTTCTCTTCCGGTGCATTTTTTATACCTGTATAGTTTGTGCACATCCTTAGTCAAATAGGGTCACGCTGCGCATCTATTCATTAATGCCTGAAGGTTATCGACAACCTTTGGGTTACGTAGCAATTTTATACAGGCCTGCAGAAAGGGCTCAACCCCCTCATATTTCTTTGGGTGTGTTGGTTCCTGCGCAGTAGCTGCTTTATTCTAAGTGAAGCCTTGGTCAGCTACGGCCATTGTCCCTTGTCCCTTTTTCATATTCGATCCTTCTTGACAGGTCAGAGGATCCCTGGCAGCCTCTTCCTTTGGTCCCTCGATGACCATCCCACTACGCGTTATTACATTCACACTTGGGTCTATGTTCCTTAGCTCAGCTTTAACTCTTTGCACATTTTGTGTAGGGGTGGGCTGCTTTTCCTGCATTTTGGCTATTAAAATTGGGCAATATTCGATCACATGATCCAGCTGTCTACAATATTTTCAAGACTACCTTGTAGGATTTGGGGAGTCCCTCACAAGTGTCCTACTTCCCCGCAGTAACAGATTAGCTGCCTGTGTCCTCGACCTGCGCTTCCTCCTCGACCTTCCCTACCCTTGCTGGAGAGCCACCAAAGCTCGCGAAAGATATAGATGACATAGGGTCCGACTGTACCCTATATAAGTTCCCTTGATCGATCATCAGGTCGTAAGTTCGATAGTTCTGCTCATCGTGTCCTACTGACCGGCAGAACTTGCACCACTGTTGCTTCAATTCTGGGACATACGCTCCTAGCCAGGGGCAATGGTTTGTATCGTGCAGCCCTGCAATGCAATAGTAATCGCACCATAACGTAGACCCGCTTGAGCTTGGATGCACTAAGTTGGGTTCTCCATTTTCTCCTGGGAGGACCGAACTAGGTCCCCATATTTGCATGTAATCTGCCAATAGAGGGCACTGATGCTTCGTATGGCCAGATACCTGACATTGTATGCACCATAGATTCGTGCTGGCTCCTTTTCCTCATTCCTTTCGCAGGGTCTGAATTTCCATTTGCATAGCTCCGAGCTACTCCTGAATTTGATGCACTCCTAACGAAGTATCTTATCTCGGCGCAGCTTCTAGTTTCATGGCGACTTCTACAGCTTTTTCCTATGACTCAAAGGTTTGGTGACTCATTGGCGTGCACAGGTGGGGCAACAATATAGCGATGAACCATTCCGTATGTTTCCTATCGTCATACTCAAATCCTCCCTCCCTGATTGCTCTCTTTAGTCGCTGATCAGCCTCCCATACAGATTCAGATGCACCTTGCTTGAAGTCCTTCACTTCTGCTACTAACTGAGAGTAAGATTTTGGCTTCCAGAATTGTTGCTTCAGAGCATCCTTAACATCTTGAATAGATGCATTCCCGTTCTGAGATATGTATTGCATATACCAGTCTAACGCCCTTTCCTCGAATGCCAGGGACAGCTGTTCCCTCTTCACCGTATCATTTTTCACATTTTATGCACTCCATAAGAAATCTACAACAAACCAAAATCAGTCCATATCCTCATCTCATACCCCTTTGAAGGTAGGTAGTTTCAGGTGCGCAGCCATATCACTTTCTGGCGGAGGTGGTGGTATGGGCGAACTCTTACCTTTGTGCGGGCTGGACGGCAGTGCGACCGGGGGGCTTTGCACAGCCATCTCTCGCGGAAGGCTATAGACAGATATTCCCCTTTCAAGGTTGGTTCGATACTATTTACCACTGCATGTCATTCTCTTGTCTGGATCCGAGGTCATTCACTCGGTATGACTGCACAGAATACTCTTCTCGCGCAGTAATATCTTAATCAACAAAGGTAATGTCTTCAAAAACTTGCCCTGGAACACTTTAAAGAATCTCCTCTCTGCTTCGGAGTAGGAGACGAACTGATCAATGGAAAATTCTGTCACAAATCCTCCTAGCACATTGTCCACCCAGTGATCCACTGTGCGAGTGATGGTATTATTAGTCCCTTCCAACTGTTGGATCAGCTCTGGGGTCCACTGAGTGACTCGTTTGTCCTTCCAACACTCTGGAACTCTACGAGCCTAGCCAGCCACTCCTGAAGCTCGGTTGCAAATGTTACAAAGAAAATTTTGTAGCTTTCTGTAAGAATATACCTATTTTTCCACTTTTCCACCGTCAACCTTGTGTTGCAATTCTTTTTTATCGCAAATTCTTGAATCTGCTTTTCGAACCACTCTTCAATTTCCTTCCTTTCAGGCTTCCAGTACTCCATTGTCATTACCCGATTCCTCTCTCAAATTGCGCCCGGTCCCAGAAACGAAACCATTTGTTGGCTCGAGGGGTCCTAACCCTAGTTCAGAGGTTAAGGTTTGCCAACAAACTCCTATACTACTGGCCCTTTCGGCAGTGACCTACTTGCGTAGGTCAAAGTCTCACCTGAAGTAGTATGGGTGGGTGTTGGAACCAGGTTTCCGAACCCTGAGAAAGGACAGGTAAGGCAAGCAGAGCTACGTTCGGATTTATGATGACCAGTTCGCCTACTACAGAGCTAGATCTATAGGCCTCCTTCACATCCACATGCGCAAGGTCAGCTATACTATGGTGCTCAATAAATTATATACTTCTAAGACAGTAGTGCAGTATTGCATAAACATAACAGAATAGATCCAAATGCTGTAAAAGCACTTACACAGTATTTTCAAATCTTAACACAGAGCATCCATAATGCAACAATTACCACATATTCGCATAAACAATACACACAGATTCAGTTACTCAAACAACCCTTCTTATTCATCAATCCGTTAATTGCTTCTTACATTACCCAAACTCGACCTGCGCACACAGCAGCAGGGTCTGCACACAGCAGGACTTGGGATCTCCGCGCACAAAGCCAGCAGGATTCCATTCCCCAAAAACCCAAACAGATCTACTAAGCCACAATTCACATCAAGAGCTCATCATCTTCCTACCTTACAATCCAAAATGTTCCTCTATTTCTAACAATCTATCCTAATCTTTCCTATGGTCCGCAAACCGTGGTTTACAGACTTTAGGTCTACCCTTTGACCCATTACAATCTTTTCGGGGCTTTGACCCACCCCAAAACCCCTGTGCTAGACTAAATATAATAAAAAATATACAAAATCGGACCAGTTGCGTAGCTTGTAGGAGACCCTATTCCAACATGGCTAAGATTTATGACAGTGATAATGTATGGCTCTCATTATGTTTTGGTTAAACCCTGAATATACAAGGAATGTATGGATTAATAGATGGTAATGCAGTTATTATGATGAGGCATCATTATATCTTAATGGTTTTGAGATAAGTGTGAGACCCCTATGCTCAGATTTGTTGTTTAAACATGTAGAATGCATATTTGTGACATGTTTGACGAAAATTCTGTCATGGCTAGTATGGGTCCAATTAAGTCGTTGTTAAATTATTTACATTTGTATCATTTTTCCAATGTTATTTTTCATTTATGACATTTTCATGGAGTTTTTGGTAGTGGATTGAGTCATGGCCCTCAAAACGTGGTACAGAATTCGAAGTTGCTAGCATAAAACTACACAGAAAATTTTCCAGTCGTATGTATGCCTTGTTGTGGGAGAGACTAGATGTCCCAGTCATATGCATTCCCATGTGAAGGGAGTGATTGAGGCTTTAATGCAATAAACTGTTATTTTTTTAGGGGTTGGTCACTTAGATGGGTTAGGTTTCTCTTGGGGGTTCTATTGCGGGTGTAGAAGGTCAGGTTAACTTTTTTTTGTCAGTTCCACTTCCTCAACTAATACATAGGGAGTTGAATCATATCATAGTAACTCTTTGTCACATGTTTACCCCGATTGGACGGTTTCTTGGCTAGATGTGGGAGGAGGGTGTTACAATGGGTATAAGAGCACAAATTCATTCTTCTTGGGTGATTTCTGGTTTCCGTTACCCTTGGATGAAGGTGTTATCATATGTACATGTTAGTTGCATATAGTTCCTTGTGCTTATGGTCTATGTGTTTGTTTTCTATGCATGTCATTCGTCATGATTGCAGTGGTGTTACCATATGAAAGTTGATGGTGGCATTTTTGAATGTATTTGTTGTGAGTATATGTCGGCCATCCATTGGTTATGTATGTCAATGTCTATATGTTGGTGTGCATACATTAACTGGATGATGGTCATTGTGCATGAAGTCATGGTATGTGGTCAGCATAGTCATGCATTGATAACTGAGTGATGGATGAAAATATGCTTATATGTTAATTTTATTATGTTTATATATTAATGTTTATAATATAGTCGGTCTTGTAGATGAAACATCCTCCCCAAAATATAATAAGGTACACTCTTTTGTTTATGATTTGGTTTATTTGACATAATATACCTTGCAAGAAGAAGAGATCAAAGATGACTAGAAAGATGGAAGACTACAAATATTCTCCCTATGGATTAGATGAGAAACATGTTGTTGGGAACTCTTCTGACTTAGCAAAGACATTGAGGAGTTTGAAGGAAGAAATAAATATTTTCAAAGCAGATAATGATAGAATCATGCAGACATGGGAGAAACAAGCGAAAGTCAATGCAATAATTCTTCAGAGTTTGTCAGAATTGCAGACATAGGGGCCACAATAGATCAGCTATGGAAAGGAAGATGGGACTAATGGGGCATATGTTAAGAGATATCACATTGGTCACAGGTCAAATAAATATGACACAATCATGGATGGAAGGTTCTCGGATACTCCAAACAGGAGAGGCAATGATTCACACATGTTTGATTCTAGTGTTGTTTTTGACACGTATCGTGATCATCATTGTTATCATCCTTACAGGAGGAGTGGTAGGGGAGATATTCCGGATGATTTTAGGAAAGTAAAGACACCTACATTTTATGGGGAAATGAAAAAATCCCTGAATGTATAAGCATGGTTTCTTGGCATGAATAAGTTCTTCAGGTTACATGATTATTCAGAAAACATGAAGGCCAAAATAGCTACATTTTGTCTTAAAGGTAAAGAAAATATTTGGTGGGAAGATGTAAATAATTTCATAGATATTTATGAGGAGAAGTTGACTTGGAGTGAATTCGAGAGACTATTGAGGAAGAAGTACCTATCAGAGAAGTATTATGACGACAAGGAAAATTATTTTTATGAGTTAAAGATGGGATATATGACTGATGAGGAGTACACTAGAAGGTTCTTGGAGCTATTAAGGTATGTTCCTTACCTCAAGGAGGAGAAAGCCAATATTCAAAGATTCATCAGGGGGTTTCCGATATAATTCGAGGGTAGGATTGAGTTTGATGAGCCTAGATCATTGGAGGAGGCCATTCAGAAGCTAAAGAATTGTTATGAGAAATTAAAACATAGATGTAAGACTAATTAGGACTCGAAAGGTAATGATAATAATAAATAGAAATGGAATAAGAAGTTAGAAAGGCCTCAAGATGCAGGTAACAAAGAGATTTCAATACTGCATAAGAAGTTCAATGCATCTAAAAAAGGGTAGGGATTTCAGGTTGAGGAGCATAACAACGATGTAGGATGGAAGCCTATACAATTTTGGGCTTGTGGAAAAGGTCATCACAGGAGATATTTTTCACAACATCGTGGTGCTAGACTACAAATATATAATTCTTAGGAAGTTCAAACTATTGGGGATGTTGGATAGAGTTTTCCTAGGATCTATGCAACACTGGATAACAGATAGGCATATCACCCAACGTCTATTATCGAGATGAATGGTAAGATTAGCGATCAAGTTGTTTCTACTTTGATTGACCCTGGATGTAATTATATTTATGTTAATCTTGACCTAGTGGATAAGTGTGGGTTGAATAAATCAGTGCATGCAAAGTATTGGTTAGTGTAGTTGGATACAAGTACAAAGAAGTGAGTTCATCATTGGGTAAGATCTTGTGCATTTGATTTGAATGGTATGTCTACATCGACACATTTGAATGTATTACCATTGGGTTCATATAACATTATTTTGGGTATGGACTAGTTGTACCTTCATAGGACCAAAGTGAATTTTTATGAAAAATCCATTGAGTGCTTGGATGACAATGGAGTACAAAGAGTCTTATAGGGTAAGAAGAAGGCAACATTAGTTAGAAAGATAACAACTACGCAGGTGAAGCATAGTTGAAGGAAAGGGTGTGTGTTATTTGTAGTGAATATTTCTAGTGACAATGATAAGGAATTTGAGGATGTGGATGTCTTGAGCAGGTACCTAGTTCTACAGTAGTTTCACGATGTATTTCCCACATGTATTTCAGAGTTACCACCTCAAAGAGAAGTAGACTCTTCTATTCAGTTGGTACTAGGGGCAACACCAACATCAAAACAATTGTACAGGATGAGCACTCCAGAGTTGGTAGATTTGAAGCTGCAGCAAAGGAAATTCTTGACGAAGGATACATTAGGCCAAGTGTATCACCATGGGGTGCATCGGTATTATTTATGAAGAAGAAGGATCCTACTCTCAGGTTATGCATTGATTATTGGAAGTTGGACAAGGTGACCATTAAGAACATGTATCTATTGTCGAGGATTGATGATTTGTTCAATTAGTTGAAGGGAGAAACAATGTTCTCGAAGATTGATATGAGATCTGGATATCATCAAGTATGCATGAAGGAAGATTGTATTTACAAGAAATATATTCGAATCAAGTACGAACATTATGAGTTTTTTGTAGTTCCATTTGGTTTTACTAATTCTCCAACTACTTTTATGTGCTTGATGAATAGTGTGTTGCATCTTTATCTAGAAATTTTTTTTATTGTATTAATTGATGATATATTAAAATATTCTAAGGATAAGGAAGAGCATGCCGAAGATTTAGCAGCAGTGCTGAGATTTCTAAGAGAGAATCAATTATATGCTAAGCTTAGCAAATGCAGTTTATTTCCTATAGAGGTACACTACTTGGGGAATTTGGTCTCCAAGGAAGGTATAACTTTGGATCCAGATAAGATAAGGTTTATCATGGAATGGGCGGCTCCTAGGAATGTGGATGAGGTAAGATCATTTATGGGGTTAGCAGGTTACCACAGGAGGTTCATCGAAAAATTCTCTCACATTGCATATCATATCACGTCATTGCAGTGAAAAGATAAGAAGTTCGAATGGAAAAAATAATGTGTAGCAAGTTTTGAGTAGTTGAAAAAGTCGTTGACAAATGCTCCAATGATAAATATTGCACAACCGGACAAAGAGATTTTGGTATGCATAGATGCTTATAAGAGAGTACTTGGTGGAGTTCTTATGCAGGAAGGAAAAGTAGTATGCTATGAATCACGAAAATTGAATGAACACGAATAGAATTATCTGACGCATGATCTTGATTTGGAAGCGATCATTCATGCATTGAAGATAAGGAGGCACTACCTTCTTGGAAGAATATTTGTACTGATGAGAGATCATGAATAGAATTATCTATTTGACCAATTGAATTTGATCACCATGCAAGCTAGATGGTTGGCCACAATCAATGAGTTTAACTTTGAGATCAAGTAGATTAAAGGTAAAGAGAACATGGTTGCAGATGCTCTTAGCAGAAGGATACATGTAAATCACATTCCAACTATGAGTTCTTATGGGATAGATTTACAGGCTCAAATTTTACAAGCAGGTTAGTAGGATAATAGGTACATGGAGCTCAGAAGTAGGTTACAACAGAGTACAGGTACAAGCATAGGTATAGGTACAGGTACATGTGCACAAGATGTGGACTATCGTCTCACAACAGATAACTTGGTCAGATTTAGGGACATGATATATATTCTAGCTGACAGTGAGCTCAAGAAGCTTATCTTGTGGAAGTTTCATGTGAAACCATATTATGGTCACTCGGGATATCATAAGACATTGACATCAGTGAAGAATTTATACCACTGTTCGAACTTGAAGAGAGAAGTGGCAGAGTTTGTGGCGAGATGCTTGCATTTTCAATAGGTAAAGATAGAGCGTAAGCGTCAAGGGGGGTTACTACAACTGATCTCGATTCTAGAGTGGAAATGGGAGGTCATTTCCATGGACTTCATCACAGTTTTTTCGAGGACGTATAGATAACATGACTCGATTATGGCCATGGTTGACAGGTTGAAAAAGGTAGCGCACTTCATTCTAGTGAAGTCTACTTATTTAGCTAATGATGTAGCACAAGTTTTCATTGGAATTTTAGTGAGGTTGCATGGTGTTCCAAAGAATATTGTGTCAGAGAGGGATGCTAAGTTTACTTCTAGGTTTTGGAAAGAGTTATTTGTAGGTTTGGGTACAAAGTTTTCATTCAACACAAATTATCATCCACAAATAGATGGACAGATAGAGAGGGTCAACAAGATATTGAAGGACATGTTGAGGATGTATGTGATGCATCAAAAATGAAAGTGGGAAGAGTATATTACACTAGTAGAGTTCACTTACAACAATGGGTATCAGGAGTCGCTAACGATGAGTCCATTTGAGGCACTCTATAGACGAAGTTGTAGTACTCCTATCAGTTGGATTGATCCAGTTAACAGGTTATTGATAGGATCAGACATTTTAGAAAATATGGAATAGGAAATGAAGGTAATCATGAAGAATTTGGAGGAAACATAGGATAGGCAGAAAGTTTATGAAGATCAGAACAAGTTGTTTAAGGAGATTCAGGTTGGGGAACAGGTGTACTTGCACATCAAGCTCAAGAAGAGCTCCTTGAGGATTGGATTGTGTGCCAAGATGGAACCTTGGTTGATCCAGTGGATCTCCCAGGTACAAGTGGCATTGGAAAGGGATAAAAAATAAAAGTGGTCAAAATGAAACAAACTCAGGACCAGATTGAAGTGCTTGTCTCCCTTATTCCAACGGTGTGAACAACACTCAAATCTGAGCTCATATGAGGAATTTAGAGCCAGTCAAAGTTCAAAGTTGACTTTCACATGTGGCAGAATTAAGGAGGCAAAAAATTTGCGGAATATGACACCAGAATCTGGCCATTTTTCTGGGGGAATTTGTAGTATGGTTAAAGGCCCAGTAACCTCCATTTTCGAGAAGATTTGAAAAATTGTTATAAATAATCAAAAATATATATGTAATTAGGTGGCGGGACACCAACCCCGCCACCAACCATAACTATATGCCAAGGTTAAAAATTTATTGGGGGGGTCTGGCTGTCACCCCTGTGACCCTTAGTGACTGTTATAACATATGGAGGTAGGGAGGCGGGCCAACCCTAGTGGACCCAACCTACCCCTGTAACTATGTATGCATATACATAAAATCGCCTGGAGTTAGGATGGATACGAGACCGGTGGGGGTCGAAACCCCCTGACCCACATGGCCGGCCCTTGAGCAGGTGATCCCCCAAACACAACTACCAAAAAAAACAAAAAAATGAAAATACAAAAATATAAATATGGGTCAAGTCGGGTTTCGAACCCGCACCCGTCGCCAACCTCCGCGACCTTCGTCGGTGGGTGCTACCAATGCGCCACCGGCCCATATCTTGTTAACTCCACCATGAAAAGTATATAAGAGCCTCATTTCCATAGTGTGCCCAGGAAGAGCAGTGGAGTGGAGCAGAACCATGAGTGGGCCAGAGGGGCAGAACCATGCCCAAGGAATATTGAGGGGCATCAGAAAGATTCCCTGGGGTGCATAGCTTTCCAATGTCAGTTTTGGACAAATTTTATGGTGATTTTACACCTCTCGGAGATAGGAACTCAACGGTGATGTCCGTTTTTTCATCAGAGCTCTCCATTTTTCAAAAATTTTCCATATTTGAGGTATAAGGGTGCTTTGTTTAATTTATATGTACTTCTTATTCTTCTTGCCACTTAATGAATGAAGGCCTCCCCACCATTGAGCAGGGCCTGGAGACGTAGTCCAAATTGGACGAACTCTGTAATCAATTTTTGGTGTATTGATATCATGTCTGTTATGGTATATTTTCTCTTCGTTTTATGTGCTTATGTTTCATGGTTTTAAGTGATTGGTTATATGTAATTCTTTAATGCATCTATAAGCAAAAGATCTTGGATCAAGTGGTATCAGAGCATGTATTTTTTTATATGAATTGCATGAGTATATGCTAACTAGAAAAAAGTTGCAAAGAGGCAAAGGAAAGCTTAATTCCTTTGATCCTGAAGTAGGACGTGCACCACAAAGAAGAGACATGGCAGATGAGGAGGCTCGTTGGAAGAAGAGTGGAATCACCGCAAGGGATTCTACAACATGGTAGAGAAAATAGACAAACAATTTGCGGAGTATGAGAAGACCGTCAAGCCTGAGAAGAAAGATGCAGATAATCACGTATCAGTAAATCATGGTGATGGTGGAGAATTCCCCCCCCCCCTCTCCATATTCTAGTGATAGTCCCTCTTCTTCTTCTCATCGTTCTCGCAGACGTCATAGGCATAAATCTAAGAAACCTTTCCTTAAACTAAATGTAAAGTTTTACTTGCCTTTGTATACTGGAGAACATAATGCAGAAAAGCTCAACAATTGGATTAGACAGATTAAGGTCTACTGCCAAACTCAACAGATCAAGAAAGCTGAGGCACAGATCTAGTTGGCATCCTTTGACTGGGTGGCACCGCTCTCATTTGGTGGGAGAGAAAATTGCAAGGCAACAAAAATTTGGGTAACCTTCTCTCCTCATGGTCAAATTTTATTTATGCATTAAAAAAAAAAATTTACCCATTGGGTAAGAAGAAAAAGGTATTAATGGAATGGCAACACCTAAATCAAGGAAAAGGTCAAGATGTGAAAAAATGCACTCTGAGAATTTAGAAAACAATCCTTGAACTTAGAAACTTTTCTCTCTCATTTGGTGGGAGAGAAAATTGCAAGGAAACAAAAATTTGGGTAACCTTCTCTCCTCATGGTCCAATTTTATTTATGCATTAAAAAATCAGTTTTACCCATTGGGTTAGAAGAAAAAGGTATTAATGGAATGGCAACACCAAAAGCAAGGCAAGGTCAAGATGTGAAAAACTTCACTCTTGGAATTTAGAAAAAAATCCTCGATCTTAGAAATTTCATTAGATTCAATAGAGATTGTAACTAAGTATATCAGTTCTTTAAATAGTTACATAATACATTCATTATTATTGTTTGAACTATCTACTATCGATGATGCCAATGTGAAGGCCATGCATCTTGAAAGAAGGAGGGCGCATGAAAAAAATGACCAGCCAAAAAGAGCCGCGACAACCAAGAGAAGAGGAGAAAATCCCTCTTTTACACATTGTGAGAAAGAGGGACATAATGAAGAGAATTGTTGGACACTGCACCCTGAGATGGGACCTAAGAGGGATGACATAAAGGAGAGGTAGAAGAGAGTTTCCACCATGCAACAAGATCAAAATTCTAAATCAAAGGAAGATGAGAAGGTCACGACTACGAGAGTTGCACCAGGTAGACCAATTGACTTGGGATCATATTCCGGTGACGAAAGGAGGCTTGCAGCTCTTGGAATCACAGCAGATGGACCATTCAATATGGGTTCAGATTCAGGTGATGAAGCAAAAATTTCAATAAATAGTGTACCAAAGATGAAAAGGTCACCCAATGTGGCATGGCTCTAGGAACTTGAGGAAATAAATCAAAGCATTCAAGCAGATAATATTGAGCTAAGGAGACTCCTACATGAAGTATAAAAGGATAAATAAAGGTTGTTATGCCAGTTGCAAGCTAAGGACAAGGCCTTGGAAAAGTTGCAACATAACCACCTTGAGGTAAAAAGTGATTCTTCAATTTCATATACTTTTCATGATGATGATTTCACTGCTTTTGAAAAACATACTACAGGAATCAGATCCAAATTGTTAAATAAAATGGGGTATCAGGTAAAGGGCCTCGACATTAATGACCAGGGCATCATAAACCCCATCAAAGTAGAAGAATTACCCCATCATGAAGGACTTGGATATGTCAGGAAGGAGTTTTGGGAATGCTCCAAGACAGCCAGCGATGCACCAATGACAGATGATGAGAGAACCTCATCACATTCTAGCGACAGTGAGGGATCCATGAACACTTATCAGAGGCACATTGGGAGGAAGCATTCGAAGATGATTCAGAAATTCTAGAAGAAGAAGAATCATTGCAACAAGGATGAACACCAGAAATTTTCATGTCAAACCCTTCAGGCCCAAAAATCACCCATGAAGAATCCAGTCATCGAAAATATTCTACAAGAAAATCCGCCACAGGAAGATGACCGATTTACCTTATTAAGTTAAATATGGTTTTTTAGAAGCATTAGTTTTTTATGGCCACAGTTTGTAAATCATGTGTTGCGATTAAATGTAAAAGTGATGATGTGTTTTCCATCACTTCTAAAAGAAACGATGATGTTTTGGCCTTTTCTTATGAGTAGTTGAGGTATTTGGTTTTTATTATGTAATACTTGACCAAGGAGTGTGTTCTATAAACTCTTGGCAAGTGTGGGATTGTTTGAGTCATTTGTGGTTTATATGTGATTGCAAAGGATGTACAAGATTTGTGTGCAGGTGATTGAGAGTGTGGTCTGGCGAGGGCACAGACAGTGTGACCGATGTGTCAATTCTTTTGGTGGTCCAAAATATCCTTATTGGGGAGGAATGATCCAGGTGGATCTCCCAAGTACAAGTGGCATTGGAAAGGGCTCAAAAATCAAAGTGGTCAGAATGCAACAAACTTAGTGTAGAAATTTAATACAAAATACATGTGTTGCCTAGATTCTCCTGATCTAACAATATGCTACTATTAAATACAGAATCTCTCGTACTTATCTTTGTAGAAATTTAAAACAAAATTTCCAATCACAATATCATGAAGAAAGATCAATCACACATAACATAGATAATTTACCCGGGGAAGGCATATAGCTAAAAAACCCACCATCTTCTATTATATATTATATCGTGGATCATGAAACAATTACATACAAATATCTAATCCAAGAGCTCTCAGTACATGAGCTAACTATCTAACACTTTCATACAAAAATTGGCAAGTTCCTTAGCCAATTTACTCTCTCCTAATAGCCTGCCTCCACTGTGCAATCCCAGCAGATAGTAATCCCTGAATGAATGCAATCTTTCCTGCCTTGACTGCGCAATCCGATGTGTGTGTGGTTGCATGTGTGCAACCAGATAATGTCACAACTGATAGTTTACTTCCCTTTCACCTAGAACTCAACTAGGTTTCCACTAGATCTGACATGCATGTAGTTAATAGTAGTAAATATTCAGTTTCATGTGAGACCACTGATTGTGAATTAATTAGTAATTAATTCACTTGATCTCTCACTAGTGTATCTTCAGTTACAACTAGCACAATTAAGTTTAACTCACTTAACTGAGTTAAAATTCTTTACAACTTGCATAACTACACTTCCAACCCTGTTACAACTTCGAATCACTCAGTTACAACTAAGTCCACTTGCATGTTCCACTAACCAACCTATGAACTCGAAATTCCTTTAGCTAACTAGTTTGCCACTTCAGTTAACTATTTCCAAGTGCTCATTGAGAATAGATTATTGTTTGTAGTCCAACTAATATTAAGGGATAATAATAGTCGATATGCATTTATAAATAGAATTTCAATCTATAAATAGAACTTGCACATACATATATAAATAGACATGCATCTATAAATATAATCTTATCATGCATCTATAAATAGACATCCACTAAAAATATCCTGAGGCTCCATCCTAGTGTAGGTGCTTAATTTTCACTAGGATATTATTTTTGAATCTCAACACTCCCTCTCAACAAGAAAGGGATTATCCTTCACCCCGATCTTGTCTCTATGGTATTAGAATTTTCTCCCGGCGAGTGCCTTTGTTAGATTATTTGCATCCTGATCTTCTGTGGAAATGTACTGAAGCAACATGATCCTCCTTTGCACACAATATCTGAGATGATGGTACCGGATATATATATGCTTAGATCTATCATGAAATACAGGATTAATCGAGAGTTTAATGAAACTCCGATTATCACAATGAATCACTGTCGGATCTAAATGAGAACCAAACAAACCAACTAAGATCTTTCTCATCCAGATAGCCTCACATGCAACTTGACTTGCTGCCATGTATTCCACTTCCCCTGAAATGAGTTCCACAGATCTTTGATTCCTGTTGTACCAAGAAAAAACTATATATCTGATACTAAAGATCCCCCCTGATGTGATATTTCTGTCTGATGGGCTACCCACCCAATCTGCATCTGTAAAGCCATGCAACTTTACTCCATCCGTCTGTATGTACCATAAAACATACTTTGATGTGCCCCTCAGGTATCTCAGGACATGATTTCCTGCCTTCCAAAATATCTTGGTAGGCTTAACCATAGCTTGACTCAACTGGTTAACCGCATATCAAATGTCCAGTCTTGTGTTCACTAGATACATTAGCGAACCCACTAAATGTCGATAGACAGTAGTATCCACTACCTCTCCAAAAGTAGCATCCTCTTTCCTCCAATTTCCTAGAAGAGGAGTATCCATGGGTTTGCATCCCTCCATGTGAAACTTACCCAGTATCTCCCTTGCATACTTGCCTTGAGACAAAAAAATTTCACCATCTCGCTGCCATATTTCCAATCCAAGGAAATAATGAAGGAGGCCTATATCCTTCATCTCAAACTCCTTTGCAAGATTATCCTTGCATGAGTGTATCAACTTCTCATAACCAGTCAATATTAAATCATCAACATAAAGAAAAATGATTAAAATATTACCCTCCACCACAACTTGGTATAGGTTTGTATCCGCTTCACTTTTGGTGAAGCCCAATCCGATGAAATAGCTGTCTATCCAAGTGTACCGAGCACGAGGTGCCTTCTTCAACCCATACAATGCTCTTTTGAGTTAGCACACATGCGATTCACTGTTGAATATCTCTAAACCTTCATTTTTCTCTATGTACACCTCTTCCTCAGTGATCCAATTGAGAAACATAGTCTTCACATCCATCTGATGAATGCGCCAGCCCATCTACACTAAGAGAGCAAGGATGGTCCTTACGGAAGAATACCTTGTGACAGGTGCAAAGGTCTCTTCATAATCTATCCCCTCAATCTGTGAGAAGCCTCGGGCCACAAATCTAGCCTTGTATTTCTCCACACTCCCATCAATATCTTTCTTTACCTTGTAGATCCATCTCAAACCTACCACCGATTTATCAATCGGCCTTGGAACAATTTCCTAAGCACTATTTTTGAAAATGGAGTCATACTCATCCACCATTTCATCTAACCATGTGGACTCCTACACTTCTTCCTGAAAGGAATATGGTTCAATCACAATACATTTTGTAATATTCCAAAATTGGGATTTTCTACAACAAATGGAATATCTTAAGATATTCCAGGGTTGGAGCTTCAGCAAATCATGAGCATGGAAATGTAGAATATATCATTATATGTAAAATAACATCTCACCAACAGATGAAATAACCTCAGCAAGACTATGTCCTATATCCTCCTTCCCATGTGGGGAAATGCAACAATATAGGGCATAAAACAGCTTTCTTCAGAAAATAACACTATACAAGTGAGGAATGGGACTTGGATTCCTTAGAATACATCATATAAAACTCACATGAAGAATTATAGGTGAAACAAATCACTATAGCCAACATAAACATATCTCCCCAAGTCAATATGCCTCAAATAAGCCCAAACCCTGTAGCCTGTCTTATGCCGAAAGTACTGAAGCAAGAAAAGTGTTATTTTTATGAGGGTTTATGCAGAAAATAATAAGAAAAAATAGATTTGGAGTATACAATGCATCAATGGCTGAGAAAATGGAGATCCCCCCTACTTTATACAAAAATAAGATCAACCCGGCAAGGGTTTCATCAGAGACACATGTACAAAAGAGAAGATCTGCAGATCTGGATCTGAAAAATGTAGTTTTACTGCAGCACTAAATAAATTTGACTGAAATATACAAGTGATAGAAGAATAATGAAGTACAGATCTCTCCGGGAGAAGGGTTGGCCCTTTGTCCAAGGAATGAGCTCACAAGCAAGGGTTCAAACCCTGCTGCTGCAACTATGGAAAAAATGACGCAGTTTCCCCAGTAAAATGTGCTGTAGTGGATGGGAACTAATTTGGCCACATGCCAAGATGTGAAATGAGCTCTAGAACCTCCTGTACAGATCTTGCAAAGCAAGGGGAACTCCCTCCTCTAAAAGATAAGCCCAATAGCGGGTGTTGTAAGTCTCCCACTGCACACCCAGCAACACAGTGTTTCTTACTGTAGGAATAGATATGTAGATGAAAGAGGTGCTTTGCCTCAAGCCCAAATGTGGGAAAATGAATAACAAGACTCCTCCAAGTGATCTCTCAATGAAGGAGAAGGAATCCTTGATCAAGAATGCCTTGTGCTGAACAACACTGCATACTCAACTAAACAGCTGAAGAATGCTCAAGTGTCTAAGTAGACATGAAAATGTAATACATAAGATAACCTAGAAAGTCTGCTATCTTCCTCCTTATAAATTTTGTGAGCCTCCTCACCTTGGGTCCCACCTATTAGGGTTTTCAACACCATGTGAATACTTTCCCTCAAAAACTGCATTGTTTTCTCAAGCAAGCCACACGCTCTTAGGCAGTGTTGTTGACTTGGTCAATCTTGACTGAATCAACATGATTATTTTCCTGTTCACACATGGGAAGTGCAAAATCCAGCCACCAATTTATCCCCTTTTTACACCAAGAGAGATTTTATGTCAATACAAGTTAAATATGGGTCATTTTCCCATTTATTCATCTTCTAGGTGCAAAAATCAAAATCTAATATTCCTATTAGCTGCATGCTAATTTTAGGAATATTACAGTCCTCCCCTCCCAAATGTTGCTTGTCCTAAAGCAACTGCAAGGATAGAACTAGAAAGTATCCTTCCCTCCTCCTGTAGCACCCTCATATGGTGAACTCTCTAAAGAATAAGATGTTGTCTCAACAATGAAACTCCATAGTGTCTCTCCCAAGAAAACAAATCAGCATTTGGTGCATATCCCAAATGGCTATCCTCATGGAAAAGTAATATGCTCAAGGAGACAACTATGTGCTGTCTAGAGGTCCTCTCAAGGCATGGAGCTTGAAGTGCATGGGAAAATCTCATTCCAAAATGGAACCTCCACCCCCAAGCTATCATCCATGTGAAATGAGTCACCCTCCAATATGGAAACTCATGAAGAATCTCCTCCACCTTGGGCTCCCGAAGTGTAGGTGGGTTGAATAAATGCACATGATATGCAAGAAGGCATATCCCATGTTGTCCCCCTCTCCACTTATGACAAGTGTAGAGGGCATGCTAATCTTGGGCTGCTACATGATTGCCCTCCAATGGCAAGAAGAAGATTGAGTCTCCAAGGACCCTTCCTCCAAAATAATGAACCATGCCAACCCAAACCATCCCATACAAGATGAATAGCACATCATCACCATATGGCATCCAAATCAGAAAATGGCTGAAGGTTATGTGCAAGTTTGGATGATACACATGGTCTCTTTGGTGGATATAGCGCAGTTCTTTCAACTGTTGATTCAGAGCATCAAGTGGAAAGTTGTTCTTCAAAGAATTTGCAGCTATGCATGTTAGCTCATCTACTATGGAGTAGTAAGCAGCAATATATACAGCTGTGTACAATAAAAAAAATACAACAATTTCCCAAATTCATGTAGAGATGGGTTATCAACATTACAAAATTTGGCCCTAAAGTGACCATGAAACCCATAAATAATCTTGCTCTCTTGTGGAGAAATGCATTGTTTACATATGGTGAGAAAATAAAAATACTCAATAAATTAATCAACAAGCACATAATTGTATTTATTACCATGCATCATGTGTGAGCTAAAGGTGAGGTCCATGAGTGAGTCCTCCCATGAGAATCTTCTCATAAAAATATGCAAGAGGAGAGGGTGCATACTCCCTTTGGAACACTCCATCAATAGAAACATGCTCTCAAGTGACAGCGCTGTAGGCCTTAGTAACAAGGCTCTTGTCACTCCATGACTTCTCCCTTTGACATTCCACATGCCAAATCCATCCACCATCATGCTTCTATGTGAGAAGATATTCTTCCGACATGGAAGCCTCTCATAATCCTCCAATGCTGAAGGGTATCCTCCTTGCACCATGAATGTGCCTTCCTTCTCTCTAGAAATATCATGAAAAGTATGGGAAAATTTCTACACATACTTTCCCAAATGTGACCACAGCAACAACAACTCTTGCTGCTCCCTCATCTCTCCCTCATAAAATCCATAGGATAAGATCATGATGGTTATCTTGTATGATGCCCCATACAAACAAGTTTTCTGTTGTTCTATCATATGGGTGCCATGTCATGCCTCCCTACTTCTTGACAAATAATATGACCCAATATGGCCAAAATCTCTTAAAAGTAGCCAGCGCAGCTTTGCTTCTTGTTGTCCTGTGTCATAGATCTGCAAGTGGCTCACAAGCCTCTTGCTATCCATCCACCTCCCTTCATCCAAATGTGGATGCCTCCAACCATTCTCTCCTTGGGTATCTTCCCAATGAATACTACCACTCTCCCAAAGTAAGTATTCCTCCTTACACCTCATGGGAAGTTGAGATGTAACCCCTTGGATATCTTTCAGAAAAGACCTCGCATCAACCAATCTTTTGAATCCACAAGAATCCAAGTGTGCTGAAGGCCAAAAACCAATAGGAAGTGACTCAAAATTCATCCTTCCTCCCCTAATCTTGCACCCTAAACCCATATGCTGCATGCAACTAAATAAGGGTGCAAAGGAATGGATGTTCATACCCTCTTGGACCAATCCCATGTTGCACAACGCTATGAAAGCTTGCTTCTCCCCCACAACAATGTGTTTTGATCCTGTGCCATGTGAGGACAAATTTCCAAGGCCTCCCATAAGATTTTCTAAAATGATCAGAAATGGAAATACATGCATACCTTGGTGAGTCCTAGGAACCTCCTGTAGGGCTGCAAGAGTTCCTCTCTTCAATGTGTTGGCTGATCCAACTACTGCTACAAATGTCTGCCCCCCCATGATGGTGACAACGCTGGTACAAGGCCCCTTAAACGGAGAAGAGGTCTCCTCCTCCTCTTATCTTCTACTACCAAATCCCCTGATTACTTGATGAGTAAAATCAGAAAAAGTAGGTACTATGGCATGAATTCAATGGCTGACCCAACAAGATCTTTCCTTTCCCTTAAAGTGCATCGCTAAGATCTCCATAGCCTCTTTTTCCACTACTGGGTGTAGTAGGAAAAATTATTCTAGTTTCATCACCCAAGTCTTCGCTGCACACTCGAGTGATCCATCAAATGTAGAAAATAGGAATCTGTTGCCTCTTATCATCCTCTTACTGCATGGTCTTCTCTCTTCTCTCAGTTGAATAAACTGAGGAAAATATAGGGTCTCTTTGGAAGCCCTAGGTTGGCACTTTTATTCTACCAAATACCAACTAAGGAAAATCTAAGGTCTCTTTGGAAGCCCTAGGTTGGCACTTGTATTCTACCAAATAACCACTAAGGATCTCATGTTCTAAGTGGTCTTCCTGCTCTCCACTTCCTCTATGAGAACAGGAAGTGCATAGATCTTCTTCTTCCTCTTGAAACCTTCTAGAGGTCTCACTGCAACTTTCTCCTTCTTGAAACCCTCTTGGAGTTTCATTGCATCTTTCTTCTTCCATCGGTTGAACCTCCTTGGAGAGGCTCCTCTTAGATATAAAAATGGATGAGAGTAATCTCATCCTCTCCATCATTTTTTTCTCCTCCTCTTCTTATCTTCTGATTGGATCTGAAATCCATAGGCTGAGTCAAGATAGTAGCTTTGATACCACTGTAATATTCCAAAATTGGGATTTTCTACAACAAATGGAATATCTTAAGATATTCCAAAGTTGTAGCTTCAGAAAATCATGATCATGGCAATGTAGAACATCTCATTAGATGTAAAATAACATCTCACCAGCAGATGAAAGAACCTCAGCAAGACTATGGCCTATATCCTCCTTCCCAAGTGGGGAAATGCAACAATATAGGGCATAAAACAGTTGTCTTCACAAGTGAGGAATGGGACTTGGATCCCTTAGAATTCATCATATACAACTCACATGCAGAATTAGAGGTGAAACAAATCACTCTAGCCAACATAAATAGATCTCCCCAAGTCAATATGCCTCAAATAAGCCTAAACCCCATAGCCTGTCTTATGCCGAAAGTAATGAAGCAAGAAAAACATTATTTTTATGAGGGTTTATGCAGAAAATAATGAGACAAAATAGATCTGGAGTATACAATGCATCAATGGTTGAGAAAATGGAGATCCCTCCTTCTTTATATAAAAATAAGATCAAACCGACAAGGGTTTCATCAGAGACACATGTACAAAAGAGAAGACCTGCAGATCTGGATCTGAAAAACATAGTTTTACTGTAGCACTAAATAAATGTGACTGAAATATACAAGTGACAGAAGAAGAATGAAGTACAGAGCTCTCCGGGAGAAGGGTTGGCCCTTTGTCCAAGGAATGAGCTCACAAGCAAGGGTTCAAACCCTACTGCTGCAACTCTGGAAAAAATTTCGCAGTTTCCCCAGTAAAATGCACTGTAGTGGATGGGAACTAATTTGGACACATGCCAAGATGTGAAATGAGCTCCGGAACCTTCTGTATAGATCTTGAAAAGCAAGGGGAACTCCCTCCTCTGAAATATAAGTCTCCCACTGCACAACCAACAACACAATGTTTCCTACGGTAGGAATAACGCTGTAGCTGAAGGAGGTGCTTGGTGTCAAGCCCGTATGTGGGAAAATGAAGAACATGACTCCTCCAAGTGATATTTCAATGAAAGAGAAGTAATCCCTAAGCAGGAATGCCTTGTGCTGAATAGCACTGCATACTCAACTAAATAGCTAAAGAATGCTCAAGTGTCTAAGAAGACATGAAAATGTAATACATAAGCTAATCTCAAAATTCTGCTATCTTCCTCCTTATAAATTTTGTGAGCCTCCTCACCTTGGGTCCCACCTATTAGGGTTTCCAACACCATGTGAATACTTTCCCTCCAAAACTACGCTGTCTTCTCAAGCAAGCCACACCCTCTTAGGCAGCATTGTTGACTTGGTCAATATTGACTGAATCAACATGATTCTTTTCCTGTTCACACATGGGAAGTGCAAAATCCAGGAACCAATTTATCCCCTTTTCACACCAGTTTGATTTTATGTCAATACAAGTTAAATATGGGTCCTTTTCCCATTTATTCATCTTCTAGGTACAAAAATCAAAATCTAATATTCCAATTAGCTGCATGCTAATTTTAGGAATATTACACATTTTCTCATGAGAGCCATGTATCCAGTAAATCGTTCAGGAGATTGTCTTTGTCTATGCTATGAAGTAGGGGCTCCTACATTCTTTGTAGCATCAAGTCTTAGCCTATCAGCTTCTGTGGTACTCCTTCTACCAATTCTGATGGTTGGATTTGCATGAGTGGACTCCTCCACTCCATGAACCTCCTCCTGTGGCTGATCCACATCTAGAGACTCATATTTGGGAGCCAACAGTTCCTCCTCTGCATGCAAGTCCAACTCCCTCTCAAGCGACAATCGCATGGCTTTCCCCTCATCGAATTTTATAGCCCGTCGCATAACAATCATCTTAATGTTAGGAAAATACACACGATAATTATGGGTTGTTTCTGGGCACCCCACAAAAATCCCAACTTCAGCAGCTGGCTCCAGCTTCTTCTTAGCATTCTTGGTCACATGCACATAAAGAAATGAGCCAAAAATATTAACGTATGAAACATCTGATTTCTTACTAGTGAATGCTTCTTCAAGTGTACTCATGCCAAGTACTCTATGAGGACAACGATTTTGCACATAAACCGCTGTGTTGCATGCTTCTTCCCAAAAATGCATTGGTAGGCCTTGATCATGCAACGTCACTCGTGTTGCACCCATGATCGTTTTCTTCTTCCTTGCGATGACCCCACTTTACTGTGGGTTATGAGGTGTTATGAGTTCTCTTTGAATTCCTTCTTTGCTGCAAAAGTTCTTGAATTCGTTAGAGATGTATTCTCCACCATTAGCACTCCTAAGAGCCTTCACTTGCTTCCCCGACTCTTTCTCCACCAATGTCTTCAACTCACATAAATTTGGTAATGTTTACTCCTCCTGCATGAAGAAGATATAGCATTTATGAGAAAATTCATCAAAAAAAATAACATAGTACTTATGTTTTGTTGTTGAAGCAAGCGAGAATGGTCGACACACGTCTGTTTGAACTCTCTCAAGGATCCCCGAAGCATGTTTCTCCTTCTCATGAAAGGTGGAATTTACACACTTCCCCATGGTGCAACCCTTGCACTAATATAACTGAGCAAGTGTTCCCATTAGAAGTCTAGTAGATATTTTTTGCATGACTTTCAAGGCTCCATGATGAAGATGGCCCAATTTCCTGTGCCATAATTTTCCCTCATCCCGGCTCACCACTTTTTCTGCCTTTCCCATCATGGCAGTTCTACCTCTAGCTTGTAGAGATTCTTAACTCGAATCCCTATCCTCTTGGTTTGACCCATTGTTTTACGTTGCACGAAAGCTTTTCCATCGCTGAAAACAATGTCATAGCCTATGTCCTCCAAAATTGCGACTGAGACCAATTTTTTCTTCAGACCTGGAACATGCATAACATATTTCAATTGAAATGGTTTACTGGAATCCGTCTGAAAGGTAATGGTACCAATCTTGGTAGCACTGTACTGTCCATCGTTGCCCATCTCTATATGCATCTAGAGATCTTTCTCATCCAAGTCACTGAAAAGTTCCTTATGTCCCGTCATGTGAAAGGAAGCACCACTATCCAAATACCACACCGATCCCAATGCACTTGACACCATGCATGCGATCAAAGAGAAGTCAAGCTAAAATTGCGAGGCAAGGGCCTCACCAGCTGCAAATCCAACAAAATTCTTGTTCTTCTTCTTTTGTGGATAGTTAGTAGCAAGATTCCATTATTCGTGACAATGAAAACACTTCACCTTGGACATATCCAACTTATTTCCCTTAGAATCAGATTTAGAATTGAATTTCTTCCCCTTCCCCTTCGTCACCTTGGGAGCCAAAGCACAATCCTCTTCATCATCATGCTTTGATGAAGATCCATCTCTGGTGTTCCGCCTAAACTCCTCCTACGCCATATCCGACCACAGTCGTTCCCAATCCGGAAATTTTTCCCGTCCATTGACAGAGTCTTCATAACTATGCCAACTCTTAGGAAGTCCCAAGAGAGACAAGATCACCAAATAATCATTAGCAACAATTATTCCCACACTCCCCAGTTCAACCCGGCATTGAACAAACTTCGTGAGATACTTTGGAATGTTATCGCCCTTTTCCATCTTGATCTTCCTGAGTTTATCTTTGAGCGCCAATTTCCTATGGTCACTGTAGCTTTGGAAAATATTTGTCAAAGCCTTTCACATAGAATATGGTGTGGCTTTCCCATGGAGGCTTGAGACAATGTGGTCTTGTACTACCTACAACAAAATCCTCCTCGCCTTTGCCACTTTCTTTTGCCACGCATCAAGATTGGCAGCATATGACGAAGTAGGCTTAGGAATATCATTGTCAATGAATTCCTTCAAGCCATTTTCTTTGTGCAATGCCTCCATCCTATCGTTCCAAGAAATGTAGTTCCCTTCCCTTGAGTGCATACTATAACCTCAAGCCATTGAAAGCCATTTCTATCTTGAATCAGCTATAGCACCAAGAAAGCCTTTTTTCAAATTCGAATTCTTTCCACCAACAAACTCATCTTTTGATTCACTACTGCAACCTCCTGTGCTTTGATACCATGTAGAAATTTAATACAAAATACATGTATTTCCTGGATTCTCCTGATCTAACAAGATGCTACTGTTAAATATAGAATCGCTTCTACTTATCTTTGCAAAAATTTGAAACACAATCTCCAATCACAATATCACGAAGAAAGATCAATCACACATAAGAAAAATAATTTATTCGGGGAAAGCATATAGCTAAAAACCCAACTATCTTCTATTATATATTATATCATGGATCATGAAACAATTACATACAAATCTCTAATCCAAGAGCTCTCAGTACATGAGTTAACTGTCTCACATTGTCATACAAAAATTGTCAAGTTCCTTAGCCAATTTATTGTCTCCTGACAACCTACCTCCAGTGCGTAATCCCACCTAATAACAATCCTTGAATTAACACAATCATGCATGCCTTGACTGTGTGATCCTCATGGGCACATCCAATGTGTGTTTGGTTTCATGTGTGCAACTGGATAATGTCATAACTGATAGTTTACTTCCCTTTCAAATAGAACTCAACTGAGTCTCCACTGGATCCGACATGCATGCAGTTAATAGTAATAAATCTTCAGTTTCATGTGAGACCACTGATTGTGAATTAATTAATAATTAATTCAATTGATCTCTCACTAGTGTATCTTCAATTACAACTAGCACAACTGAGTTTAACTCACTTAACTGAGTTAAACTACTTTACAACTTGCATAATATCACTTCCAAATTTATTACAACTTCAAATCACTCAGTTACAACTAAGTCCACTTGCATGTCCCATTAACCAACCTATTAACTCGAAATTACTTTAGCTAACTAATTTACCACTTCAGTTAACTATTTCCAAGTGATCATTGAGAATAGATTATTGTTTATTGTCCAACTAATATTAAGGGATAATGATAGTCGACATGCATCTATAAATATAAATGAAATATATAAATATAACTTGCACATACATATATAAATAGACATCCACCTAAAAATAGCCCGAGGCTCCATCCTAGTGTAGGTGCTTAATTTTCACTAGGATCTTCTTGTTGAATCTCAATATTTAGCACCAGATTGAAGTGCTCGTCACCTTTATTCCAACGACACGAATGAAACTCAAATATGAGCTAGTATGAGGAAGTTAGAGCCAGTCAAAGTTTAGGGTTGAATTGCACATGTGGCTCACTTAAGGAGGCAACAAATTTGCAGAATCCAGCCAGTTTTCTGGGCGAATTTTTAGTATGGTTAAAAGGCCCAGTAGCCTCCATTTTCGAGAAGATTTGAAAATTTTCTATAGTTATAACTAATCAAAAATATATATGTACTTAGGTGGTGGGCCACCAACCCCGCCACCCCCCATAACTATATGCCAATGTTAAAAATTCATTGGGGGGGTCAGGCTATCACCCCCGCCACTCCCGATGACCATTATAACATATGGAGGTGGGGAGGTGGGCCACCCCTAGTGGGTGCTTCTAATGCACCACAGGCCCATCTCTTGTTAACTCTACCATGAAATGTATATAACAGCCTCATTTCTGAAGTGCACCCAAGCAGAGTAGCAGAGTGGAGTGGAACCACGATCGAGCCAGAGGGGAAGAACGATGCCCAGGCAATATTGAGGGGCATCAAAAAGATTCCCTAGGGTGAAGAACTTTCCAGTGTCAATTTTGGACAGATTGTATGGCATTTTACACCTCTTGGTGACTGTAACTCAATGGTAATGTTCGTTTCAACATCAGATCTCTCCATTTTTTGGCCATTTTCTAGATTGGAGGTATAAGGGTGCTTTAAGAATTTTACTTGTACTTCTTGTTCTTCTTCCCACTTAATGAATGATGGCCTCCCCACTGTTGAGTAGGGAATAGAGACGTATTCCAAATTGGACGAACTCTGTAATCAATTTTTGGTGTCTTGATCTCATGCATGTTGTGGTATATTTTCTCTTTGCTTTATGTGCTTATGTTTCATGGTTTTAAGTGCTCAGTTATATGTAATTATTTAATGCATCTATAAGCAAAAGATCTTGGATCATTGGTTTTGTGAACCTTTCAATATTTTTGAAAGGATTGGACCAATATCCTATCGACTTGCACTGCCTCTGACAATGAAAGTCTGTGATTCTTTCCATGCGTCATTACTTAAGTTAAAGTGCAGTGGAAGCACTTTGGGCCCGATGAAGCTACATGGAAGATGGAAGATCAAGTGAGGGTCATGTATCCTTCTCTATTCATTGGTAGAGTGAATGTCCTTGATATATGTCTTTTGTATATGCTTGGTATGATGTTTTGGTATATGTACATATGTATACGGATGTAAATACTACCATGAGATGTGTTATAAAGCTCCAATAAGCGATATGGGTGTCATGTTGTTTTTCTTCTTAGCAAGTTGATCATTCTAAATACTACAATCAGCTAAGCTATAAATATCCATGGGAAGTATGTTTTTCTTTCAACAATATTATTGGTTGTAGGTGCCATTGAACACTGAGGATAGTGTTCCCCCAAGGGGGGAGGGTTCTGTAACAACCCTCGTTAAAAATACATGTAATAAAATTTAATAAAGGAAAAATAATAGCCATGGTCACATGACACATATTCTAAGTTGGATATTGGACAAAACATCCTTGTGTGGGTGTTCTTATGGTTCATTATGGCTATGGAAATTGACAAAGGCAATGGCTTAAGGCTTTGGAAAGGAAAAGTGACATTTATTGGCATTCTATTTATGAAAATAATGGAAAATAAGAGAAAATGGAGGTGAAAGGTCCCATATTTCATGTGAGGAGGAAAATGAAGGAAAATAATGGAAAATTGAAGAAATTAGAGGCCTCATTAACAAAAAGGCTTTTGAGGATCAATACACAAAATTTTGTCAGTTCAGTTTTGGAGCTTTCATTATATTGTCTCTCTCTCTCATACTCTTCGAAACTTAGAGTTTTCTTGGAGCACTCTTGGAGGACTGTGGTGCACTTCAAATTTGGAGCAAGAAATCAAAGGAAGAGGGTGAAAGCACAAGAGGACATCGGGATCAGTAGGTACAATGAGTTTTTCTTGTAGGTACCTAGTTGCATGTATGATTTCCTCACTAGTTTTGGAATGCATGGAATATGTATGTGGTTATTTCTTTATGTTATGTCATTGGCATGGAGGATTGCCTAGATTGACAATGGTTTTGCCTAACCTTTCCATTTCCTAGATAACCATGGTGTTGTGGTTTTTACTTTTTTTTCTGGTTGGTCTTATTTAGCCTTTGGATGTGGGTTGAGTTATTAGTTCCCATAAGCCTTGGTTGGACAAACGCTCCAGAAGCCCTGTAATAGATTGGGTTGAGTTACTAGTCCTGGAAGCCTTGGTTGGATAAATTCTTTGGAAGCCCTTGGTGGGTTGAGTTACTAGTCCTGGAAGCAGTGGTTTGAAAAACACTCTAGATGACTGGTGAAAGCTTTGGGTTGAGTTACTATTCCTTAAATCACTGGTTGTAACAAACACTCTAGAACCTTGTACAACTTGGGGTAGAGATCAATCTGGTGATTATTAGTGATGTCCGATCGTGAAGTTGTAGGAATTTACAAGGTAAGTTTCTTAGATCTAGAACCAAAGGTCACCGCTCACAAATATATCACAAATAAGTACACCAGTATAATCACGTGGTTAAAACCCTCAAAGAGGGAAATAGTCCACGGCCTGAGCCAACATGGCCACTTCAGGAAATTTATTAATATAAAAAGAAAAGTTACATATGTTTCTCTTATAAACAATTACCGGACAAATGACCCTCCATGATCTTTAAATAGAGATCATGGACCAATCGAGTGTTAAGCCATATAACAAGTTTCCTTAATACCGAGGAGAGATAACCGCTGGATCACTACAAATCATGACCGTCAGATTATAAGTTACAAATGTACATGGTAAAGAAACACACTTTACCTAACTCTAAATTAGACTAAGTTATTCTTAACTATTTTTTATGTGTCGGAATATCCTAACATCCCCCCTTAAGAACAAATTGGGATAGGATTGAAGGATTTACAAAGGTGACACAAAAGGAGCCTATTTCTTATGTGTCGAAATATCCTAACATCCCCCCTCAAGAACAAATTGGGATAGGATTGAAGGATTTACAAAAGTGACACAATAGGAGAAGGAAGGAGGCATTATAGCCTATCCCCCCTTAACGAAAACTTTCCTAAACTCCAAGCATGGATCAAAGTTTGGTAAAATTCGCTTCTGTGAGAGCCTTTGTAAAGATATCGGCTACTTGATCATTTGTTGGACAATATTGCACTTCAAGAACACGATCACGAATGAGCTTTCTGATGAAGTGTATGTGGAGTTCAATGTGTTTCATACGATGATGTTGAACTAGATATTTACATAGCTAAATGGAACTCTGATTATCACACCAAAGTGTAGTTGGATGCTACTGATGAAGACCAAATTCAGATAGGATCTAACGAAGCCACATGGCTTCCTTGCTAGCTTCAACTGCACTACGATACTCTGCTTCTGATGAAGAAAGAGAGATGGCACTTTTTTTCTTACAAGACCAAGTAATAGGTCCTGAACCAAGAGTGAATACATATCCTGCAATAGACTTTCAATCATCAAGGTCACCAGCAGGGAAAATTTTAGGGGCTAATATTCGTAGGTGGGCTAATTTTCCATGCTTTTTCCAAAAAAAATATTCGCCAATTTCCATTTTTTTTAAAATTGATTCACCCAAATTTTATACTATAAAATTATTTTACCCTAAAAATCGCCAAAAATTTATATATACTACCATAAAATAATTAGAAACCTAAACATTTTTACAAAAATATGATCAAAATTTTTACAATTTACATATTGGGGACTAGTAAGGTTCACCAAGGTTTCTAAATTTTAAGATAAACTTCCAACCTTAAAATTTTCCCTGGTCACCAGCCCAATCAGAATCAGTGTGTTGGAATATTGTCATTGATGGCAAAGGATATGGCAAAGGAAATGGCAAAGGCTTGGGAAACGAAGAAGCACAGCAAAGTTGCAGAAAACAACGTTCAGCAGAAAATAACAGAGGACGAACAGAAGGAGCAGAGACAGAATGGGAAGAGTACAAAGGCGCAGCAGAATTTTGGTGAACAACAACACGCATTCAAGAAGGAAGGGATAAATGTAAGGATGAATTAATTTTCATGGGCCGCAGCCACAAATTGCAAAGGAGAGTTGATTATGGTGTTGGGCAGAGCCGTCTTTACAGTGGAACGAAGTTATTCTCGTAAATCTAATTTACGGAGGAGCAGAGTTATTCAAGACAGTCATTTCGGGAATTTAAGCCCTCAACAACCAAGTATGAAGAAAATTTATGAAAGTATGTTTAAACAGCAGAAAGACTTTAAATATTTTAATGTGGCAGGACAAGTGGTCCCAACCACTTGAGCGCAAATCGCAAAGCACAGTTTTGAAGCTTCAAGTGTCTTGTTGATATGGATTATTTGCGATGTGCGATCATCGCACCATCGCAATATCGCCATATCACAATATCGCAACATCGCAATATTGCAACATCGCAACATCGCAATATCGCAATATTGCACGATCGCAATATCGCAATTACAAAGTGTTCCGCCATATGGTTGATCGCCAATTTGCGATGCCATCCCATCGCAAATCGCAAATGTTAACTTTGCGCACTTTTTGATCGCGCCATCGCAAATGGCCATTTGCGATGTGGGCCCGGGGTCAAAGAATGAAATTTGAATAAAAGAAATGTTACGGGGATAGTGTAAAGTTTTAAAATAACCATTGGGGTTATAGTTATAATACTATATGGCGGAGATAAAAGATTGAATATTATTGAAGGGCCCGAATGGGATGATTCGTGCATGGAAGAACGGAGGTTAGGGTTTTCAAATTGGATTGGCACGATTATTAATACAAAAATGATTGAGATGTATGGTTGTTCCGCTTGCGGAACTCACCACATCAACAAGACACTTGCGTATGGAAAAGCGTTGGATTTTGTTTATAAAATCCAAAGGGTTAAAATTTGGGTTAAATGCTGGATGCACATAGATAATTTGAATCTCCTCGTTTGAATAAAATAAATTAAAAAGAAATCGAAGAGCCCCGGGGATAAACAAAAGGAATACCATTAGCAGTTGAGTGGTTTTAGACTCATGGTATTGAGAAAGGCGAGATCTATATAAAGGACAAAGATCATTATTCGATTGGTGGGATGAGTGAGCATTGGTGAAGAAGGAATTCCTCTAAGAAATATCCGCATGGACAGACAACGCGCTTAATTGATGATTCTGAGTCCATGATGCACCCTTCGAGACATTGATCTAAAAAGTGATGAGTCGTGAAAGTATTCAACAGAAGAAACAATGAAAAGCTAGCGAATGTCTACTGAAGAACACATATGGATCCGATGCATATGACAGTTGGAGTTTCTGAAGGTTAATACACACAGAAGGATACACGGAATGTTGAATGCATAAATTCTCTGAAGTCTGGATTAAAATGGTCTTGTTGTTCTGTTATGTAGAATTGGGCAAAATATGTTTGTTAATTGAATAAAGGGTTGCGTTGGGTCAGAGGGTTGAACCCTTCTGTATATAGAAGTTGATGTTATGTTCAGGGGGTTGAAGCTCCCTTCTAGGAAAGGCTGGTAAAGGAGAGAAGGTTGTAGCCTTCTGCAGGTGGGTGCCTGCGTGCTGGTATGAGTCTGCACCAGCATATATTGTAAAAGGTTTTCTCTATAATAAAATATTTAAGACTAAGATTACAACAACGGTGGTTTTCTCCCGAATTGGGTTTCCACCTTAAATCCTGGTGTCCATATGTGCTGTCCATGGTTAATGGTTTGTTCTATTGTTTCTGTTCATGCTTAATGCTTATCTGATGCAATTCTCTAAGTAAAAACATAATAAGATTTCTGGACATACATGTTGAATGCAATACTGTAACATATTTTTTTTAAGAGAAAAGAAAGGAAAATTGTTCAGCCTTAAATACTGATTCACCCCCCCCTCTCAGTATTTTTCCCAACAATTGGTATCGGAGCAGGTCCTTCTAAAAAAGCTTAGTCGCTAGAAGGAAGATCAAGCAAGATGAGCAATCAAGATGGAATAGCATCTATCAGACCTCCACTCTTTAATGGAAACAATTTAATTTTCTGGAAAACAAGGATGAGATCCTATCTTCAGTCTCTGGGAGCAGAGGTATGGGCGATTGTTGAACAAGGATATCAATATCCAGCTGCAGTACCAACAGATCCAACGGAAAGAAAGAATTATGAAACAAATGCAAAGGCAGTCAATGCTCTATTAGGAAGTCTAACTGAATCAGAATTTGTCAAAGTCATGCAGCTGAATACAGCAAAGGCAATATGGGACAAAATAATTCTAAGCTATGAAGGTGATGCAAAGGTAAAAAGTGCTAAACTTCAAACTCTCAGTGAGTCCCAAATCTGCATCTTTTCCATACATTTTTCCATACCTTTTTCACTCACCTAAACCTCCCAAATTGTCAATATCATGTGCAAAGGAGCATCTAACATGGTTTTTAATTATATTTTTGTGTTTGCTATTTGATTTAGATTTTGTTCATTCAGCTGCGGAATCTTGCCACTTTCCGCAGCTGCTGCAACTTTCCGCAGTTATTTTGTGAAACTCTATGCTACAGGTGTCTACAAGGAAAACGAGCCACATGGGCAGGTCAGGAATGACGTGGACATGGTTCGTGTCCTATTGGTTCAAGCAAACTCATCCAAAGAAGCCGCGGTCAAAGGCGTCCACATGGAAGTCAACCATGGAGTTTCATGTCGGCCGGACTCTGTTTCGTGTCACATGAAGATTCATACGGCCGTTTCTAAGCCTGCGGAGGATAAATCGACATCTGTACAGGACTCTAGAGTCGAATTCAAGCATCCACCTCTCGTAGATTTACTTTCCAACACGGCCATGCTCCTATATCCGTGGACGTAGTGGTCTACGTGCTCTCCACCAGCATGAACTTTAGGAAACAATTATAGTTCGTTGTTATATATAATGCGTTTGCATACGCATATGAAGTTAGTTGATATTAGTGAATGTTAGTCTCTGTTATCCTTTGCTCTGTAGTGTGTTTACGCTGCACTTGTGCCGTAACATTACCATTCTGTAAATCACTGCTTTTTAATACAAGAAGACTCTGTTTTCCAACTTAATTCGTATTTGAGGACCGTTGCCAAGGCTGGTGTAGAGGGCCCCTGCTCAGCTAAGGTTTTGTGCATTAGTGTATAATTTTAATTTCATTTCATTGTGTCATAATCCATTCATATGTTCATATATTGCATTTGTTTCATTTCTGTTTATACACTTCCATAATTTCCATTTCATTTTTGTCTTTCATGCTTTATGATTGTTAATCACTGATCAGTGTTCTTGTTTCAGGTTATAGATAGGCAGCCCGGGCATTTTCATAGCTTTTTGACTAATGACATGGAACTAACATTGTTCTGCTGCTAGTTTGCTTTTCATAGCTTTTGTTTAATTTCAGTATTGCTTTGTACATTTCAGTTTTGCTTATCTGCTTCAGTAGTTAAAATTTAGATATATTAAGCTGCTCATGACATCTTCAGTTACCTCCGAAAGCCACAGCTGGACTGATAGTGAGGGATTGTATTATGAAATGTGTAGTTTAGTATTAGTTTCTTTTCTGCAAATCTAGATATATTAGGCTGCTCATAGCATCTTCAGTTGCCTCCGAAAGCCACAGCTGGACTGATGGTGAGGGATTGTATCATGAAATGTGTAGTTTAATATTAGTTTCTTTTCTGCAAATTTAGATATATTAAATCGTGCATGACATCTTTAGTTACCTCCGAAAGCCACAGCTGGACTGATGGTGAGGGATTGAATCATGAATGTATGGTTTGATATTAGTTTACTTTCTGCAAGTTAAATATCAGTTACTCAAGTTGTTTATGATTACTTCCGAAAATCATAGCTGGACTAATGATGAAGGGTCAGAAGATAAATTGATGTAATCTGATTTAGATTTATTTTGTTGCAATTTTGAATTTCTTTAAAGCATAGTTTCTTTTGTGTTTAGTCGGCAGCAAGAATAGTTTGGTTTTCATGCTCACTAGTTCACTGTTTTGATTTATTAGATTAGCAGCACCTTTTCATTTCAGCAGTACATTTTCATTTTCTTTCAAGTCTTGTCATTGTAAATTTCAAATTTCTTTTTAAAATTTCAAGTTGGTAAATAATTATAGGGGATATCACTTCCTTGAACAAACATAACCAAACTTGTTTTCATCTTAGAATTTCCATTTCACCTTAGAAAACCAAAAACGACAAAAAGTTAAGAAATAGGTTATCTTGCACATATAGTGCGCCGCACTTCATCGGCTTACGATTCCCGGATTGACAAATTAAATGCAGCAATTTAGGACACACTAAATTGACCAAACATTTTGGCGCCGTTGCCGGGGAAGTGTAACTAGGTAGCCAATTTCTTAAAAAAAAAAAACATAAAATCATAAAAGAAGGAAAAACTTGATAACTTCTTGAAGTATGCTCTCCTCTTGCACCTAGTGTGATCTGGAGGATCAGAAAAGAGAGTTATTGGTTTAGTAATTTCTTAAGTATGCTCTCTTCTTGCACCTAGTGTGACTTGGAAGATCAGAAAGAGAATTATTAGCCCAACTTTTTAAAAATAAAAAAAAATAAAAAAAATAAAAAAATGACATGCATAGAGCAAGAGATTCTAGGGGAAGGTTTATAGCTAAAGGCAAGAGTTCGATTTTCACAACTCCATCTTCTTCAAGGCATAGACCAGATTCACCACCATCTACCCCTAGCCTTAATATTTTTGGAAGTCAAGGAACAGCTGAATTAGAGGATTCTCCTATACCACCTACTAAAACCCATTTAGAAAACAAAGAGACACTCTCTCATCCTCCCTTGGTAGAAGAACTAGAGGACTTTAAGAACTCTAAAGAAACTATCATGGCAGAGGAAGTAATAGATGGAGGTAGAGGTAGAGGTAGAAGAGGAGGAAACAATGGAGACAACAATGGTGAAGGAAATAATGGTAGAAATAGGGAAGGAGACAATTTGTTTGGATTCCCTATAGTTTATGAGGAAACTCATGCAACAATGAAAAATATCTCACCATCTGTTCTCCCTAACTTTTATGGATTGCGAAGTGAGGATCCTGAAACATTTCTGTTTGAGTTTGAAGTTGTGTGACGAACTTATGACTATATGGAAGATTCTCAAAAACTCAAACTGTTTCCTTCAACATTGAAGGGATCTGCTTTGAAATGGTTCATGGGATTAGCCACTCAATCTATTAGGACTTGGAATGAAATGAAACAAACATTTTTGGATAGATACTTGGACTATTGTATGCCTACCAATCACAAGGATGAGGTATTCAAAATGATGCAAAAAGAAGATGAAAGTTTGGAAGACTTACTTGAAAGATTCCAATACAACTTGAAAAGAGCAAAGATGAGCAACTTAGATAATGAAACCTTGAAAGCCCTCATATTAAAAGCCATTAGAGATGAATGGATAGAAATTTTAAACATGATGGGGAAAGGAGACATTTCTCAACTTCCATTTCGTGATATAACAGAACTATGTATCCATCTCTCAAGGGGAAAATCTAAAACTGGAAAAGGGCCTAGGGATTCTTCTCTTATTAGGGCTAACAAATCTGCAACTGGATCGGTAAGTAGGGCAGAGATTGGTAATATGCTTGATGAGTTCAAAACTGATATCTTGGGGAGCCTTAGTGAACAACTAGACACCCTTAAAATCCAAAACAAGCAGAAAGCAGAAACAGATGCTTTAGCCATCTTTTGTCCGAAATGTAGGAAGAAACATGCTTTAAGGGAATGTCCCTTGGATGCAAAATTTGTAGAAACATGTATGATTTGCTCAGAGAATCATGAGATCAAGGATTGTCCTTCCATTCCTGGACTCAAAGTTGTTTTTCAAGAAGACCCAAATTCAGTAGAATCTCTCTGTTTTGTTGCAAGGAGACCTTGGCAGGGACAACAAACTCAAGGGTTTAACAACCCTATGAATTATCAAACCCAACCAAATTGGAATCCTTGGCAACAACCTTGGCCCCAACATCAAAATTCATATCAGCCATGGGTACAAGGGATGCAAAATCCTTATCGGAGATTTGCTCAATTTTATCAATATCCTCCATCTTTTCAAAATCAACAAGCTCCACAACTTCCAAGCCCAAATCCACAACTTTCATTGCCATTTCCACAACAACAACCTTCTCAAAAAAATACAAATCCTCAACTCATGCTCCCATACCAACAGAAGACAAATCAACTTCCAGCTCAGCCATTGCCAAATCCTAACAATAAGAATCCTCAGACTACTTATATGGTAGAAGGACAACAATTTCCTACCTACATGATTGTTCCTCTCAACGATGTACAACTCAGATCTGGTACAGTTTTAGAAAAACCTTCTATAGATATTCAAGAGCAAGATACCTCTGAGGAGGACTCTCTTCAAGTTAATAAGGGTTCTGAGGAAGAATCTCTTCAAAATCCAAGCATGCAAAAAGAAAAAGAAAAGTTAACACCCACAACTCCTATAGTTGAGCAACCAACATCTTCATCTACACCTCCTTTTCATGAAAGACTACAAATTGACAAGGGGGTGGAAAAACAAATCTTGTTGCCTAACTATGATTTTCTAGATGAATTGAAGAATGTTTGTATCAATATTCCCTTGCTACAAGCCATTCGAGAGATTCCTATTCTAGCAAAAACAATAAAGGAGTTGAGTTTCAAAAGACCGGGAAGGAAACTAAAAGACACAAGAAGAATCCACCTGGTAGGAAAGATTGCAGATATTATGATGGGAAAAATTACCATGCAGAAGTATGTAGATCCAAGAAGTCCAATTGTCAAGACACATATAAATGGAATAGAAATTCCAAACACATTGATTGACTTAGGGGCTGCTATCAACATTATGAGTAGACAGACTATGGACCAGCTAAAACTTCCTAACCTTCTTTTTACACCTACTTTACTGCAACTTGCAGATCGATCAATTATTAAACCGGATGGTGTATTAGAAGATATTTCAGTCTCTTTAGATTCTTGGGAATATCCAGTAGATTTTATGATTTTGACTCCCAAGAGTAATCTAGGAGGACACCCACTTATCTTAGGAAGACCTTGGCTAGCCACAGCTGATGCTTTTATTAGTTGTAGATCTGGAGACATGTACATTTCTAATGGTAATTTGACAAAGAAATTCAATTTGTATCCTCCAGCAAGAGCAATCACAGAAATAGGAGACAATGAATGGGTCGATGATGAGGACACTATACAACCTGTCTTTACCATTTCTGAAATTAGTGAGGATAGTCAAATTCTGAACACATTAGAAAATTTTGAGACATCTTCAGAATATGACTCCACACAATTTCAGTTGGAATCCGACATAGAATATTTATCATCAAGACAAATGTCTCTTTACTCTATGGAAGAGTTTGGTAATTCTGCTATTGAGATTTTTCCAGAAAAGACATTGAATATCAACAAACATGTGGAGAAATCACAACAAGAAGAACTAACCAGAATCTTGCAAAAACATTCTACTGCATTTGCATGGGAGTATACTGACATGAAGGGTATTGATCCTAAGACTTGCATCCATCATATATATATTGAGGAAAACAGTAGACCAATCAGACAACCTCAAAGAAGGATGAATCCAAATCTTAGGGAGATAGTGAAAGAAGAGCTCCAAAAACTACTCAATGTAAACTTCATTTATCCAATTTCGGATAGCCGATGGGTTTCTCCTTTGGTTATAGTACCTAAAAAGAATGGTAAATGGAGGGTATGCATTGATTACAGGGAATTGAATAAAGCAACTTTGAAGGATCACTTTCCTTTGCCTTTTATTGATCAGGTATTAGATACATTAGCAGGTAAAAAGTACTTTTCATTCTTGGATGGTTTTAGTGGCTATAATCAAATTCAGGTAGCACCTGAAGATCAAGATAAGACCACATTTACTTGTCCTTGGGGAACTTTTGCCTACCAAGTGCTTCCTTTTGGGTTATGTAATGCACCAGCAACATTCCAAAGAGCAGTACTAGGAATTTTTTCTGATCTAATTCATGATTGTGTAGAGGTTTATATGGATGATTTTACGGTTTATGGTAATTCATTTGAAGAGGCATTAGAAAATTTGGAAAAAGTTCTTATAAGATGTAAAGAAACAAACCTTTCATTAAGCCATGAAAAATGCTTTATGATGTTTACTGAAGGGATTTTTTTAGGACATCATATTTCGGGAGATGGGATTAAGGTTGATAGATCAAAAGTTGAAGTCATCTCCAAGTTGCCTATTCCAAATTGTCAAAGAGATGTTAGAAGTTTTCTAGGATTTACTGGTTACTATAGAAGATTTATAGAAAACTTCACTAAATAGCATCTCCACTCTTCAAATTGCTTACAAAAGACTGTGAATTTAAATGGGATCCTGATTGTCAATCAGCTTTTGAAACTTTGAAAACAAAAATATCTGAAGCACCTATCTTGAGAGGACCAAATTGGAAACTTCCTTTCCATATTTCTACAGATGCTTCAGATACAGCTCTTGGAGCTGTGTTGGGTCAAAAAGATTTAATTCCTTATGCCATTTATTACACCGGTAAAAATTTGACTCCCACAGAGTTGAACTATACTGTGACTGAAAAAGGGTTCTTAGCTGTTGTTCATGCAATTAATAAGTTTAGACATTACATAACAGGCTATGAAACTTTTATTCATACTGACCATTCTGCAATTAGATATTTAATGAACAAACCTGTTACTAATGGCGGAGTGACAAGATGGCTTTTACTTTTGCAAGAATTCAATATTACTGTGTTGGATAGACCAGGAAAACAGAATACAGTAGCTGATTTCTTGTCTAGAATTCAAAATACTAAAGAAGATTCTCCTGTAAAAGATAAGTTTCCTGATGAATATTTGTTTGCAGTAACTATTAAGACCCCTTGGTATGCAGATATTGCTAACTATTTGGTTACAGGGAAACTACCTTCACATTTATTTCCAAGAGAAAAAACGAAAAATTATTCAGGAGAGTTCAAAATATTCATGGATTTCTAACAAATTGTTTAAAACAGGGCCAGATCTTGTGATCAGAAGATGTGTCAGGGAAGATGAAATGCCTGATATTCTTAAGGCATGTCATGATGAACCATGCGGCAGACACTTTGCAGACAAAAGGACGGCCTATAAAATCCTCTCTTTAGGATATTATTGGCCTTCCCTCTTCAAAGATGCAAAACAATATGTCAAAAGGTGTGACGGCTGCCAAAGAGTAGGGAAACCTACCCTTTCAAATGAAATGCCATTGCAAACACAGGTACTCATTGAACCCTTTGAAAAATGGGCTTTAGATTTCATTGGACCTATTAATCCACCATCCAAGAAAAAGAAGTATATATTGGTTTGTACTGATTATGTTACTAAATGGGTATAAGCCAAAGCATTAGTATCTGCTACTGAAAATTCAGTTGTTCATTTTCTTTATGAGGATATTTTTACTCGCTTTGGTGTTCCAAGAGAAATTGTGACAGATCAGGGGAGCCAATTCACATCCAATTTCGTGGAGAAGTTGATGGAAGAATACAAAATCAAGCACAGAAGATCTACTCCTTACCATCCACAAGCAAATGGTCAAGTGGAGTCCACAAACAAAGTTCTTGAAAGTATCATCACCAAAACTGTTCATCTACATAGGAGAGATTGGGCAGAAAGGCTTCCAGAAGCCTTGTGGGCCTATAGAACTACATGGAGGAATACAACAGGACATTCTCCCTATGAACTTGTTTATGGGAAAGAAGTCTTGCTCCCCATTGAGTTCCAAGTCAAGACCTTCAAGATAGCAGTTCGGTTGGGGATGGACTTATCAGAAGCCCAAAAGCATAGAATGGAGCAGTTGAATGAGCTAGATGAGATCAGACAAGAAGCAATTCTAAGAACTGATCTAGTTCAATATCAAAGAGCTAAATGGCATGACAAGTATATCAAAGAGAAGAAGTTTCAAGAAGGATATTGGGCATTGTTATTTGATTCCAAGTTTAAAGATTTTCAAGGGAAATTTCAGACTCATTGGCTTGGGCCATATGAGATTGATAAGATCTTTAGCAATGGAGCTGTAAGAATCAAGACCATTGATGAATTTCAAACTCCTCTTATTGTGAATGGCCATAGGTTGAAAATTTATCATAAGCCACTCTCAAAAGAGGATTTTGTCAAAATGTTTCAAGAAAGTTCTGCAATCAGGCTGGTACAGAAGAATTCTTCTTCTCTACCAACCTAGTTCTTTTGTTGTTTTCAGTTAAAAAAAATAATAATAAATAATAATAATAATAATAATAATAATAATAATAATAATAATGGTATAAGCCTGAAAACCAATCATTGATTGGCAGTCTTATGCAGAAAATATAGGGTGAAAATCAGGAACACCTGACACTCTATATTTTCCAAAAAAAAATCTCTCTTTCATTTCACAAGCTTTGTCACCACCCACTCCATTTCATTCCACTTCATTCCATTTCATTTCATTTCATTTCACTTCATTCCACTTTATTTCATTCCATTCCATCAATAAAAATCTTTTTCATGACCATTTCTATCTAGTCATTTGTCATTTGTTCATTTCCATTCATCCAAGTAATAGCTGTGTCAGTTTCCGCAGCTGACATCTGTTTCCGCAGCTGACTCCAGTTTCCGCAGCCAGAAGCAGATTCTGCAGCTACTACTCTGTTTTCAAAGAGAATGTACAGTCAGATGTTATTTCCATAATTAGAAAATAAAATGCAGGTGAGAGGATCAAAAATAAAGACATGGAGCATTCAAGACACCAATGGAGATCAATCAGTTGAAGACCAAGGGCAAAGGCAAAGATTCCAAAGGTATGAATAAAATTTATTTCAAATAGCATTGAAAAACACATTTTTATATAGTTTTGAACCATGAGCTCTATCCATTACGCGCAATGATTATATTAACAGTTCCGTAACCTTTCACGATCTCCATATTATCCTCTTGCATTCATTCACAAACGGTTTTATCATTGAAATTCCGATTTTCACTCATGTTCCAATATCCCACCGGAGATAATGAGACGTATTTGATTTGACCCAGGACTCTTACAGCCGCATAAATTCATAACCGTTGATTGAAACGTGTTCATATTTATTACACAGCCACCAAAATTCAAAACGCTGCCGAATGTATTATACTTTGTTAATCTCTTTGTTGTGTCTCTGCCGTGTTTACGAAACCCCACTTTGCTCATTCTCACTCCCAGATATCTACCCACTGTCTTACTTCATTTCGTTCCTTGTGCTCATTCTCACTCCTAGATATCTACCCACAGTCTCACTCCATTCCGTTTATGGTGCTCATTCCCATTTTTATGATACATCCCCACAGCCATTGTGCTCGTTCCTGTGCATTCAACCATTCTATTTCCATTTGAAACCCTCACGAAGGCAAATTTGTGAAGAACAGAAAAGTGAAATGGGAAAATTGCTAAGAGCAGAGCCGGAAGGACCTAAGTTTATAGAGGGATATCCGCAAGCAAAAGAGATATTGAAGAAAGCAAAATGGCTGCGTTTTATTCAGAAATTCAGAGGTTATCACAAAGAAGTAACGAAAGCATTTGCAAGGTCGTTTGATGGCTCGGAAGCAGAGATTGGAGACCTCAAGTTTGCGGTCAATGAAGCAACTATAGCAATAGCCACAGAACTTCTTCAGGAGGGAGAGCGTTGGTTCAAAAATAAAAGCATCAGTGATGAGGCATGGAGAACAATCTTACGAAACCAAGGTATGGACATAACTGTTTTTAAAAGAGGAATTCCTGTGCATGCATTGAAAGAAGAATGGGCTACTTTACTGTTAGTTGTTCAGAAATTCATTACATGTGAAGGCCGTTTTGGGTCCATGTATATGTACCATACCAAGCTATTGATGAATTTTCTAGAAAATCAAACTCTCAATCTCCCATATTTTCTATTCAATAGCTTGAAGAAAATGGCTGTGACTGTTCAGAAACACTTAGGAGATGTAGAGCCCCATCTATATCACCACGGCCTTGTAAAAATTCTGATTGAAAAGGAGTTAAAGGAAAAGAAAGATACATGGGAACAATTTATGGTTAGAAATTTCTTTGAGGAACCTCAGGAAATTCCTGAAGGTAGTTCAACAAGAAGGAGTAGAAGAAAAAGAGTAAATGTTGAAACCCAAATTACTCCTACTCAGGAAATTCCTGCAGCTAGCACAGCAAGAAGAAGTAGGAGGAAAAGAACAATTGATGAAATCCAAAACACTCCTACTACTACTATGGAAAGAACTGATAGGGAAGAGAGACTGGTAAAAAGGAAGAAGAAGGAAATCAAGGGTAAGAAGCCAATAGCACCAAAAGAGAAAGAAACTATTGAGGCTGTACATAAAACTCCTTCTGAAGAAGAAGAAGATCATCAAGTGCTATCTGAAAGATTAGTCTATCTTCAAAAACAGTCATCCATGCCCAAGAAGACAGAAAAAGGAAAACAAAAACAAAAGGATAGTGTACCACAGCGTGTGAGGAGAAGCAGCAGACTTAAGGGAAAATTGAGAAAAACGCAAATTAAGGGTCCTCATTTCATTGATTTGGGTGAGGAGACATCTGAACAGTCCCCAACTGACCATAGTCCATCTCAGTCAGTTAGTGAACCTAGTTCATTTCATTCCCAATCAGACAATGAGCATACTCCATCTTATTCTCAGCAAAATATTGATGTAAGCCCTCCTCGGCCAGATTTTGAACATAACTCTCCTTCACAGCATTTTGGGGACAACCCAATAAAAATGACACCTGAAATAGACCCCAAGCAGCAGGAAGTATATGACTATATAGAATCTTTGGAAAAGGCAGCCACAGGTCCAAGTACTTCTTCCATTCGACCTCATACATTGCAGGATGATTTAGTTCAATCATTAAAACAGGAAATTTTTGAGCTGGAGCTTTTAAATAGGCACATCAAAAATGAAAATGAAACATTGAAAGAACAAGGCAAACTGGACAAGATCATCCATGATAATACTATGTTACATTTGGGAATATGGCAAAAGAAGAATAAGAAATTGAAAAGGAAATGCCAAAAATTGAGCAGAGCACTTGTAAATATCAAATTTAGGTGCTTAATGAAGAAACCCAGAATGATGGCAGTACCAAAGAAGAAGAGAAGGGGATTGGATGTGTTGGCTGAAGTATCAAGGCACATGAACTGAACAGAGAGTATCAAAATTTTGGTTGCATGAGGACATGCAACACCTTCACAGTGGGGGTATGTTGAGTCCCAAATTTGCATTTTTTCCATACATTTTTCCATACCTTTTTCACTCACCTAAACCTCCCAGATTGTCAATATCATGTGCAAAAGGGCATCTAACATGGTTTTTAATAATATTTTTGTGTTTGCTATTTCATCTAGATTTTGTTCATTCAGCTGCGGAATCTTGCCACTTTCCGCAGCTGCTGCAACTTTCCGCAGCTATTTTGTGAAACTCTATGCTACAGGTGTCTACAAGGAAAATGAGCCACATGGGCAGGTCAGGAATGACGTGGACATGGTTTGTGTCCTATTGGTTCAAGTAAACTCATCCAAAGAAGCCGCGGTCAAAGGCGTCCACATGGAAGTCAACCATGGAGTTTCATGTCAGCCGGACTCTGTTTCGTGTCACATGAAGACCCATACGGCCGTTTCTAAGCCTGCGGAGGTTAAATCGACATCTGTACAGGGTTCTAGAGTCGAATTCAAGCATCCACCTCTCGTAGATTTACTTTCCAACACGGCCATGCTCCTATATCCGTGGACGTAGTGGTCTACGTGCTCTCCACTAGCATGAACTTTAGGAAACAGTTATAGGTTGTTGTTATATATAATGCGCTTGCATACGCATATGAAGTTAGTCTATATTAGTGAATGTAGTCTCTGTTATCTTTTGATTAGTCCGCTCTGTAGTGATTACGCTGCACTTGTGCCGTAACATTACCATTCTGTAATGACTGCTTTTTAATATGAGAAGACTCTGTTTTTCAACTTAATTCGTATTTGAGGACCTTTGCCAAGGCTGGAGTAGAGGGCCCCTGCTCAGCTAAGGTTTTATGCATTAGTGTGTAATTTTAATTTCATTTCATTGTGTTATAATCCATTCATATGTTCATATATTGCATTTGTTTCATTTCTGTTTATACACTTCCATAATTTCCATTTCATTTCTGTCTTTTATGCTTTATGTTGATAATCACTGATCAGTGTTCTTGTTTCAGGTTATAGATAGGCAGCCCGGGCATTTTCATAGCTTTTGAATAATGACATGGAACTAACATTGTTTTGCTGCTAGTTTTCTTTTCATAGCTTTTGTTTAATTTCAGTATTGCTTATCTGCTTCAGTAGTTAAATTTAGATATATTAAGCTGCTCATAGCATCTTCAGTTGCCTCCGAAAGCCACAGCTGGACTGATGGTGAGGGATTGTATTATGAAATGTGTAGTTTAGTATTAGTTTCTTTTCTGCAAATCTAGATATATTAAGCTGCTCATAGCATCTTCAGTTGCCTCCGAAAGCCACAGCTGGACTGATGGTGAGGGATTGTATCATGAAATTTGTAGTTTAATATTAGTTTCTTTTCCGCAAATTTAGATATATTAAATCGTGCATGACATCTTTAGTTGCCTCCGAAAGCCACAGCTGGACTGATGGTGAGGGATTGAATCATGAATGTATGGTTTGATATTAGTTTACTTTCTGCAAGTTAAATATCACTTACTCAAGTTGTTTATGATTACTTCCGAAAATCATAGCTGGACTAATGATGAAGGGTCAGAAGATAAATTGATGTAATCTGATTTAGATTTATTTTGTTGCAATTTTGAATTTCTTTAAAGCATAGTTTCTTTTGTGTTTAGTCGGAAGTAAGAATAGTTTGGTTTTCATGCTCACTAGTTCACTGTTTTGATTTATTAGATTAGCAACACCTTTTCATTTCAGCAGCTCATTTTCATTCCCTTTCAAGTCTTGTCATTGTAAATTTCAAATTTCTTTTTAAAATTTCAAGTT